>CM035792.1:35349499-35949499 GCA_020466265.1 Siphamia tubifer | reverse complement strand
AAAAGCCTCACCGGCCCTGCGTTCACGGCAGACTGTGATTGTGGCGCAGTTCAGCCTCTCATTAATATCAGTTATCTACAGGTATAATACCATTAATATCAGTTATCTCCAGGTATATTATCATTAATATCAGTTATCTACAGGTATAATACCATTAATATCAGTTATCTCCAGGTATATTATCATTAATATCAGTTATCTACAGGTATAATACCATTAATATCAGTTATCTACAGGTATATTATCATTAATATCAGTTATCTACAGGTATATTGTCATTATTATCAGTTATCTACAGATAGGGCCTACATTGTAAAGACTTCAGTTTTAGTTGTGTGAATTTATGTTCAGTAGTTCTTGATCAATTGTCTCTTTCACACCAACTAAACAAAAGGATATCTTTTTTTTCTTTTTCTTCTCAGCAAGTAAAATAAGTCATTGCAGTTAAATGTTCTATTTGTTTGAATCAAACTCAACAGAATCTTTTTTTAATCGTATCATATCGTTTACAATTTTTTAGGAATCACCCTGTATTGGATTGTACTCTGTGAATCCAGATTTGAATCTGATCGTTTTGTGAGTGATAGATTCACACCTCTTGTGAACAGCGACCTAAATCACAAGCATTTGGAGCATCTGCATGACGCCTATTGCCTGACATCTGCACCGGCCGCTCGCGAGATTTAATGAAGGCTATTGCACATGTGCATAGTGTCGCACGTCCCGGTTAACGTTACACTGTACAAACTTCCTGGTGAGAACCCTGTTCAGTATTCCCTCTTTTGCATTTTTTCCTCTATTCATGTATCACATATCCTGGTGTTTCCACACTGTTCACCTCTGCTGCATAACTCCAACTTGGATAAGGTTTGAAGCATAAAGAGTATGAAAGTGAGAAAACGCATTGATAAAACCATTTGGAGAAATAAATAGGTGAATAAAAATGAAAAAGGATGAATGTTCACCTCTTCAATAGTAATTCTTTTTCTTTTTATTCATCTATTTATTTCTCCAAACACTTACTTTTATACCAATTTCTAAAAAGCTAAAGAAAATTCAGTGTGAAAATGAGAAGAGCAAAAGAGAGTTAATGACAAAATAAATAAATACATGATAGAAATAAATAGGTGATAAAAATAAATAAGTAACAATAAATGTAATAAATGTGAGACATAAATAGAGGAAAACCTGCAAAAGAGGAAGAATATTGAAATGGAAAGCAATGTAGAAATAACTGGGGATAAAAATGTAAAGTAAAAAAAAAATTCCTACTTCTCTCAGAAAATAATTAAACTTACTTGTAGCCTCTTGAACCACATTTCATTTGTAATCGTCCATTCAATCTTATGTTCAGCAACCTTTCAGAATTCATAACTAACATGAATATTTTTGATGTATTTTTTAAGATTTTGGAATCATTATTTAAATAAATATTGTTAAATAGTGTTTTTCAATTAAATATGTTCATGGATCATGAAGCTATTGTTTTTTTTTTTATTAAGAATTCATGAAATATATTGTGATGAGTTGAATTATTGAGTTTTAAACATAATGACCCTGCCATAAAAAAAAAAAAAAAAAAAACACATCCAAATGATCCAAAAGTTTAATGTCAGAATTTCTTTTTTACAGAGACGACGGAGCAGCGGAAGGACCAGGCCCCCGGAGGTAAGTATTTCCTCTTCCTCCCTTCCCCTGACTGCTTTCCTTCCCTCTCCGCCTCCTCGCACTCCGGCCTCCCGCATTCCTGTTTTGGCGACTCGCCGCGTGTCTTCGATCGCTCGCCCGCCGCGTCGGACCGCTTACCCCCTGCCTTCGCTCGCTCGCCCGGTGCCGCTGCCTCCAACGACGCGCCCCACGCCGCGGCCTCCGACGACGCGCCCCGTGCCGCGGCCTCCGACTACGCGCCCCACGCCGCGGCCTCCGACTACGCACCCCACGCCGCGGCCTCCGACGACGCGCCCCACGCCGCGGCCTCCGACGACCTGCCCCACGCCGCGGCCTCCGACAACGCGCCCCACGCCGCGGCCTCCGACGACGCGCCCCACGCCGCGGCCTCCGACGACGCGCCCCACGCCGCGGCCTCCGACGACGCGCCCCACGCCGCAGCCTCCGATGACGCGCCCCACGCCGCAGCCTCCGACGACACGCCCCACGCCGCTGAGTCCGGTCGCCTGCCCCTCGCCGCTGCGTCCGGTTGCTGTTGTTGCGCCGTTGCCTCCAACCATCCGCACCTCACGTCCAACCACTCGCCGCGGGCCGCTGCGTCCACCCACTCGTCGCGGGCCGCTGCGTCCGGTCCCTCACCCCGCGCCGCTGCCTCGGGTCTCTCGCCCTTTGCTGCTACCTCCAGTCGCACGCCCTGTGACGTTGCCACCAGTTGCTAGCGTTGCGCCGCTCCGTCCCATTGCTCGTGTTGCGCCGCTTCCTCCAGTTCCTCCACCGCTACCTCTGCTCGCTCGCCCTCGACTTCCATTGGTCCGTCGAGCGATAGATTTTTCTGCGGGCAGCGGTTTTCTACTTCCTTTTGTCCGCCGTGCCATCGATTTTGATGGGTAAATCCCGAAGGCTGTAGGAAAGTTTGTCCACCCACTTTCCCCCTCTTTGTACGGCCTTCACACTTTGTCTTAAAAAAAAGCCCTGTGCCTTTTGTCGCTCGCTCCGTTCCTCCATTCGCTCACTCCGTCACTTGCTCTGTTCCTCCATTCGCTCGCCCCGTTCCTGCACTCGCTCGCCCTGTCGCTCGCCCCGTTCCTCCACTCGCTCGCCCCGTCGCTCGCTCCGTTCCTCCATTCGCTCGCCACGTCGCTTCCTCTCTTTCTCCATTCGCTCGCCCCGTCGCTCGCTCTGTTCCTCCATTCGCTCGCCACGTCGCTTCCTCTCTTTCTCCATTCCTTCGCCCCTTCGCTAGCTCCGTTTCTCCATTCGCTCGCCCTGTCGCTTGCTCCGTTCCTCCATTCGCTCGCCCTGTCGCTTGCTCCGTTCCTCCATTCGCTCGCCCTGTCGCTTGCTCTGCTTCTCCATTCGCTCGCCCCGTCGCTTGCTCGGTTTCTCCATTCTTTCTCCCCTTCGCTAGCTCTGTTCCTCCATTCGCTCGCCCCGTCACTCGCTCCGTTCCTCCATTCGTTCGCCCCGTCGCTCGCTCTGTTCCTCCATTCGCTCGCCCCGTCGCTTGCTTGGTTTCTCCATTCCTTCGCCCCTTCGCTAGCTCTGTTCCTCCATTCGCTCGCCCTGTCGCTCGCTCTGTTCCTCCATTCGCTCGCCCCGTCACTCGCTCCGTTCCTCATTTCGCTCGCCCCGTCGCTCGCCCCGTTCCTCCACTCGCTCGCCCCGTCTCTCGCTCCGTTCCTCCATTCGCTTGTCCTGTCGCTCGCTCTGTTCCTCCATTCGCTCGCCCTGTCGCTTGCTCCGTTCCTCCATTCGCTCGCCCCGTCTCTCGCTCCGTTCCTCCATTCGCTTGTCCTGTCGCTAGCTCTGTTCCTCCATTCGCTCGCCCTGTCGCTCGCTCTGTTCCTCCATTCGCTCGCCCCGTCACTCGCTCCGTTCCTCATTTCGCTCGCCCCGTCGCTCGCCCCGTTCCTCCACTCGCTCGCCCCGTCTCTCGCTCCGTTCCTCCATTCGCTTGTCCTGTCGCTCGCTCTGTTCCTCCATTCGCTCGCCCTGTCGCTCGCTCCGTTCCTCCATTCGCTCGCCCCGTAACTCGCTCCGTTCCTCCATTCGCTCACCCCGTCGCTCGTTCCGGTCCTCCTTTCGCTCGCCACGTTCTTCCCACTTTTCGACCAGCCTTCACCGTCACTCTTAAAAAGAAAAAAAAAACCTGCGTGTCCACTTGCTACCTCTTCCTTCACCCTTCTCTTTCACTCTAAAAAACAAAACAAAAAAACAAACAAAAAAAAAACCTTTGCCCATCCGCCTGCTTTCTTTTCCTGCTTCCTCTCACTGTTAAACAAAACAAAACAAACGTCACCTCCATACATCCACCTTCCGCGTTCGTATGTCCGCCTTCTGCTTCCGTAATTCCGCGTCCGTACACCCACCTTCCGTCTGTTTTTTCTACTTTTCTTCCTTCCTACTTTGCTGCTTCTTGATCTTGCACCTCTTTTTCCTACCTTTCTTCCTTCCTCTCCCCCGTGAACTGCCACCTTACCGTGGTGGGGGAGTTTGTGTGCTCGAATGATCCTAGGAACTATGTTGTGGGAAGCTTTATACCTCTGGTAGGGTCTCCCATGGCAAACAGTTCTTGGGTGACGGGCCAGACTAAGAGCAGTTCAACAGCTTTCTGTTTGTCTGTCTGTCTGTCTGTCTGTCTGTCTGTCTGTCTGTGCTGACATCTTTGCACATTTTACATCTTTTATAAGCCTTTTTGTAAAGGAATGGGAGAAAGATAAAAGTTATAGATACTTAAAACCGAAAATAATTGTTTATGTTATTTATTTACTCATGTAGATTTTTCACCTAAGACGATAAAACGTAAATATTTCATGATTTGGGTGATGAAATGTAAAAATTTAAATGAATTAAAGCACGCTGTGAACCTTCTTTCTTTCACATTCTTATTGTGCTTTCAGTTAGGTTTTCCTTTCGATGACATCACCCATGAGGTACAAGTTGCTGCTGATGAAGTAAACTCCTCCACTAGAACGTGAAAAAGACGACATGGAGACGCCCCGACGTGATAATGGAGAAGGGGAAAAAAATCACTGGTGACTCTTATCAAATAAAGTGTGCAAAGCTAAACAATGGTTGAATTGTGCACTCTCTATATCTACTCTGTTAGCTGTGATCAATGGTAAGAAAACAGGTTATTATGTTGGATCTGTTTAATTATTAAGATCAGAAGAATTCTTAATGGGAAAGTCATTTAATGCTACTTCATGGTTAAATTTTTTATAAAAGTATTTCAACACCCACATTTCCTGGAAGTTCAAAGTGACTGGGTATAGTTATGCCACTAGTTTTTAAGAGGTTCTATAAACTCTTGACATTTTTAGAAGCAAGCTTCTTATACACTAAGAAGCTTGCTTAATTTATCTCTTTTTATGCAAGATGTCAAACTTTACATTCAGGTTTCTTAAAATAATTCACCTTAATGTCATAGGGTTGTAAAAAAACAAAAAGATAAAAAGTAAAGCATTATTTCATTTAACATGAAAAACAAATGGCAATATTATATTTTGACAAGGAACTCATTCATGTGAAAGTGATACTCAATTTTGGAAAACTCAATGAGAACATCAGTAAAACTTTTGTCATGATTCTAACCAGTCAGCTGGTGTTGACATGTTATATAAAAAAGAAGACATGAGGAATCATCAGGTGTGCCATGCTGGGGTGTCATGTTGGGGTGGGGTGGGGCAACCCAGGGCCCGACACATATATTGATAACATCAACAGAGAGAATTAATTTGATGCCACAGTCCTGGGGGATCTTGGACATCCTGGGGGGGTCAAACAAATGGTTTAGTGTTAGGAATATGAACACAAGTATGTTAAATGTATTAATTTAGGTGGTGAATTAAAGACCCACTCATCAATATAATCTAATTGTAGCTTAAAACCTTATTCATGCTTTTTATTTTAAATAAATACCCCTCTTTGTTTTTCTTTTTCGCCTCATGCACTGGCATGGATAGGGACCCACTGACATTGAGTGTACAAGGCCCAGAATTTGGTCCTACTCCCCTGTTGCCATGGCTCAAAAAGGTTGGGAAACACTCAACTACATGGGTCTCAAACTAATGTTTTTCAGGTTCGATCTCCAATGGGCCGGACCAGGAAAATTAAAACATAATATCCTATAAAAAATAATGACTCCAAATTTTTGTTATTGTTTTAGTGCAAAAAAAAAACCATTAAATTATGAAAGTGCTTTTATAAATGATCCAAATGCATAAAAAAGGAACATTTCATGAGGAAAATAAGGTAAATTTTAACAACATTCTGCCTCAGTTCATCATTTGTCCATGTGTTTTATGATGGATCAGTTCTACAAAGACACTAAACTCTTAGTAACAGAAGCAGAAAATGGTTTAAATTGTGTCTAATTTTCTTTAGACATTTCAGGTTGTTCACATTTGTTCAGATTCTTCACATATTATTGTTACAGGATAGTTTTTCTAAATGTAAATATTTTCATAAATGAATGTTAGTTTTTGTAGTAAAATTTTTTTAAAGTTATTATTTATAAGCAAAAAAAGAGAGAAGAAAATAGTCATTATAAAAAATTATTATTATTATTCTCTTCAGCCCAGGGGCCGCTTTGGAACATTTGGTGGGCCACATTTGGCCCCCTGGCCGCATGTTTGAGACCCCTGCTCTACTGGGTCATCAAATCAGTGTCAGTTGACTGTCAACTAGGTTACCTGTAGGGATTTTTAATGTCCAGCAGGTGTCAGTATTCAGTGACACAGTATCAATACAGTTTGGCAAAATGCTGAAACACTTCATGAGGCCTCATCTACCATCACTAGCATTTATTACACTTTTGTAATGGCCACATCAACACATTAGTAGTCTTTTTAACTAAATAACACACCTACCTATATAAGCCAACAGTGATATAATACTGTGGCAAAGGGGGACCTATTATGGGCAGAAAGAATGTAAGTATTTGGATATTCAGATTGTTACTATGGCCATGTTATCTGTTATCAAGAATTATTAATATTTGGATCACTATTTCACTTTTAAAATGCTTTTATATGCAAATTTCAACCATGACAAAATGTCAAAAGGTTATTTTTAAGGACAATTACTCCAAATTTATACAGTAAAACCTTTTCATTCTTCACCCACACATCACTCAGTAGTGCTGTTAGTATGGTCATGTTATCTGTTGCCAAGAATAATTCATATTTAGATCACTATTTCACTTTTAAATTGCTTATATACAAATATTAATTATTCTTGGCAACTGATAACATGACCATACTAACAGCACCATTGACTGATGTATGAATGAAGAATGGAAAAAAAGCTACTGTATAAATGTAGAGTAATTGTCCTTAGAAAACCTTATCTTTGACATTTTGTCATGGTTGAAATTTGCATAAATAAGCCTTTTAAAAGTGAAATAGTGATCCAAATATGAATTATTCTTGGCAACTGATAACATAACCATACTAACAGCACTACTGAGTGATGTGTGGATGAAGAATGAAAAGATTTTACTGTATAAATGTGGAAATGAGTACTGGAAACAAAATGCATGAAAAATTCTTGCTGTATGAGAACAGGACTTCCAGGGGTTGCAGGACAAAAAAAGGAGGAGAACAAGGTAATATTAAGCATTCATAGTCCTCTTATTTGTCCAAACAATGAAATCTATTATGCAGGGTTCCCATGGTCATGCAATTCTGGGAAAAGTTATGAAATGATAAAAAAGAGTTTTCCAGACCTGGAAATGATTTAGTTAACCGGATGCTTTGGAAAAGTTTCAAATATACACTGTTTTAACTATTGTTTCTCCTCCTCTCCTCATCCTCCTCCCAGAAAGGTCAGGCTTCCACCCCACCATCACTACCAAAACCACTAAATCACAACCAGTACACATCTATGTTTTTTTTTTCCTTTTAACAGCCGAAAAGATGAAGATGCTGCAGGCATTGGAGATGTCACTGAGAACGTAGAAGAGCTTGTACTGGCAGCACAGAGCCTACCAGATGTCACTGCAGCTGTCATGACCTCCGCTCCGGTGACCTTTCCCCCAGTCATTTCTACACTCACCTGGTCCCGCACTGCGCAGCTGCAAGCTGTTCCTCATCTGTGGCTATAAAAGCAGTAAGGCTTGCAGTTGCCAGTGCGGGACCATTCAGTAATGTCACCTCCATAACCCGGACAGCTTTTGCCATCTCCTCAATCACCATAACCCGGACATTCATCATCACCACGGACTCTGGTCGTTTGTTCCCAGGTTTTGTCTGTCTTGTCTTTATGTTTCTTAGTTTTGTTATTCAATTATTTTTCCCTTCAGTACTGTGCAATGGAGTCCTCATTCACCTCACCCCGATCCGTGACCGCAGCAATCAGAGAGCTCACCAGTCTGGCTACCACTCAAAAAGTCATCAAGCAAGGGTTCTGCTGTGTTGTTTGTATGACTAAGTATGCAAAAGATAGTATTGTCCCACATTTAAAATTTATTCTGTACAAAAAAATACACATTTTTGTATTCACTGTAAACACTTTGTGTAATAATACAATAACAAAGTATCATATAAAGGGTTCCCACAGCCATGAAATTCCTAGATAGGTTTTTAAATTAGAAACACTGTTTTCCAGACCTGGAAATGGTTTGAAATTAACAGGCAAAAATGTCAAATATACACTGTTTATGGCTATTGTTTCTCCTCCTCTTCTCTTCCTCATCCTCCTCTCTCCACTAAAAGCCTCATTATTGCACCCTTTGATCACTATGTGAGCCTACTTATTTAAAACTACCGCATGCAGATAGTCTTGTAAACGAGGTCAAATATTATGTAAAAATTTTGAAAATGACTTGGGTTGGTGTGGAAACCCTGAAGCTTTTAAGTCGATTAAAAAAGAAGAAAACACAGTCATCCAGCACATTAAAACACATCAAGTCCAGATGAGGACACAGAGAAGGACTAGTTTTTCTTTTTTTATGTTTTAGAGTTCATCGATGAGCCCGTCTTCACAGAGTGTTACCGAAGCATTATTGGCTGCAAAGTGTGTGTGGAACAGAGGCTGTTGACCTCTGTGCATTGTGCAAAATGTAGAGGGAACACCAAAGGCAGCAACATATTTGAAGTTAATGGTCTGTCGGAAGCATTTTCTGATCTGAGATCCCTTTGTGAAGAGGAGTAACATTTTGCACTTTCATACTCAAATACTGTAGGCATGTTGTGTTCGTTGTATTTGGGTCAGAGTTCTTGTACTGTTAATGTAAATTCATTTACATGTTTGGGCTGGATGACATCATATTACTGTTCACTGTTTTAGTGAGATAAACATTTATCCTTAGCAAACATCTATTGCCACCAGTTAATTGTTATAGTTACTAATTTACATTCTTTAAAGTTGTGGTTATGTGAGAGAAGTGCCTCTTTGTATGGAGCCATGTTGCTGTCCACTGCTCTAGAGAATTCTGAAATGTCTGAATATTTCTCTGCAAACTGATTTTCAACTGTCAAGTTTGTCCTGTTCTGGTGAAAATAGATAAACAAAAGTAGTATGTGTTGTCAATGTCAATAAATTCGAATACCATAATGTTGATATTTTGACTACTGTTGCCTTCCTAAGATATTTACACATATGATATTTTTAATAAAGACTCATTAGTGGATATGATCGAGCAGGTAGAGGCAGAGAATAGAACAGGTCATATAACAGGTCAGGTAAAACAGCATCCTTTTACTGTAAAGCAGCCTTTAAAACCAGAAAGAGACTACACTCATGTCTACACTGGAAAAATGACAGAATATCCCTTTACTGTACACAGCAATACATTGAATATTACCTGAAAACACCTTCATAGATGGTAAGGTTGTTTTTTCATTGGCATAGTAGAATGAGCAACAACCTTTTTGCTGAAGCCATCAATGGCTAAAACATGGGTGACTCCAAACATGGCCTGTTTTTCATTCTGATCCATATGAATCTTGTGTCCCATGTATTCAGCATGATATGGTACGGGGTTGAGATTGCGGGTACCCTAAAAGAGAGAAAAATGTAACTACTTCACAGTATAAAAAAAATCCTGTTAATCATATACTGCATCAGTTAAAAGTTTTATAAATGTAACTATGTCTATTTGTACTATCTCGGTCAAAATTAAAAATAAATTAGGGCACTTGATCTGGTTATACGATAAAAACATGATTTTTTTTATCTTGTACTATGTAACTGCAGCTAAACAAGCACCAAAACACACACAAGCTCATAGTTAGACACAAATTACACAAGTTTGATCATGTAAAATATGAAGGCTGACACAGTAACATGCCCGACGCCTTGCTTCATGGTAAGGCTGATGCATAGTTCTGAGCACTGATCCAATTCGTGTCTCTGCAGCATGCACTCCTTTCATGGCGAGATACCCCTTCATCGTTCTTCTCCCATACGTAGGTCCTGTCTTGAATGAAAATAACAAATTAACATGATGTCCACATTCAAAAATCACACCTGCTAATATATGTTTATTAGACAGGGCAGTTTGTGTGTGATGTTTGTGGAGTGTAGTAATGTTTACATATATGTTGACTATGATTACCAGTGGTGGAAAGAGTACTGAAAATCAGTACTCAAGTACAAGTACTATTACATTGCTAAAATGTTGACGATTTAATATCCATGAGTACATTTTGACTGGAAAGTACTGCAAGTGATGCTGGAGTACTACATCTGTCTGTACCTTTTAACTGGTTAAATTCTTAATACAAAATCAATTAAAGATCAATTATTAACATCCTTTCTTTTGTTTTGTTTTCCGTCCGCATACAGAAATGCAGATAAAAGGTTTGGAATTGTACTCAGTAGGATTTCAAAAGTAACTAAGTAGATAACATGTTGAAATGAATAGGCTACTTAAGTACAAGTCAAGGTACAGACTTGAAAATATAAAAGTACATGTATCCCAAAAAACTACTTAATTACAGTAATTTGAGTATTTGTAATTAATTACTTTCACCCCTGATGATTACTTAGAAGTGATGGTAGGCTGAGGCTCTTTATTGTGATTTATTAACTATTTGTGATTATAATCATGCATAATCCTTGAAGAGATGCGGAGTGTGTATGTGTATGTATGCATAAAGACGTTCGCTCTCTCTCTCTCTCTCACACACACACACACACAGATCGAGAGAAAGAAACATCTAGGTCAGGGGTGTCAAAGTGCGGTCCTCGATGGCCGGTGTCCTGCATGTTTTAGATGTTTCCCTCTGCCATTACACCTGGAGGCCATTGCATCATTATCAGTCTGATGAGGAGCTGATTATTTTTATTTTATTTTATTTATTATTATTTTTTTTTTTATTATTTAAAGGCAAAATTTAAATTGCTGGGACCAAATTTCAATCGTAGTTTTCTTCTTTAGTAATTTTTTCCCCAAAATCTTCCACATTATTTGTCATTTTGTAAATATTTATTAGTTTTTGTTGCTCGACCCCCACTTTCTTGCGAAATACGTGCAGATATTTCCGAGGACGACAGGGCCTCTTTTGCCATTTCTAAAATATCTTCGCCGTAGAGTTCCAAGGACATTTTATCACTAGCTTAGGATCCGACATGTAAACACCGGCACACATACAGTATTTGGCGCTTTTGCTGATGACCACTTCCGGTCTCAGAAAGCAACAAAAAAATATTTTTTTTTCGTTTCTGTCTCTTACTGATTTTATTTTTTTGTTATTCTCAATAGAAAATGCAAATCAAAGCATTTTAAAAATTTCGTGAGCTACATTTGATCATGAAAAGAAAAAACGCTTTGTATTTCAATTTTATTTTTTGTATTTTAAAACGTCCGGTTGCTGTTGTTGCGCCGTTGCCTCCAACCATCCGCACCTCACGTCCAACCACTCGCCGCGGGCCGCTGCGTCCACCCACTCGTCGCGGGCCGCTGCGTCCGGTCCCTCACCCCGCGCCGCTGCCTCGGGTCTCTCGCCCTTTGCTGCTACCTCCAGTCGCACGCCCTGTGACGTTGCCACCAGTTGCTAGCGTTGCGCCGCTCCGTCCCATTGCTCGTGTTGCGCCGCTTCCTCCAGTTCCTCCACCGCTACCTCTGCTCGCTCGCCCTCGACTTCCATTGGTCCGTCGAGCGATAGATTTTTCTGCGGGCAGCGGTTTTCTACTTCCTTTTGTCCGCCGTGCCATCGATTTTGATGGGTAAATCCCGAAGGCTGTAGGAAAGTTTGTCCACCCACTTTCCCCCTCTTTGTACGGCCTTCACACTTTGTCTTAAAAAAAAGCCCTGTGCCTTTTGTCGCTCGCTCCGTTCCTCCATTCGCTCACTCCGTCACTTGCTCTGTTCCTCCATTCGCTCGCCCCGTTCCTGCACTCGCTCGCCCTGTCGCTCGCCCCGTTCCTCCACTCGCTCGCCCCGTCGCTCGCTCCGTTCCTCCATTCGCTCGCCACGTCGCTTCCTCTCTTTCTCCATTCGCTCGCCCCGTCGCTCGCTCTGTTCCTCCATTCGCTCGCCACGTCGCTTCCTCTCTTTCTCCATTCCTTCGCCCCTTCGCTAGCTCCGTTTCTCCATTCGCTCGCCCTGTCGCTTGCTCCGTTCCTCCATTCGCTCGCCCTGTCGCTTGCTCCGTTCCTCCATTCGCTCGCCCTGTCGCTTGCTCTGCTTCTCCATTCGCTCGCCCCGTCGCTTGCTCGGTTTCTCCATTCTTTCTCCCCTTCGCTAGCTCTGTTCCTCCATTCGCTCGCCCCGTCACTCGCTCCGTTCCTCCATTCGTTCGCCCCGTCGCTCGCTCTGTTCCTCCATTCGCTCGCCCCGTCGCTTGCTTGGTTTCTCCATTCCTTCGCCCCTTCGCTAGCTCTGTTCCTCCATTCGCTCGCCCTGTCGCTCGCTCTGTTCCTCCATTCGCTCGCCCCGTCACTCGCTCCGTTCCTCATTTCGCTCGCCCCGTCGCTCGCCCCGTTCCTCCACTCGCTCGCCCCGTCTCTCGCTCCGTTCCTCCATTCGCTTGTCCTGTCGCTCGCTCTGTTCCTCCATTCGCTCGCCCTGTCGCTGACTCCGTTCCTCCATTCGCTCGCCCCGTAACTCGCTCCGTTCCTCCATTCGCTCACCCCGTCGCTCGTTCCGGTCCTCCTTTCGCTCGCCACGTTCTTCCCACTTTTCGACCAGCCTTCACCGTCACTCTTAAAAAGAAAAAAAAAACCTGCGTGTCCACTTGCTACCTCTTCCTTCACCCTTCTCTTTCACTCTAAAAAACAAAACAAAAAAACAAACAAAAAAAAAACCTTTGCCCATCCGCCTGCTTTCTTTTCCTGCTTCCTCTCACTGTTAAACAAAACAAAACAAACGTCACCTCCATACATCCACCTTCCGCGTTCGTATGTCCGCCTTCTGCTTCCGTAATTCCGCGTCCGTACACCCACCTTCCGTCTGTTTTTTCTACTTTTCTTCCTTCCTACTTTGCTGCTTCTTGATCTTGCACCTCTTTTTCCTACCTTTCTTCCTTCCTCTCCCCCGTGAACTGCCACCTTACCGTGGTGGGGGAGTTTGTGTGCTCGAATGATCCTAGGAACTATGTTGTGGGAAGCTTTATACCTCTGGTAGGGTCTCCCATGGCAAACAGTTCTTGGGTGACGGGCCAGACTAAGAGCAGTTCAACAGCTTTCTGTTTGTCTGTCTGTCTGTCTGTCTGTCTGTCTGTCTGTCTGTGCTGACATCTTTGCACATTTTACATCTTTTATAAGCCTTTTTGTAAAGGAATGGGAGAAAGATAAAAGTTATAGATACTTAAAACCGAAAATAATTGTTTATGTTATTTATTTACTCATGTAGATTTTTCACCTAAGACGATAAAACGTAAATATTTCATGATTTGGGTGATGAAATGTAAAAATTTAAATGAATTAAAGCACGCTGTGAACCTTCTTTCTTTCACATTCTTATTGTGCTTTCAGTTAGGTTTTCCTTTCGATGACATCACCCATGAGGTACAAGTTGCTGCTGATGAAGTAAACTCCTCCACTAGAACGTGAAAAAGACGACATGGAGACGCCCCGACGTGATAATGGAGAAGGGGAAAAAAATCACTGGTGACTCTTATCAAATAAAGTGTGCAAAGCTAAACAATGGTTGAATTGTGCACTCTCTATATCTACTCTGTTAGCTGTGATCAATGGTAAGAAAACAGGTTATTATGTTGGATCTGTTTAATTATTAAGATCAGAAGAATTCTTAATGGGAAAGTCATTTAATGCTACTTCATGGTTAAATTTTTTATAAAAGTATTTCAACACCCACATTTCCTGGAAGTTCAAAGTGACTGGGTATAGTTATGCCACTAGTTTTTAAGAGGTTCTATAAACTCTTGACATTTTTAGAAGCAAGCTTCTTATACACTAAGAAGCTTGCTTAATTTATCTCTTTTTATGCAAGATGTCAAACTTTACATTCAGGTTTCTTAAAATAATTCACCTTAATGTCATAGGGTTGTAAAAAAACAAAAAGATAAAAAGTAAAGCATTATTTCATTTAACATGAAAAACAAATGGCAATATTATATTTTGACAAGGAACTCATTCATGTGAAAGTGATACTCAATTTTGGAAAACTCAATGAGAACATCAGTAAAACTTTTGTCATGATTCTAACCAGTCAGCTGGTGTTGACATGTTATATAAAAAAGAAGACATGAGGAATCATCAGGTGTGCCATGCTGGGGTGTCATGTTGGGGTGGGGTGGGGCAACCCAGGGCCCGACACATATATTGATAACATCAACAGAGAGAATTAATTTGATGCCACAGTCCTGGGGGATCTTGGACATCCTGGGGGGGTCAAACAAATGGTTTAGTGTTAGGAATATGAACACAAGTATGTTAAATGTATTAATTTAGGTGGTGAATTAAAGACCCACTCATCAATATAATCTAATTGTAGCTTAAAACCTTATTCATGCTTTTTATTTTAAATAAATACCCCTCTTTGTTTTTCTTTTTCGCCTCATGCACTGGCATGGATAGGGACCCACTGACATTGAGTGTACAAGGCCCAGAATTTGGTCCTACTCCCCTGTTGCCATGGCTCAAAAAGGTTGGGAAACACTCAACTACATGGGTCTCAAACTAATGTTTTTCAGGTTCGATCTCCAATGGGCCGGACCAGGAAAATTAAAACATAATATCCTATAAAAAATAATGACTCCAAATTTTTGTTATTGTTTTAGTGCAAAAAAAAAAACATTAAATTATGAAAGTGCTTTTATAAATGATCCAAATGCATAAAAAAGGAACATTTCATGAGGAAAATAAGGTAAATTTTAACAACATTCTGCCTCAGTTCATCATTTGTCCATGTGTTTTATGATGGATCAGTTCTACAAAGACACTAAACTCTTAGTAACAGAAGCAGAAAATGGTTTAAATTGTGTCTAATTTTCTTTAGACATTTCAGGTTGTTCACATTTGTTCAGATTCTTCACATATTATTGTTACAGGATAGTTTTTCTAAATGTAAATATTTTCATAAATGAATGTTAGTTTTTGTAGTAAAATTTTTTTAAAGTTATTATTTATAAGCAAAAAAAGAGAGAAGAAAATAGTCATTATAAAAAATTATTATTATTATTCTCTTCAGCCCAGGGGCCGCTTTGGAACATTTGGTGGGCCACATTTGGCCCCCTGGCCGCATGTTTGAGACCCCTGCTCTACTGGGTCATCAAATCAGTGTCAGTTGACTGTCAACTAGGTTACCTGTAGGGATTTTTAATGTCCAGCAGGTGTCAGTATTCAGTGACACAGTATCAATACAGTTTGGCAAAATGCTGAAACACTTCATGAGGCCTCATCTACCATCACTAGCATTTATTACACTTTTGTAATGGCCACATCAACACATTAGTAGTCTTTTTAACTAAATAACACACCTACCTATATAAGCCAACAGTGATATAATACTGTGGCAAAGGGGGACCTATTATGGGCAGAAAGAATGTAAGTATTTGGATATTCAGATTGTTACTATGGCCATGTTATCTGTTATCAAGAATTATTAATATTTGGATCACTATTTCACTTTTAAAATGCTTTTATATGCAAATTTCAACCATGACAAAATGTCAAAAGGTTATTTTTAAGGACAATTACTCCAAATTTATACAGTAAAACCTTTTCATTCTTCACCCACACATCACTCAGTAGTGCTGTTAGTATGGTCATGTTATCTGTTGCCAAGAATAATTCATATTTAGATCACTATTTCACTTTTAAATTGCTTATATACAAATATTAATTATTCTTGGCAACTGATAACATGACCATACTAACAGCACCATTGACTGATGTATGAATGAAGAATGGAAAAAAAGCTACTGTATAAATGTAGAGTAATTGTCCTTAGAAAACCTTATCTTTGACATTTTGTCATGGTTGAAATTTGTATAAATAAGCCTTTTAAAAGTGAAATAGTGATCCAAATATGAATTATTCTTGGCAACTGATAACATAACCATACTAACAGCACTACTGAGTGATGTGTGGATGAAGAATGAAAAGATTTTACTGTATAAATGTGGAAATGAGTACTGGAAACAAAATGCATGAAAAATTCTTGCTGTATGAGAACAGGACTTCCAGGGGTTGCAGGACAAAAAAAGGAGGAGAACAAGGTAATATTAAGCATTCATAGTCCTCTTATTTGTCCAAACAATGAAATCTATTATGCAGGGTTCCCATGGTCATGCAATTCTGGGAAAAGTTATGAAATGATAAAAAAGAGTTTTCCAGACCTGGAAATGATTTAGTTAACCGGATGCTTTGGAAAAGTTTCAAATATACACTGTTTTAACTATTGTTTCTCCTCCTCTCCTCATCCTCCTCCCAGAAAGGTCAGGCTTCCACCCCACCATCACTACCAAAACCACTAAATCACAACCAGTACACATCTATGTTTTTTTTTTCCTTTTAACAGCCGAAAAGATGAAGATGCTGCAGGCATTGGAGATGTCACTGAGAACGTAGAAGAGCTTGTACTGGCAGCACAGAGCCTACCAGATGTCACTGCAGCTGTCATGACCTCCGCTCCGGTGACCTTTCCCCCAGTCATTTCTACACTCACCTGGTCCCGCACTGCGCAGCTGCAAGCTGTTCCTCATCTGTGGCTATAAAAGCAGTAAGGCTTGCAGTTGCCAGTGCGGGACCATTCAGTAATGTCACCTCCATAACCCGGACAGCTTTTGCCATCTCCTCAATCACCATAACCCGGACATTCATCATCACCACGGACTCTGGTCGTTTGTTCCCAGGTTTTGTCTGTCTTGTCTTTATGTTTCTTAGTTTTGTTATTCAATTATTTTTCCCTTCAGTACTGTGCAATGGAGTCCTCATTCACCTCACCCCGATCCGTGACCGCAGCAATCAGAGAGCTCACCAGTCTGGCTACCACTCAAAAAGTCATCAAGCAAGGGTTCTGCTGTGTTGTTTGTATGACTAAGTATGCAAAAGATAGTATTGTCCCACATTTAAAATTTATTCTGTACAAAAAAATACACATTTTTGTATTCACTGTAAACACTTTGTGTAATAATACAATAACAAAGTATCATATAAAGGGTTCCCACAGCCATGAAATTCCTAGATAGGTTTTTAAATTAGAAACACTGTTTTCCAGACCTGGAAATGGTTTGAAATTAACAGGCAAAAATGTCAAATATACACTGTTTATGGCTATTGTTTCTCCTCCTCTTCTCTTCCTCATCCTCCTCTCTCCACTAAAAGCCTCATTATTGCACCCTTTGATCACTATGTGAGCCTACTTATTTAAAACTACCGCATGCAGATAGTCTTGTAAACGAGGTCAAATATTATGTAAAAATTTTGAAAATGACTTGGGTTGGTGTGGAAACCCTGAAGCTTTTAAGTCGATTAAAAAAGAAGAAAACACAGTCATCCAGCACATTAAAACACATCAAGTCCAGATGAGGACACAGAGAAGGACTAGTTTTTCTTTTTTTATGTTTTAGAGTTCATCGATGAGCCCGTCTTCACAGAGTGTTACCGAAGCATTATTGGCTGCAAAGTGTGTGTGGAACAGAGGCTGTTGACCTCTGTGCATTGTGCAAAATGTAGAGGGAACACCAAAGGCAGCAACATATTTGAAGTTAATGGTCTGTCGGAAGCATTTTCTGATCTGAGATCCCTTTGTGAAGAGGAGTAACATTTTGCACTTTCATACTCAAATACTGTAGGCATGTTGTGTTCGTTGTATTTGGGTCAGAGTTCTTGTACTGTTAATGTAAATTCATTTACATGTTTGGGCTGGATGACATCATATTACTGTTCACTGTTTTAGTGAGATAAACATTTATCCTTAGCAAACATCTATTGCCACCAGTTAATTGTTATAGTTACTAATTTACATTCTTTAAAGTTGTGGTTATGTGAGAGAAGTGCCTCTTTGTATGGAGCCATGTTGCTGTCCACTGCTCTAGAGAATTCTGAAATGTCTGAATATTTCTCTGCAAACTGATTTTCAACTGTCAAGTTTGTCCTGTTCTGGTGAAAATAGATAAACAAAAGTAGTATGTGTTGTCAATGTCAATAAATTCGAATACCATAATGTTGATATTTTGACTACTGTTGCCTTCCTAAGATATTTACACATATGATATTTTTAATAAAGACTCATTAGTGGATATGATCGAGCAGGTAGAGGCAGAGAATAGAACAGGTCATATAACAGGTCAGGTAAAACAGCATCCTTTTACTGTAAAGCAGCCTTTAAAACCAGAAAGAGACTACACTCATGTCTACACTGGAAAAATGACAGAATATCCCTTTACTGTACACAGCAATACATTGAATATTACCTGAAAACACCTTCATAGATGGTAAGGTTGTTTTTTCATTGGCATAGTAGAATGAGCAACAACCTTTTTGCTGAAGCCATCAATGGCTAAAACATGGGTGACTCCAAACATGGCCTGTTTTTCATTCTGATCCATATGAATCTTGTGTCCCATGTATTCAGCATGATATGGTACGGGGTTGAGATTGCGGGTACCCTAAAAGAGAGAAAAATGTAACTACTTCACAGTATAAAAAAAATCCTGTTAATCATATACTGCATCAGTTAAAAGTTTTATAAATGTAACTATGTCTATTTGTACTATCTCGGTCAAAATTAAAAATAAATTAGGGCACTTGATCTGGTTATACGATAAAAACATGATTTTTTTTATCTTGTACTATGTAACTGCAGCTAAACAAGCACCAAAACACACACAAGCTCATAGTTAGACACAAATTACACAAGTTTGATCATGTAAAATATGAAGGCTGACACAGTAACATGCCCGACGCCTTGCTTCATGGTAAGGCTGATGCATAGTTCTGAGCACTGATCCAATTCGTGTCTCTGCAGCATGCACTCCTTTCATGGCGAGATACCCCTTCATCGTTCTTCTCCCATACGTAGGTCCTGTCTTGAATGAAAATAACAAATTAACATGATGTCCACATTCAAAAATCACACCTGCTAATATATGTTTATTAGACAGGGCAGTTTGTGTGTGATGTTTGTGGAGTGTAGTAATGTTTACATATATGTTGACTATGATTACCAGTGGTGGAAAGAGTACTGAAAATCAGTACTCAAGTACAAGTACTATTACATTGCTAAAATGTTGACGATTTAATATCCATGAGTACATTTTGACTGGAAAGTACTGCAAGTGATGCTGGAGTACTACATCTGTCTGTACCTTTTAACTGGTTAAATTCTTAATACAAAATCAATTAAAGATCAATTATTAACATCCTTTCTTTTGTTTTGTTTTCCGTCCGCATACAGAAATGCAGATAAAAGGTTTGGAATTGTACTCAGTAGGATTTCAAAAGTAACTAAGTAGATAACATGTTGAAATGAATAGGCTACTTAAGTACAAGTCAAGGTACAGACTTGAAAATATAAAAGTACATGTATCCCAAAAAACTACTTAATTACAGTAATTTGAGTATTTGTAATTAATTACTTTCACCCCTGATGATTACTTAGAAGTGATGGTAGGCTGAGGCTCTTTATTGTGATTTATTAACTATTTGTGATTATAATCATGCATAATCCTTGAAGAGATGCGGAGTGTGTATGTGTATGTATGCATAAAGACGTTCGCTCTCTCTCTCTCTCTCACACACACACACACACAGATCGAGAGAAAGAAACATCTAGGTCAGGGGTGTCAAAGTGCGGTCCTCGATGGCCGGTGTCCTGCATGTTTTAGATGTTTCCCTCTGCCATTACACCTGGAGGCCATTGCATCATTATCAGTCTGATGAGGAGCTGATTATTTTTATTTTATTTTATTTATTATTATTTTTTTTTTTATTATTTAAAGGCAAAATTTAAATTGCTGGGACCAAATTTCAATCGTAGTTTTCTTCTTTAGTAATTTTTTCCCCAAAATCTTCCACATTATTTGTCATTTTGTAAATATTTATTAGTTTTTGTTGCTCGACCCCCACTTTCTTGCGAAATACGTGCAGATATTTCCGAGGACGACAGGGCCTCTTTTGCCATTTCTAAAATATCTTCGCCGTAGAGTTCCAAGGACATTTTATCACTAGCTTAGGATCCGACATGTAAACACCGGCACACATACAGTATTTGGCGCTTTTGCTGATGACCACTTCCGGTCTCAGAAAGCAACAAAAAAATATTTTTTTTTCGTTTCTGTCTCTTACTGATTTTATTTTTTTGTTATTCTCAATAGAAAATGCAAATCAAAGCATTTTAAAAATTTCGTGAGCTACATTTGATCATGAAAAGAAAAAACGCTTTGTATTTCAATTTTATTTTTTGTATTTTAAAACGAAAATCAAATAACCACTTGTTTTTTGTTTTTTAATACCCGTTTCAGAACGGAATATCCAATTGCCAAAATATACACGGACCCTAAATCTCAACAACTGCAAGTGTAGAGCTAGCTAAACATCGCAGGTACCTGTTACCCAAGCTAGTTTCCTGCCTGCGCCGCAGTATGAGCTGTCATGGACTCGGTCAGAGGTATTTGGTGTTGTTTTATTAACATCTCATATTTCATATAATCAACACTATTGGGTTAAAACATACATTGAGACATTCAGATAGTCGCAAAAGCACTCCGGCGGTTCAGGTAATTTTAGTTATAGTATTATATTCACACTATTAAGAACTCCACTAAACTTAAGCCATTAAAACTGTACATTTGTGTAGTTTTTTTTAATTTTTAATTTTATTTTACTTTTTTTTACAAAGTTGTAAAGTGTTAGTAGCCCCCTGGCAAAAAAAGTTTTTACGTTGAATTGTTTTGTTCTACTCAATGTTCAATAAATAAAAAAAAAAAAAAGAGAGAGAGAGAGTTGCCGAATTAGCTTATTGCTCACAGGTTCTAATTAGTGCACTCCATCGCGCATGCGCTCAGCGACTCCAGATTTGTGTAGCAGCAGGTGAAAGAACAAAATTTAAAGGATACGCTTTTTCTACTGTTGCTAGGTTACTGCACTACTGCAGGTATATACACCCCGAACGCATACTAACCGTCCCTTTTCAATCTTCGCCTGAAGTGAGAGAAGTTCAGAGCCTTCGGCCTCCACAAGAAAAGTCATTGTTTTAAGCTTCTATCCAAAGCGACTGCCTTAAGGACAACACTAGAAGAACAACAGGACAGAGCATCATCACATAGAAGGAAAAAAAGAAGATCGGGACACCAGGACCAGGAGGAAAACACCTGTTCTCACCGATGGAGGTAAGAATGCTAATGTTAGCTAATAGTAACACACTGTGGTAACGTGAGTGTACACCAGTACTAAAGTGAGTCGTAGTCTTTATTACAGTAATTGCGTTAAAGACATACATACATACATATATACATACATACATACATACATACATACAGTTTCTTTCTTTACACCGGTGATGAAAAGGATAGTGTCCTTAAAATAAGTGAATACTTTATCACTGTAGTCTGCTATGTTTGTTGAGTCTAACTGTCAGACCTAACTCAACAAAGATTGTATTCCTAAGTGAAAGGATACTGATGAATTAATAAAACTATGACATTAATTGATGCAATATATATACAGCTGTGCTCATATTATTCATACCCCTTCCATCTTTGTGACTTTTTGTTTTTAATCATAAAAATAATGTGTTTTATAAAACGTATTCTTTTCATGATAAAAACAAAAAAGTCACAAAAATGGCACATACAGACACACACACAAAACGAGCTTCTAACGACTGTTTTTGGAGGTACTGGCAGGGGTAGAGTGAAAGTTAATAAGGGCAGGTAGTGGATGCGGAAGTGTCAAAATAAAAGCATATTCATGGGTGAAATCGTGGTACAGGTATATTGTCATTAATATCTGTTATCTACAGGTGTATTATCATTAATATATGTTATCTACAGGTGTATTATCATTAATATCAGTTATCTACAGGTGTATTATCATTAATATCTGTTATCTACAGGTGTATTGTCATTAATATCAGTTATCTACAGGTGTATTATCATTAATATCTGTTATCTACAGGTGTATTGTCATTAATATCAGTTATCTACAGGTGTATTATCATTAATATCTGTTATCTACAAGTGTATTGTCATTAATATCAGTTATCTACAGGTGTATTATCATTAATATCTGTTATCGACAGGTGTATTGTCATTACTATCAGTTATCTGCAGGTGTATTGTCGTTGTTATGGACGAGGGTTAGTGTGTGTGCACGCCTGGCCGACCATCGCCTGTGGGACCGGCTGGAGGGAGGACCAACCTGACGTCATCGTGGATTCCCTCCTGTGCGCCCCGCCTCCACCGCCCATCGTTGCTCCAGGTCCAGCTGCCGCCACTCGACAGCAAGGTGCAGCCCATCCCCATCATCACTGTGCTGGATAAAAGCCTCACCGGCCCTGCGTTCACGGCAGACTGTGATTGTGGCGCAGTTCAGCCTCTCATTAATATCAGTTATCTACAGGTATAATACCATTAATATCAGTTATCTCCAGGTATATTATCATTAATATCAGTTATCTACAGGTATAATACCATTAATATCAGTTATCTACAGGTATATTATCATTAATATCAGTTATCTACAGGTATAATACCATTAATATCAGTTATCTACAGGTATATTATCATTAATATCAGTTATCTACAGGTATATTGTCATTATTATCAGTTATCTACAGATAGGGCCTACATTGTAAAGACTTCAGTTTTAGTTGTGTGAATTTATGTTCAGTAGTTCTTGATCAATTGTCTCTTTCACACCAACTAAACAAAAGGATATCTTTTTTTTCTTTTTCTTCTCAGCAAGTAAAATAAGTCATTGCAGTTAAATGTTCTATTTGTTTGAATCAAACTCAACAGAATCTTTTTTTAATCGTATCATATCGTTTACAATTTTTTAGGAATCACTCTGTATTGGATTGTACTCTGTGAATCCAGATTTGAATCTGATCGTTTTGTGAGTGATAGATTCACACCTCTTGTGAACAGCGACCTAAATCACAAGCATTTGGAGCATCTGCATGACGCCTATTGCCTGACATCTGCGCCGGCCGCTCGCGAGATTTAATGAAGGCTATTGCACATGTGCATAGTGTCGCACGTCCCGGTTAACGTTACACTGTACAAACTTCCTGGTGAGAACCCTGTTCAGTATTCCCTCTTTTGCATTTTTTCCTCTATTCATGTATCACATATCCTGGTGTTTCCACACTGTTCACCTCTGCTGCATAACTCCAACTTGGATAAGGTTTGAAGCATAAAGAGTATGAAAGTGAGAAAACGCATTGATAAAACCATTTGGAGAAATAAATAGGTGAATAAAAATGAAAAAGGATGAATGTTCACCTCTTCAATAGTAATTCTTTTTCTTTTTATTCATCTATTTATTTCTCCAAACACTTACTTTTATACCAATTTCTAAAAAGCTAAAGAAAATTCAGTGTGAAAATGAGAAGAGCAAAAGAGAGTTAATGACAAAATAAATAAATACATGATAGAAATAAATAGGTGATAAAAATAAATAAGTAACAATAAATGTAATAAATGTGAGACATAAATAGAGGAAAACCTGCAAAAGAGGAAGAATATTGAAATGGAAAGCAATGTAGAAATAACTGGAGATAAAAATGTAAAGTAAAAAAAAAATTCCTACTTCTCTCAGAAAATAATTAAACTTACTTGTAGCCTCTTGAACCACATTTCATTTGTAATCGTCCATTCAATCTTATGTTCAGCAACCTTTCAGAATTCATAACTAACATGAATATTTTTGATGTATTTTTTAAGATTTTGGAATCATTATTTAAATAAATATTGTTAAATAGTGTTTTTCAATGAAATATGTTCATGGATCATGAAGCTATTGTTTTTTTTTTTATTAAGAATTCATGAAATATATTGTGATGAGTTGAATTATTGAGTTTTAAACATAATGACCCTGCCATAAAAAAAAAAAAAAAACACATCCAAATGATCCAAAAGTTTAATGTCAGAATTTCTTTTTTACAGAGACGACGGAGCAGCGGAAGGACCAGGCCCCCGGAGGTAAGTATTTCCTCTTCCTCCCTTCCCCTGACTGCTTTCCTTCCCTCTCCGCCTCCTCGCACTCCGGCCTCCCGCATTCCTGTTTTGGCGACTCGCCGCGTGTCTTCGATCGCTCGCCCGCCGCGTCGGACCGCTTACCCCCTGCCTTCGCTCGCTCGCCCGGTGCCGCTGCCTCCAACGACGCGCCCCACGCCGCGGCCTCCGACGACGCGCCCCGTGCCTCGGCCTCCAACTACGCGCCCCACGCCGCGGCCTCCGACTACGCACCCCACGCCGCGGCCTCCGACGACGCGCCCCACGCCGCGGCCTCCGACGACCTGCCCCACGCCGCGGCCTCCGACAACGCGCCCCACGCCGCGGCCTCCGACGACCCGCCCCACGCCGCGGCCTCCGACGACGCGCCCCACGCCGCGGCCTCCGACGACGCGCCCCACGCCGCAGCCTCCGATGACGCGCCCCACGCCGCAGCCTCCGACGACGCGCCCCACGCCGCTGAGTCCGGTCGCCTGCCCCTCGCCGCTGCGTCCGGTTGCTGTTGTTGCGCCGTTGCCTCCAACCATCCGCACCTCACGTCCAACCACTCGCCGCGGGCCGCTGCGTCCACCCACTCGTCGCGGGCCGCTGCGTCCGGTCCCTCACCCCGCGCCGCTGCCTCGGGTCTCTCGCCCTTTGCTGCTACCTCCAGTCGCACGCCCTGTGACGTTGCCACCAGTTGCTAGCGTTGCGCCGCTCCGTCCCATTGCTCGTGTTGCGCCGCTTCCTCCAGTTCCTCCACCGCTACCTCTGCTCGCTCGCCCTCGACTTCCATTGGTCCGTCGAGCGATAGATTTTTCTGCGGGCAGCGGTTTTCCACTTCCTTTTGTCCGCCGTGCCATCGATTTTGATGGGTAAATCCCGAAGGCTGTAGGAAAGTTTGTCCACCCACTTTCCCCCTCTTTGTACGGCCTTCACACTTTGTCTTAAAAAAAAGCCCTGTGCCTTTTGTCGCTCGCTCCGTTCCTCCATTCGCTCACTCCGTCACTTGCTCTGTTCCTCCATTCGCTCGCCCCGTTCCTGCACTCGCTCGCCCCGTCGCTCGCCCCGTTCCTCCATTCGCTCGCCCCGTCGCTCGCTCCGTCGCTCGCTCCGTTCCTCCATTCGCTCGCCACGTCGCTTCCTCTCTTTCTCCATTCGCTCGCCCCGTCGCTCGCTCCGTTCCTCCATTCGCTCGCCACGTCACTTCCTCTCTTTCTCCATTCCTTCGCCCCTTCGCTAGCTCCGTTTCTCCATTCGCTCGCCCTGTCGCTTGCTCCGTTCCTCCATTCGCTCGCCCTGTCGCTTGCTCCGTTCCTCCATTCGCTCGCCCCGTCGCTTGCTTGGTTTCTCCATTCTTTCGCCCCTTCGCTTGCTTGGTTTCTCCATTCTTTCGCCCCTTCGCTAGCTCTGTTCCTCCATTCGCTCGCCCCGTCACTCGCTCCGTTCCTCCATTCGTTCGCCCCGTCACTCGCTCCGTTCCTCCATTCGCTCGCCCTGTCGCTTGCTCCGTTCCTCCATTCGCTCGCCCTGTCGCTTGCTCCGTTCCTCCATTCGCTCGCCCCGTCGCTCGCCCCGTTCCTCCACTCGCTCGCCCCGTCGCTCGCTCCGTTCCTCCATTCGCTCGCCACGTCGCTTCCTCTCTTTCTCCATTCGCTCGCCCCGTCGCTCGCTCCGTTCCTCCATTCGCTCGCCACGTCGCTTCCTCTCTTTCTCCATTCCTTCGCCCCTTCGCTAGCTCCGTTTCTCCATTCGCTCGCCCTGTCGCTTGCTCCGTTCCTCCATTCGCTCGCCCTGTCGCTTGCTCCGTTCCTCCATTCGCTCGCCCTGTCGCTTGCTCTGCTTCTCCATTCGCTCGCCCCGTCGCTTGCTTGGTTTCTCCATTCTTTCGCCCCTTCGCTAGCTCTGTTCCTCCATTCGCTCGCCCCGTCACTCACTCCGTTCCTCCATTCGCTCGCCCCGTCGCTCGCTCTGTTCCTCCATTCGCTCGCCCCGTCGCTCGCTCTGTTCCTCCATTCGCTCGCCCCGTCACTCACTCCGTTCCTCCATTCGCTCGCCCCGTCGCTCGCCCCGTTCCTCCACTCGCTCGCCCCGTCACTCGCTCCGTTCCTCCATTCACTCGCCCCATCACTCGCTCCGTTCCTCCATTCGCTCGCCCCGTCGCTCGCCCCGTTCCTCCACTCGCTCGCCCCGTCGCTCGCCCCGTTCCTCCACTCGCTCGCCCCGTCGCTCGCTCCGTCGCTCGCTCCGTTCCTCCATTCGCTCGCCACGTCGCTTCCTCTCTTTCTCCATTCGCTCGCCCCGTCGCTCGCTCCGTTCCTCCATTCGCTCGCCACGTCACTTCCTCTCTTTCTCCATTCCTTCGCCCCTTCGCTAGCTCCGTTTCTCCATTCGCTCGCCCTGTCGCTTGCTCCGTTCCTCCATTCGCTCGCCCTGTCGCTTGCTCCGTTCCTCCATTCGCTCGCCCTGTCGGTTGCTCTGCTTCTCCATTCGCTCGCCCCGTCGCTTGCTTGGTTTCTCCATTCTTTCGCCCCTTCGCTTGCTTGGTTTCTCCATTCTTTCGCCCCTTCGCTAGCTCTGTTCCTCCATTCGCTCGCCCCGTCACTCGCTCCGTTCCTCCATTCGTTCGCCCCGTCACTCGCTCCGTTCCTCCATTCGCTTGTCCTGTCGCTCGCTCTGTTCCTCCATTCGCTCGCCCTGTCGCTTGCTCCGTTCCTCCATTCGCTCGCCCCGTCACTCGCTCCGTTCCTCCATTCGCTCGCCCCGTCACTCGCTCCGTTCCTCCATTCGTTCGCCCCGTCACTCGCTCCGTTCCTCCATTCGCTTGTCCTGTCGCTCGCTCTGTTCCTCCACTCGCTCGCCCCGTCACTCGCTCCGTTCCTCCATTCGCTCGCCCCATCACTCGCTCCGTTCCTCCATTCGCTCGCCCCGTCGCTCGCCCCGTTCCTCCACTCGCTCGCCCCGTCACTCGCTCCGTTCCTCCATTCGCTCGTCCTGTCGCTCGCTCCGTTCCTCCATTCGCTCGCCCCGTAACTCGCTCCGTTCCTCCATTCGCTCACCCCGTCGCTCGTTCCGGTCCTCCTTTCGCTCGCCACGTTCTTCCCACTTTTCGACCAGCCTTCACCGTCACTCTTAAAAGGAAAAAAAAACCTGCGTGTCCACTTGCTACCTCTTCCTTCACCCTTCTCTTTCACTCTAAAAAACAAAACAAAAAAACAAACAAAAAAAAAAACCTTTGCCCATCCGCCTGCTTTCTTTTCCTGCTTCCTCTCACTGTTAAACAAAACAAAACAAACGTCACCTCCATACATCCACCTTCCGCGTTCGTATGTCCGCCTTCTGCTTCCGTAATTCCGCGTCCGTACACCCACCTTCCGTCTGTTTTTTCTACTTTTCTTCCTTCCTACTTTGCTGCTTCTTGATCTTGCACCTCTTTTTCCTACCTTTCTTCCTTCCTCTCCCCCGTGAACTGCCACCTTACCGTGGTGGGGGAGTTTGTGTGCTCGAATGATCCTAGGAACTATGTTGTGGGAAGCTTTATAGCTCTGGTAGGGTCTCCCATGGCAAACAGTTCTTGGGTGACGGGCCAGACTAAGAGCAGTTCAACAGCTTTCTGTCTGTCTGTCTGTCTGTCTGTCTGTCTGTCTGTCTGTCTGTGCTGACATCTTTGCACATTTTACATCTTTTATAAGCCTTTTTGTAAAGGAATGGGAGAAAGATAAAAGTTATAGATACTTAAAACCGAAAATAATTGTTCATGTTATTTATTTACTCATGTAGATTTTTCACCTAAGACGATAAAACGTAAATATTTCATGATTTGGGTGATGAAATGTAAAAATTTAAATGAATTAAAGCACGCTGTGAACCTTCTTTCTTTCACATTCTTATTGTGCTTTCAGTTAGGTTTTCCTTTCGATGACATCACCCATGAGGTACAAGTTGCTGCTGATGAAGTAAACTCCTCCACTAGAACGTGAAAAAGACGACATGGAGACGCCCCGACGTGATAATGGAGAAGGGGAAAAAAATCACTGGTGACTCTTATCAAATAAAGTGTGCAAAGCTAAACAATGGTTGAATTGTGCACTCTCTATATCTACTCTGTTAGCTGTGATCAATGGTAAGAAAACAGGTTATTATGTTGGATCTGTTTAATTATTAAGATCAGAAGAATTCTTAATGGGAAAGTCATTTAATGCTACTTCATGGTTACATTTTTTATAAAAGTATTTCAACACCCAAATTTCCTGGAAGTTCAAAGTGACTGGGTATAGTTATGCCACTAGTTTTTAAGAAGTTCTATAAACTCTTGACATTTTTAGAAGCAAGCTTCTTATACACTAAGAAGCTTGCTTAATTTATCTCTTTTTATGCAAGATGTCAAACTTCACATTCAGGTTTCTTAAAATAATTCACCTTAATGTCATAGGGTTGTAAAAAAACAAAAAGATAAAAAGTAAAGCATTATTTCATTTAACATGAAAAACAAATGGCAATATTATATTTTGACAAGGAACTCATTCATGTGAAAGTGATACTCAATTTTGGAAAACTCAATGAGAACATCAGTAAAACTTTTGTCATGATTCTAACCAGTCAGCTGGTGTTGACATGTTATATAAAAAAGAAGACATGAGGAATCATCAGGTGTGCCATGCTGGGGTGTCATGTTGGGGTGGGGTGGGGCAACCCAGGGCCCGACACATATATTGATAACATCAACAGAGAGAATTAATTTGATGCCACAGTCCTGGGGGATCTTGGACATCCTGGGGGGGTCAAACAAATGGTTTAGTGTTAGGAATATGAACACAAGTATGTTAAATGTATTAATTTAGGTGGTGAATTAAAGACCCACTCATCAATATAATCTAATTGTAGCTTAAAACCTTATTCATGCTTTTTATTTTAAATAAATACCCCTCTTTGTTTTTCTTTTTCGCCTCATGCACTGGCATGGATAGGGACCCACTGACATTGAGTGTACAAGGCCCAGAAGTTGGTCCTACTCCCCTGTTGCCATGGCTCAAAAAGGTTGGGAAACACTCAACTACATGGGTCTCAAACTAATGTTTTTCAGGTTCGATCTCCAATGGGCCGGACCAGGAAAATTAAAACATAATATCCTATAAAAAATAATGACTCCAAATTTTTGTTATTGTTTTAGTGCAAAAAAACCCCCATTAAATTATGAAAGTGCTTTTATAAATGATCCAAATGCATAAAAAAGGAACATTTCATGAGGAAAATAAGGTAAATTTTAAAAACATTCTGCCTCAGTTCATCATTTGTCCATGTGTTTTATGATGGATCAGTTCTACAAAGACACTAAACTCTTAGTAACAGAAGCAGAAAATGGTTTAAATTGTGTCTAATTTTCTTTAGACATTTCAGGTTGTTCACATTTGTTCAGATTCTTCACATATTATTGTTACAGGATACTTTTTCTAAATGTAAATATTTTCATAAATGAATGTTAGTTTTTGTAGTAAAATTTTTTTAAAGTTATTATTTATAAGCAAAAAAAGAGAGAAGAAAATAGTCATTATAAAAAATTATTATTATTATTCTCTTCAGCCCAGGGGCCGCTTTGGAACATTTGGTGGGCCACATTTGGCCCCCTGGCCGCATGTTTGAGACCCCTGCTCTACTGGGTCATCAAATCAGTGTCAGTTGACTGTCAACTAGGTTACCTGTAGGGATTTTTAATGTCCAGCAGGTGTCAGTATTCAGTGACACAGTATCAATACAGTTTGGCAAAATGCTGAAACACTTCATGAGGCCTCATCTACCATCACTAGCATTTATTACACTTTTGTAATGGCCACATCAACACATTAGCAGTCTTTTTAACTAAATAACACACCTACCTATATAAGCCAACAGTGATATAATACTGTGGCAAAGGGGGACCTATTATGGGCAGAAAGAATGTAAGTATTTGGATATTCAGATTGTTACTATGGCCATGTTATCTGTTATCAAGAATTATTAATATTTGGATCACTATTTCACTTTTAAAATGCTTTTATATGCAAATTTCAACCATGACAAAATGTCAAAAGGTTATTTTTAAGGACAATTACTCCAAATTTATACAGTAAAACCTTTTCATTCTTCATCCACACATCACTCAGTAGTGCTGTTAGTATGGTCATGTTATCTGTTGCCAAGAATAATTCATATTTAGATCACTATTTCACTTTTAAATTGCTTATATACAAATATTAATTATTCTTGGCAACTGATAACATGACCATACTAACAGCACCATTGACTGATGTATGAATGAAGAATGGAAAAAAAGCTACTGTATAAATGTAGAGTAATTGTCCTTAGAAAACCTTATCTTTGACATTTTGTCATGGTTGAAATTTGCATAAATAAGCCTTTTAAAAGTGAAATAGTGATCCAAATATGAATTATTCTTGGCAACTGATAACATAACCATACTAACAGCACTACTGAGTGATGTGTGGATGAAGAATGAAAAGATTTTACTGTATAAATGTGGAAATGAGTACTGGAAACAAAATGCATGAAAAATTCTTGCTGTATGAGAACAGGACTTCCAGGGGTTGCAGGACAAAAAAAGGAGGAGAACAAGGTAATATTAAGCATTCATAGTCCTCTTATTTGTCCAAACAATGAAATCTATTATGCAGGGTTCCCATGGTCATGCAATTCTGGGAAAAGTTATGAAATGATAAAAAAGAGTTTTCCAGACCTGGAAATGATTTAGTTAACCGGATGCTTTGGAAAAGTTTCAAATATACACTGTTTTAACTATTGTTTCTCCTCCTCTCCTCATCCTCCTCCCAGAAAGGTCAGGCTTCCACCCCACCATCACTACCAAAACCACTAAATCACAACCAGTACACATCTATGTTTTTTTTTTCCTTTTAACAGCCGAAAAGATGAAGATGCTGCAGGCATTGGAGATGTCACTGAGAACGTAGAAGAGCTTTTACTGGCAGCACAGAGCCTACCAGATGTCACTGCAGCTGTCATGACCTCCGCTCCGGTGACCTTTCCCCCAGTCATTTCTACACTCACCTGGTCCCGCACTGCGCAGCTGCAAGCTGTTCCTCATCTGTGGCTATAAAAGCAGTAAGGCTTGCAGTTGCCAGTGCGGGACCATTCAGTAATGTCACCTCCATAACCCGGACAGCTTTTGCCATCTCCTCAATCACCATAACCCGGACATTCATCATCACCACGGACTCTGGTCGTTTGTTCCCAGGTTTTGTCTGTCTTGTCTTTATGTTTCTTAGTTTTGTTATTCAATTATTTTTCCCTTCAGTACTGTGCAATGGAGTCCTCATTCACCTCACCCCGATCCGTGACCGCAGCAATCAGAGAGCTCACCAGTCTGGCTACCACTCAAAAAGTCATCAAGCAAGGGTTCTGCTGTGTTGTTTGTATGACTAAGTATGCAAAAGATAGTATTGTCCCACATTTAAAATTTATTCTGTACAAAAAAATACACATTTTTGTATTCACTGTAAACACTTTGTGTAATAATACAATAACAAAGTATCATATAAAGGGTTCCCACAGCCATGAAATTCCTAGATAGGTTTTTAAATTAGAAACACTGTTTTCCAGACCTGGAAATGGTTTGAAATTAACAGGCAAAAATGTCAAATATACACTGTTTATGGCTATTGTTTCTCCTCCTCTTCTCTTCCTCATCCTCCTCTCTCCACTAAAAGCCTCATTATTGCACCCTTTGATCACTATGTGAGCCTACTTATTTAAAACTACCGCATGCAGATAGTCTTGTAAACGAGGTCAAATATTATGTAAAAATTTTGAAAATGACTTGGGTTGGTGTGGAAACCCTGAAGCTTTTAAGTCGATTAAAAAAGAAGAAAACACAGTCATCCAGCACATTAAAACACATCAAGTCCAGATGAGGACACAGAGAAGGACTAGTTTTTCTTTTTTTGTGTTTTAGAGTTCATCGATGAGCCCGTCTTCACAGAGTGTTACCGAAGCATTATTGGCTGCAAAGTGTGTGTGGAACAGAGGCTGTTGACCTCTGTGCATTGTGCAAAATGTAGAGGGAACACCAAAGGCAGCAACATATTTGAAGTTAATGGTCTGTCGGAAGCATTTTCTGATCTGAGATCCCTTTGTGAAGAGGAGTAACATTTTGCACTTTCATACTCAAATACTGTAGGCATGTTGTGTTCGTTGTATTTGGGTCAGAGTTCTTGTACTGTTAATGTAAATTCATTTACATGTTTGGGCTGGATGACATCATATTACTGTTCACTGTTTTAGTGAGATAAACATTTATCCTTAGCAAACATCTATTGCCACCAGTTAATTGTTATAGTTACTAATTTACATTCTTTAAAGTTGTGGTTATGTGAGAGAAGTGCCTCTTTGTATGGAGCCATGTTGCTGTCCACTGCTCTAGAGAATTCTGAAATGTCTGAATATTTCTCTGCAAACTGATTTTCAACTGTCAAGTTTGTCCTGTTCTGGTGAAAATAGATAAACAAAAGTAGTATGTGTTGTCAATGTCAATAAATTCGAATACCACAATGTTGATATTTTGACTACTGTTGCCTTCCTAAGATATTTACACATATGATATTTTTAATAAAGACTCATTAGTGGATATGATCGAGCAGGTAGAGGCAGAGAATAGAACAGGTCATATAACAGGTCAGGTAAAACAGCATCCTTTTACTGTAAAGCAGCCTTTAAAACCAGAAAGAGACTACACTCATGTCTACACTGGAAAAATGACAGAATATCCCTTTACTGTACACAGCAATACATTGAATATTACCTGAAAACACCTTCATAGATGGTAAGGTTGTTTTTTCATTGGCATAGTAGAATGAGCAACAACCTTTTTGCTGAAGCCATCAATGGCTAAAACATGGGTGACTCCAAACATGGCCTGTTTTTCATTCTGATCCATATGAATCTTGTGTCCCATGTATTCAGCATGATATGGTACGGGGTTGAGATTGCGGGTACCCTAAAAGAGAGAAAAATGTAACTACTTCACAGTATAAAAAAAATCCTGTTAATCATATACTGCATCAGTTAAAAGTTTTATAAATGTAACTATGTCTATTTGTACTATCTCGGTCAAAATTAAAAATAAATTAGGGCACTTGATCTGGTTATACGATAAAAACATGATTTTTTTTATCTTGTACTATGTAACTGCAGCTAAACAAGCACCAAAACACACACAAGCTCATAGTTAGACACAAATTACACAAGTTTGATCATGTAAAATATGAAGGCTGACACAGTAACATGCCCGACGCCTTGCTTCATGGTAAGGCTGATGCATAGTTCTGAGCACTGATCCAATTCGTGTCTCTGCAGCATGCACTCCTTTCATGGCGAGATACCCCTTCATCGTTCTTCTCCCATACGTAGGTCCTGTCTTGAATGAAAATAACAAATTAACATGATGTCCACATTCAAAAATCACACCTGCTAATATATGTTTATTAGACAGGGCAGTTTGTGTGTGATGTTTGTGGAGTGTAGTAATGTTTACATGTATGTTGACTATGATTACCAGTGGTGGAAAGAGTACTGAAAATCAGTACTCAAGTACAAGTACTATTACATTGCTAAAATGTTGACGATTTAATATCCATGAGTACATTTTGACTGGAAAGTACTGCAAGTGATGCTGGAGTACTACATCTGTCTGTACCTTTTAACTGGTTAAATTCTTAATACAAAATCAATTAAAGATCAATTATTAACATCCTTTCTTTTGTTTTGTTTTCCGTCCGCATACAGAAATGCAGATAAAAGGTTTGGAATTGTACTCAGTAGGATTTCAAAAGTAACTAAGTAGATAACATGTTGAAATGAATAGGCTACTTAAGTACAAGTCAAGGTACAGACTTGAAAATATAAAAGTACATGTATCCCAAAAAACTACTTAATTACAGTAATTTGAGTATTTGTAATTAATTACTTTCACCCCTGATGATTACTTAGAAGTGATGGTAGGCTGAGGCTCTTTATTGTGATTTATTAACTATTTGTGATTATAATCATGCATAATCCTTGAAGAGATGCGGAGTGTGTATGTGTATGTATGCATAAAGACGTTCGCTCTCTCTCTCTCTCACACACACACACACACACAGATCGAGAGAAAGAAACATCTAGGTCAGGGGTGTCAAAGTGCGGTCCTCGATGGCCGGTGTCCTGCATGTTTTAGATGTTTCCCTCTGCCATTACACCTGGAGGCCATTGCATCATTATCAGTCTGATGAGGAGCTGATTATTTTTATTTTATTTTATTTATTATTATTATTATTTTTTTTTTTTATTTAAAGGCAAAATTTAAATTGCTGGGACCAAATTTCAATCGTAGTTTTCTTCTTTAGTAATTTTTTTCCCCAAAATCTTCCACATTATTTGTCATTTTGTAAATATTTACTAGTTTTTGTTGCTCGACCCCCACTTTCTTGCGAAATACGTGCAGATATTTCCGAGGACGACAGGGCCTCTTTTGCCATTTCTAAAATATCTTCGCCGTAGAGTTCCAAGGACATTTTATCACTAGCTTAGGATCCGACATGTAAACACCGGCACACATACAGTATTTGGCGCTTTTGCTGATGACCACTTCCGGTCTCAGAAAGCAAAAAAAAAATATTTTTTTTTCGTTTCTGTCTCTTACTGATTTTATTTTTTTGTTATTCTCAATAGAAAATGCAAATCAAAGCATTTTAAAATTTTCGTAAGCTACATTTGATCATGAAAAGAAAAAACGCTTTGTATTTCAATTTTATTTTTTGTATTTTAAAACGAAAATCAAATAACCACTTGTTTTTTGTTTTTTAATACCCGTTTCAGAACGGAATATCCAATTGCCAAAATATACACGGACCCTAAATCTCAACAACTGCAAGTGTAGAGCTAGCTAAACATCGCAGGTACCTGTTACCCAAGCTAGTTTCCTGCCTGCGCCGCAGTATGAGCTGTCATGGACTCGGTCAGAGGTATTTGGTGTTGTTTTATTAACATCTCATATTTCATATAATCAACACTATTGGGTTAAAACATACATTGAGACATTCAGATAGTCGCAAAAGCACTCCGGCGGTTCAGGTAATTTTAGTTATAGTATTATATTCACACTATTAAGAACTCCACTAAACTTAAGCCATTAAAACTGTACATTTGTGTAGTTTTTTTTAATTTTTAATTTTATTTTACTTTTTTTTACAAAGTTGTAAAGTGTTAGTAGCCCCCTGGCAAAAAAAGTTTTTACGTTGAATTGTTTTGTTCTACTCAATGTTCAATAAATTAAAAAAAAAAAAGAGAGAGAGAGAGAGAGTTGCCGAATTAGCTTATTGCTCACAGGTTCTAATTAGTGCACTCCATCGCGCATGCGCTCAGCGACTCCAGATTTGTGTAGCAGCAGGTGAAAGAACAAAATTTAAAGGATACGCTTTTTCTACTGTTGCTAGGTTACTGCACTACTGCAGGTATATACACCCCGAACGCATACTAACCGTCCCTTTTCAATCTTCGCCTGAAGTGAGAGAAGTTCAGAGCCTTCGGCCTCCACAAGAAAAGTCATTGTTTTAAGCTTCTATCCAAAGCGACTGCCTTAAGGACAACACTAGAAGAACAACAGGACAGAGCATCATCACATAGAAGGAAAAAAAGAAGATCGGGACACCAGGACCAGGAGGAAAACACCTGTTCTCACCGATGGAGGTAAGAATGCTAATGTTAGCTAATAGTAACACACTGTGGTAACGTGAGTGTACACCAGTACTAAAGTGAGTCGTAGTCTTTATTACAGTAATTGCGTTAAAGACATACATACATACATATATACATACATACATACATACATACATACATACATACATACATACATACATACATACATACATACATACATACATACATACATACATACATACATACATACATACATACAGTTTCTTTCTTTACACCGGTGATGAAAAGGATAGTGTCCTTAAAATAAGTGAATACTTTATCACTGTAGTCTGCTATGTTTGTTGAGTCTAACTGTCAGACCTAACTCAACAAAGATTGTATTCCTAAGTGAAAGGATACTGATGAATTAAAAAAACTATGACATTAATTGATGCAATATATATACAGCTGTGCTCATATTATTCATACCCCTTCCATCTTTGTGACTTTTTGTTTTTAATCATAAAAATAATGTGTTTTATAAAACGTATTCTTTTCATGATAAAAACAAAAAAGTCACAAAAATGGCACATACAGACACACACACAAAACGAGCTTCTAACGACTGTTTTTGGAGGTACTGGCAGGGGCAGAGTGAAAGTTAATAAGGGCAGGTAGTGGATGCGGAAGTGTCAAAATAAAAGCATATTCATGGGTGAAATCGTGGTACAGGTATATTGTCATTAATATCTGTTATCTACAGGTGTATTATCATTAATATATGTTATCTACAGGTGTATTATCATTAATATCAGTTATCTACAGGTGTATTATCATTAATATCTGTTATCTACAGGTGTATTGTCATTAATATCAGTTATCTACAGGTGTATTATCATTAATATCTGTTATCTACAGGTGTATTGTCATTAATATCAGTTATCTACAGGTGTATTATCATTAATATCTGTTATCTACAAGTGTATTGTCATTAATATCAGTTATCTACAGGTGTATTATCATTAATATCTGTTATCGACAGGTGTATTGTCATTACTATCAGTTATCTGCAGGTGTATTGTCGTTGTTATGGACGAGGGTTAGTGTGTGTGCACGCCTGGCCGACCATCGCCTGTGGGACCGGCTGGAGGGAGGACCAACCTGACGTCATCGTGGATTCCCTCCTGTGCGCCCCGCCTCCACCGCCCATCGTTGCTCCAGGTCCAGCTGCCGCCACTCGACAGCAAGGTGCAGCCCATCCCCATCATCACTGTGCTGGATAAAAGCCTCACCGGCCCTGCGTTCACGGCAGACTGTGATTGTGGCGCAGTTCAGCCTCTCATTAATATCAGTTATCTACAGGTATAATACCATTAATATCAGTTATCTACAGGTATATTATCATTAATATCAGTTATCTACAGGTATAATACCATTAATATCAGTTATCTCCAGGTATATTATCATTAATATCAGTTATCTACAGGTATAATACCATTAATATCAGTTATCTACAGGTATATTATCATTAATATCAGTTATCTACAGGTATATTGTCATTATTATCAGTTATCTACAGATAGGGCCTACATTGTAAAGACTTCAGTTTTAGTTGTGTGAATTTATGTTCAGTAGTTCTTGATCAATTGTCTCTTTCACACCAACTAAACAAAAGGATATCTTTTTTTTCTTTTTCTTCTCAGCAAGTAAAATAAGTCATTGCAGTTAAATGTTCTATTTGTTTGAATCAAACTCAACAGAATCTTTTTTTAATCGTATCATATCGTTTACAATTTTTTAGGAATCACCCTGTATTGGATTGTACTCTGTGAATCCAGATTTGAATCTGATCGTTTTGTGAGTGATAGATTCACACCTCTTGTGAACAGCGACCTAAATCACAAGCATTTGGAGCATCTGCATGACGCCTATTGCCTGACATCTGCGCCGGCCGCTCGCGAGATTCAATGAAGGCTATTGCACATGTGCATAGTGTCGCACGTCCCGGTTAACGTTACACTGTACAAACTTCCTGGTGAGAACCCTGTTCAGTATTCCCTCTTTTGCATTTTTTCCTCTATTCATGTATCACATATCCTGGTGTTTCCACACTGTTCACCTCTGCTGCATAACTCCAACTTGGATAAGGTTTGAAGCATAAAGAGTATGAAAGTGAGAAAACGCATTGATAAAACCATTTGGAGAAATAAATAGGTGAATAAAAATGAAAAAGGATGAATGTTCACCTCTTCAATAGTAATTCTTTTTCTTTTTATTCATCTATTTATTTCTCCAAACACTTACTTTTATACCAATTTCTGAAAAGCTAAAGAAAATTCAGTGTGAAAATGAGAAGAGCAAAAGAGAGTTAATGACAAAATAAATAAATACATGATAGAAATAAATAGGTGATAAAAATAAATAAGTAACAATAAATGTAATAAATGTGAGACATAAATAGAGGAAAACCTGCAAAAGAGGAAGAATATTGAAATGGAAAGCAATGTAGAAATAACTGGGGATAAAAATGTAAAGTAAAAAAAAAATTCCTACTTCTCTCAGAAAATAATTAAACTTACTTGTAGCCTCTTGAACCACATTTCATTTGTAATCGTCCATTCAATCTTATGTTCAGCAACCTTTCAGAATTCATAACTAACATGAATATTTTTGATGTATTTTTTAAGATTTTGGAATCATTATTTAAATAAATATTGTTAAATAGTGTTTTTCAATGAAATATGTTCATGGATCATGAAGCTATTGTTTTTTTTTTTATTAAGAATTCATGAAATATATTGTGATGAGTTGAATTATTGAGTTTTAAACATAATGACCCTGCCATAAAAAATAAAAAAAAACACATCCAAATGATCCAAAAGTTTAATGTCAGAATTTCTTTTTTACAGAGACGACGGAGCAGCGGAAGGACCAGGCCCCCGGAGGTAAGTATTTCCTCTTCCTCCCTTCCCCTGACTGCTTTCCTTCCCTCTCCGCCTCCTCGCACTCCGGCCTCCCGCATTCCTGTTTTGGCGACTCGCCGCGTGTCTTCGATCGCTCGCCCGCCGCGTCGGACCGCTTACCCCCTGCCTTCGCTCGCTCGCCCGGTGCCGCTGCCTCCAACGACGCGCCCCACGCCGCGGCCTCCGACGACGCGCCCCGTGCCGCGGCCTCCAACTACGCGCCCCACGCCGCGGCCTCCGACTACGCACCCCACGCCGCGGCCTCCGACGACGCGCCCCACGCCGCGGCCTCCGACGACCTGCCCCACGCCGCTGCCTCCAACTACGCGCCCCACGCCGCGGCCTCCGACTACGCACCCCACGCCGCGGCCTCCGACGACGCGCCCCACGCCGCGGCCTCCGACGACCTGCCCCACGCCACGGCCTCCGACAACGCGCCCCACGCCGCGGCCTCCGACGACGCGCCCCACGCCGCGGCCTCCGATGACGCGCCCCACGCCGCAGCCTCCGACGACACGCCCCACGCCGCTGAGTCCGGTCGCGTGCCCCTCGCCGCTGCGTCCGGTTGCTGTTGTTGCGCCGTTGCCTCCAACCATCCGCACCTCACGTCCAACCACTCGCCGCGGGCCGCTGCGTCCACCCACTCGTCGCGGGCCGCTGCGTCCGGTCCCTCACCCCGCGCCGCTGCCTCGGGTCTCTCGCCCTTTGCTGCTACCTCCAGTCGCACGCCCTGTGACGTTGCCACCAGTTGCTAGCGTTGCGCCGCTCCGTCCCATTGCTCGTGTTGCGCCGCTTCCTCCAGTTCCTCCACCGCTACCTCTGCTCGCTCGCCCTCGACTTCCATTGGTCCGTCGAGCGATAGATTTTTCTGCGGGCAGCGGTTTTCTACTTCCTTTTGTCCGCCGTGCCATCGATTTTGATGGGTAAATCCCGAAGGCTGTAGGAAAGTTTGTCCACCCACTTTCCCCCTCTTTGTACGGCCTTCACACTTTGTCTTAAAAAAAAGCCCTGTGCCTTTTGTCGCTCGCTCCGTTCCTCCATTCGCTCACTCCGTCACTTGCTCTGTTCCTCCATTCGCTCGCCCCGTTCCTGCACTCGCTCGCCCCGTCGCTCGCCCCGTTCCTCCACTCGCTCGCCCCGTCGCTCGCTCCGTTCCTCCATTCGCTCGCCACGTCGCTTCCTCTCTTTCTCCATTCGCTCGCCCCGTCGCTCGCTCCGTTCCTCCATTCGCTCGCCACGTCGCTTCCTCTCTTTCTCCATTCCTTCGCCCCTTCGCTAGCTCCGTTTCTCCATTCGCTCGCCCTGTCGCTTGCTCCGTTCCTCCATTCGCTCGCCCTGTCGCTTGCTCCGTTCCTCCATTCGCTCGCCCTGTCGCTTGCTCCGTTCCTCCATTCGCTCGCCCCGTCGCTTGCTTGGTTTCTCCATTCTTTCGCCCCTTCGCTTGCTTGGTTTCTCCATTCTTTCGCCCCTTCGCTAGCTCTGTTCCTCCATTCGCTCGCCCCGTCACTCGCTCTGTTCCTCCATTCGTTCGCCCCATCGCTCGCTCTGTTCCTCCATTCGCTCGCCCCGTCGCTCGCTCTGTTCCTCCATTCGCTCGCCCCGTCGCTCGCTCTGTTCTTCCATTCGCTCGCCCCGTCACTCGCTCCGTTCCTCCATTCGCTCGCCCCGTCGCTCGCCCCGTTCCTCCACTCGCTCGCCCCGTCACTCGCTCCGTTCCTCCATTCGCTCGCCCCATCACTCGCTCCGTTCCTCCATTCGCTCGCCCCGTCGCTCGCCCCGTTCCTCCACTCGCTCGCCCCGTCACTCGCTCCGTTCCTCCATTCGCTCGTCCTGTCGCTTGCTCCGTTCCTCCATTCGCTCGCCCCGTAACTCGCTCCGTTCCTCCATTCGCTCACCCCGTCGCTCGTTCCGGTCCTCCTTTCGCTCGCCACGTTCTTCCCACTTTTCGACCAGCCTTCACCGTCACTCTTAAAAGGAAAAAAAAACCTGCGTGTCCACTTGCTACCGCTTCCTTCACCCTTCTCTTTCACTCTAAAAAAAAAAACAAAAAAACAAACAAAAAAAAAAACCTTTGCCCATCCGCCTGCTTTCTTTTCCTGCTTCCTCTCACTGTTAAACAAAACAAAACAAACGTCACCTCCATACATCCACCTTCCGCGTTCGTATGTCCGCCTTCTCCTTCCGTAATTCCGCGTCCGTACACCCACCTTCCGTCTGTTTTTTCTACTTTTCTTCCTTCCTACTTTGCTGCTTCTTGATCTTGCACCTCTTTTTCCTACCTTTCTTCCTTCCTCTCCCCCGTGAACTGCCACCTTACCGTGGTGGGGGAGTTTGTGTGCTCGAATGATCCTAGGAACTATGTTGTGGGAAGCTTTATACCTCTGGTAGGGTCTCCCATGGCAAACAGTTCTTCGGTGACGGGCCAGACTAAGAGCAGTTCAACAGCTTTCTGTCTGTCTGTCTGTCTGTCTGTCTGTCTGTCTGTCTGTCTGTCTGTGCTGACATCTTTGCACATTTTACATCTTTTATAAGCCTTTTTGTAAAGGAATGGGAGAAAGATAAAAGTTATAGATACTTAAAACCGAAAATAATTGTTTATGTTATTTATTTACTCATGTAGATTTTTCACCTAAGACGATAAAACGTAAATATTTCATGATTTGGGTGATGAAATGTAAAAATTTAAATGAATTAAAGCACGCTGTGAACCTTCTTTCTTTCACATTCTTATTGTGCTTTCAGTTAGGTTTTCCTTTCGATGACATCACCCATGAGGTACAAGTTGCTGCTGATGAAGTAAACTCCTCCACTAGAACGTGAAAAAGACGACATGGAGACGCCCCGACGTGATAATGGAGAAGGGGAAAAAAATCACTGGTGACTCTTATCAAATAAAGTGTGCAAAGCTAAACAATGGTTGAATTGTGCACTCTCTATATCTACTCTGTTAGCTGTGATCAATGGTAAGAAAACAGGTTATTATTTTGGATCTGTTTAATTATTAAGATCAGAAGAATTCTTAATGGGAAAGTCATTTAATGCTACTTCATGGTTACATTTTTTATAAAAGTATTTCAACACCCAAATTTCCTGGAAGTTCAAAGTGACTGGGTATAGTTATGCCACTAGTTTTTAAGAGGTTCTATAAACTCTTGACATTTTTAGAAGCAAGCTTCTTATACACTAAGAAGCTTGCTTAATTTATCTCTTTTTATGCAAGATGTCAAACTTCACATTCAGGTTTCTTAAAATAATTCACCTTAATGTCATAGGGTTGTAAAAAAACAAAAAGATAAAAAGTAAAGCATTATTTCATTTAACATGAAAAACAAATGGCAATATTATATTTTGACAAGGAACTCATTCATGTGAAAGTGATACTCAATTTTGGAAAACTCAATGAGAACATCAGTAAAACTTTTGTCATGATTCTAACCAGTCAGCTGGTGTTGACATGTTATATAAAAAAGAAGACATGAGGAATCATCAGGTGTGCCATGCTGGGGTGTCATGTTGGGGTGGGGTGGGGCAACCCAGGGCCCGACACATATATTGATAACATCAACAGAGAGAATTAATTTGATGCCACAGTCCTGGGGGATCTTGGACATCCTGGGGGGGTCAAACAAATGGTTTAGTGTTAGGAATATGAACACAAGTATGTTAAATGTATTAATTTAGGTGGTGAATTAAAGACCCACTCATCAATATAATCTAATTGTAGCTTAAAACCTTATTCATGCTTTTTATTTTAAATAAATACCCCTCTTTGTTTTTCTTTTTCGCCTCATGCACTGGCATGGATAGGGACCCACTGACATTGAGTGTACAAGGCCCAGAATTTGGTCCTACTCCCCTGTTGCCATGGCTCAAAAAGGTTGGGAAACACTCAACTACATGGGTCTCAAACTAATGTTTTTCAGGTTCGATCTCCAATGGGCCGGACCAGGAAAATTAAAACATAATATCCTATAAAAAATAATGACTCCAAATTTTTGTTATTGTTTTAGTGCAAAAAAAAAAACATTAAATTATGAAAGTGCTTTTATAAATGATCCAAATGCATAAAAAAGGAACATTTCATGAGGAAAATAAGGTAAATTTTAACAACATTCTGCCTCAGTTCATCATTTGTCCATGTGTTTTATGATGGATCAGTTCTACAAAGACACTAAACTCTTAGTAACAGAAGCAGAAAATGGTTTAAATTGTGTCTAATTTTCTTTAGACATTTCAGGTTGTTCACATTTGTTCAGATTCTTCACATATTATTGTTACAGGATACTTTTTCTAAATGTAAATATTTTCATAAATGAATGTTAGTTTTTGTAGTAAAATGTTTTTAAAGTTATTATTTATAAGCAAAAAAAGAGAGAAGAAAATAGTCATTATAAAAAATTATTATTATTATTCTCTTCAGCCCAGGGGCCGCTTTGGAACATTTGGTGGGCCACATTTGGCCCCCTGGCCGCATGTTTGAGACCCCTGCTCTACTGGGTCATCAAATCAGTGTCAGTTGACTGTCAACTAGGTTACCTGTAGGGATTTTTAATGTCCAGCAGGTGTCAGTATTCAGTGACACAGTATCAATACAGTTTGGCAAAATGCTGAAACACTTCATGAGGCCTCATCTACCATCACTAGCATTTATTACACTTTTGTAATGGCCACATCAACACATTAGCAGTCTTTTTAACTAAATAACACACCTACCTATATAAGCCAACAGTGATATAATACTGTGGCAAAGGGGGACCTATTATGGGCAGAAAGAATGTAAGTATTTGGATATTCAGATTGTTACTATGGCCATGTTATCTGTTATCAAGAATTATTAATATTTGGATCACTATTTCACTTTTAAAATGCTTTTATATGCAAATTTCAACCATGACAAAATGTCAAAAGGTTATTTTTAAGGACAATTACTCCAAATTTATACAGTAAAACCTTTTCATTCTTCATCCACACATCACTCAGTAGTGCTGTTAGTATGGTCATGTTATCTGTTGCCAAGAATAATTCATATTTAGATCACTATTTCACTTTTAAATTGCTTATATACAAATATTAATTATTCTTGGCAACTGATAACATGACCATACTAACAGCACCATTGACTGATGTATGAATGAAGAATGGAAAAAAAGCTACTGTATAAATGTAGAGTAATTGTCCTTAGAAAACCTTATCTTTGACATTTTGTCATGGTTGAAATTTGCATAAATAAGCCTTTTAAAAGTGAAATAGTGATCCAAATATGAATTATTCTTGGCAACTGATAACATAACCATACTAACAGCACTACTGAGTGATGTGTGGATGAAGAATGAAAAGATTTTACTGTATAAATGTGGAAATGAGTACTGGAAACAAAATGCATGAAAAATTCTTGCTGTATGAGAACAGGACTTCCAGGGATTGCAGGACAAAAAAAGGAGGAGAACAAGGTAATATTAAGCATTCATAGTCCTCTTATTTGTCCAAACAATGAAATCTATTATGCAGGGTTCCCATGGTCATGCAATTCTGGGAAAAGTTATGAAATGATAAAAAAGAGTTTTCCAGACCTGGAAATGATTTAGTTAACCGGATGCTTTGGAAAAGTTTCAAATATACACTGTTTTAACTATTGTTTCTCCTCCTCTCCTCATCCTCCTCCCAGAAAGGTCAGGCTTCCACCCCACCATCACTACCAAAACCACTAAATCACAACCAGTACACATCTATGTTTTTTTTTTCCTTTTAACAGCCGAAAAGATGAAGATGCTGCAGGCATTGGAGATGTCACTGAGAACGTAGAAGAGCTTGTACTGGCAGCACAGAGCCTACCAGATGTCACTGCAGCTGTCATGACCTCCGCTCCGGTGACCTTTCCCCCAGTCATTTCTACACTCACCTGGTCCCGCACTGCGCAGCTGCAAGCTGTTCCTCATCTGTGGCTATAAAAGCAGTAAGGCTTGCAGTTGCCAGTGCGGGACCATTCAGTAATGTCACCTCCATAACCCGGACAGCTTTTGCCATCTCCTCAATCACCATAACCCGGACATTCATCATCACCACGGACTCTGGTCGTTTGTTCCCAGGTTTTGTCTGTCTTGTCTTTATGTTTCTTAGTTTTGTTATTCAATTATTTTTCCCTTCAGTACTGTGCAATGGAGTCCTCATTCACCTCACCCCGATCCGTGACCGCAGCAATCAGAGAGCTCACCAGTCTGGCTACCACTCAAAAAGTCATCAAGCAAGGGTTCTGCTGTGTTGTTTGTATGACTAAGTATGCAAAAGATAGTATTGTCCCACATTTCAAATTTATTCTGTACAAAAAAATACACATTTTTGTATTCACTGTAAACACTTTGTGTAATAATACAATAACAAAGTATCATATAAAGGGTTCCCACAGCCATGAAATTCCTAGATAGGTTTTTAAATTAGAAACACTGTTTTCCAGACCTGGAAATGGTTTGAAATTAACAGGCAAAAATGTCAAATATACACTGTTTATGGCTATTGTTTCTCCTCCTCTTCTCTTCCTCATCCTCCTCTCTCCACTAAAAGCCTCATTATTGCACCCTTTGATCACTATGTGAGCCTACTTATTTAAAACTACCGCATGCAGATAGTCTTGTAAACGAGGTCAAATATTATGTAAAAATTTTGAAAATGACTTGGGTTGGTGTGGAAACCCTGAAGCTTTTAAGTCGATTAAAAAAGAAGAAAACACAGTCATCCAGCACATTAAAACACATCAAGTCCAGATGAGGACACAGAGAAGGACTAGTTTTTCTTTTTTTATGTTTTAGAGTTCATCGATGAGCCCGTCTTCACAGAGTGTTACCGAAGCATTATTGGCTGCAAAGTGTGTGTGGAACAGAGGCTGTTGACCTCTGTGCATTGTGCAAAATGTAGAGGGAACACCAAAGGCAGCAACATATTTGAAGTTAATGGTCTGTCGGAAGCATTTTCTGATCTGAGATCCCTTTGTGAAGAGGAGTAACATTTTGCACTTTCATACTCAAATACTGTAGGCATGTTGTGTTCGTTGTATTTGGGTCAGAGTTCTTGTACTGTTAATGTAAATTCATTTACATGTTTGGGCTGGATGACATCATATTACTGTTCACTGTTTTAGTGAGATAAACATTTATCCTTAGCAAACATCTATTGCCACCAGTTAATTGTTATAGTTACTAATTTACATTCTTTAAAGTTGTGGTTATGTGAGAGAAGTGCCTCTTTGTATGGAGCCATGTTGCTGTCCACTGCTCTAGAGAATTCTGAAATGTCTGAATATTTCTCTGCAAACTGATTTTCAACTGTCAAGTTTGTCCTGTTCTGGTGAAAATAGATAAACAAAAGTAGTATGTGTTGTCAATGTCAATAAATTCGAATACCACAATGTTGATATTTTGACTACTGTTGCCTTCCTAAGATATTTACACATATGATATTTTTAATAAAGACTCATTAGTGGATATGATCGAGCAGGTAGAGGCAGAGAATAGAACAGGTCATATAACAGGTCAGGTAAAACAGCATCCTTTTACTGTAAAGCAGCCTTTAAAACCAGAAAGAGACTACACTCATGTCTACACTGGAAAAATGACAGAATATCCCTTTACTGTACACAGCAATACATTGAATATTACCTGAAAACACCTTCATAGATGGTAAGGTTGTTTTTTCATTGGCATAGTAGAATGAGCAACAACCTTTTTGCTGAAGCCATCAATGGCTAAAACATGGGTGACTCCAAACATGGCCTGTTTTTCATTCTGATCCATATGAATCTTGTGTCCCATGTATTCAGCATGATATGGTACGGGGTTGAGATTGCGGGTACCCTAAAAGAGAGAAAAATGTAACTACTTCACAGTATAAAAAAAATCCTGTTAATCATATACTGCATCAGTTAAAAGTTTTATAAATGTAACTATGTCTATTTGTACTATCTCGGTCAAAATTAAAAATAAATTAGGGCACTTGATCTGGTTATACGATAAAAACATGATTTTTTTTATCTTGTACTATGTAACTGCAGCTAAACAAGCACCAAAACACACACAAGCTCATAGTTAGACACAAATTACACAAGTTTGATCATGTAAAATATGAAGGCTGACACAGTAACATGCCCGACGCCTTGCTTCATGGTAAGGCTGATGCATAGTTCTGAGCACTGATCCAATTCGTGTCTCTGCAGCATGCACTCCTTTCATGGCGAGATACCCCTTCATCGTTCTTCTCCCATACGTAGGTCCTGTCTTGAATGAAAATAACAAATTAACATGATGTCCACATTCAAAAATCACACCTGCTAATATATGTTTATTAGACAGGGCAGTTTGTGTGTGATGTTTGTGGAGTGTAGTAATGTTTACATGTATGTTGACTATGATTACCAGTGGTGGAAAGAGTACTGAAAATCAGTACTCAAGTACAAGTACTATTACATTGCTAAAATGTTGACGATTTAATATCCATGAGTACATTTTGACTGGAAAGTACTGCAAGTGATGCTGGAGTACTACATCTGTCTGTACCTTTTAACTGGTTAAATTCTTAATACAAAATCAATTAAAGATCAATTATTAACATCCTTTCTTTTGTTTTGTTTTCCGTCCGCATACAGAAATGCAGATAAAAGGTTTGGAATTGTACTCAGTAGGATTTCAAAAGTAACTAAGTAGATAACATGTTGAAATGAATAGGCTACTTAAGTACAAGTCAAGGTACAGACTTGAAAATATAAAAGTACATGTATCCCAAAAAACTACTTAATTACAGTAATTTGAGTATTTGTAATTAATTACTTTCACCCCTGATGATTACTTAGAAGTGATGGTAGGCTGAGGCTCTTTATTGTGATTTATTAACTATTTGTGATTATAATCATGCATAATCCTTGAAGAGATGCGGAGTGTGTATGTGTATGTATGCATAAAGACGTTCGCTCTCTCTCTCTCTCTCTCACACACACACACACACACACAGATCGAGAGAAAGAAACATCTAGGTCAGGGGTGTCAAAGTGCGGTCCTCGATGGCCGGTGTCCTGCATGTTTTAGATGTTTCCCTCTGCCATTACACCTGGAGGCCATTGCATCATTATCAGTCTGATGAGGAGCTGATTATTTTTATTTTATTTTATTTATTATTATTATTTTTTTTTTTTTTTTATTTAAAGGCAAAATTTAAATTGCTGGGACCAAATTTCAATCGTAGTTTTCTTCTTTAGTAATTTTTTTCCCCAAAATCTTCCACATTATTTGTCATTTTGTAAATATTTACTAGTTTTTGTTGCTCGACCCCCACTTTCTTGCGAAATACGTGCAGATATTTCCGAGGACGACAGGGCCTCTTTTGCCATTTCTAAAATATCTTCGCCGTAGAGTTCCAAGGACATTTTATCACTAGCTTAGGATCCGACATGTAAACACCGGCACACATACAGTATTTGGCGCTTTTGCTGATGACCACTTCCGGTCTCAGAAAGCAAAAAAAAAAATTTTTTTTTTTCGTTTCTGTCTCTTACTGATTTTATTTTTTTGTTATTCTCAATAGAAAATGCAAATCAAAGCATTTTAAAAATTTCGTGAGCTACATTTGATCATGAAAAGAAAAAACGCTTTGTATTTCAATTTTATTTTTTGTATTTTAAAACGAAAATCAAAAAAACCACTTGTTTTTTGTTTTTTAATACCCGTTTCAGAACGGAATATCCAATTGCCAAAATATACACGGACCCTAAATCTCAACAACTGCAAGTGTAGAGCTAGCTAAACATCGCAGGTACCTGTTACCCAAGCTAGTTTCCTGCCTGCGCCGCAGTATGAGCTGTCATGGACTCGGTCAGAGGTATTTGGTGTTGTTTTATTAACATCTCATATTTCATATAATCAACACTATTGGGTTAAAACATACATTGAGACATTCAGATAGTCGCAAAAGCACTCCGGCGGTTCAGGTAATTTTAGTTATAGTATTATATTCACACTATTAAGAACTCCACTAAACTTAAGCCATTAAAACTGTACATTTGTGTAGTTTTTTTTAATTTTTAATTTTATTTTACTTTTTTTTACAAAGTTGTAAAGTGTTAGTAGCCCCCTGGCAAAAAAAGTTTTTACGTTGAATTGTTTTGTTCTACTCAATGTTCAATAAATTAAAAAAAAAAAAAAAGAGAGAGAGAGAGTTGCCGAATTAGCTTATTGCTCACAGGTTCTAATTAGTGCACTCCATCGCGCATGCGCTCAGCGACTCCAGATTTGTGTAGCAGCAGGTGAAAGAACAAAATTTAAAGGATACGCTTTTTCTACTGTTGCTAGGTTACTGCACTACTGCAGGTATATACACCCCGAACGCATACTAACCGTCCCTTTTCAATCTTCGCCTGAAGTGAGAGAAGTTCAGAGCCTTCGGCCTCCACAAGAAAAGTCATTGTTTTAAGCTTCTATCCAAAGCGACTGCCTTAAGGACAACACTAGAAGAACAGGACAGAGCATCATCACATAGAAGGAAAAAAAGAAGATCGGGACACCAGGACCAGGAGGAAAACACCTGTTCTCACCGATGGAGGTAAGAATGCTAATGTTAGCTAATAGTAACACACTGTGGTAACGTGAGTGTACACCAGTACTAAAGTGAGTCGTAGTCTTTATTACAGTAATTGCGTTAAAGACATACATACATACATACATACATACATACATACATACATACATACATACATACATACATACATACATACATACATACATACATACATACATACATACATACATACATACATACATACATACATACAGTTTCTTTCTTTACACCGGTGATGAAAAGGATAGTGTCCTTAAAATAAGTGAATACTTTATCACTGTAGTCTGCTATGTTTGTTGAGTCTAACTGTCAGACCTAACTCAACAAAGATTGTATTCCTAAGTGAAAGGATACTGATGAATTAATGAAACTATGACATTAATTGATGCAATATATATACAGCTGTGCTCATATTATTCATACCCCTTCCATCTTTGTGACTTTTTGTTTTTAATCATAAAAATAATGTGTTTTATAAAACGTATTCTTTTCATGATAAAAACAAAAAAGTCACAAAAATGGCACATACAGACACACACACAAAACGAGCTTCTAACGACTGTTTTTGGAGGTACTGGCAGGGGTAGAGTGAAAGTTAATAAGGGCAGGTAGTGGATGCGGAAGTGTCAAAATAAAAGCATATTCATGGATGAAATCGTGGTACAGGTATATTGTCATTAATATCTGTTATCTACAGGTGTATTATCATTAATATCTGTTATCTACAGGTGTATTGTCATTAATATCAGTTATCTACAGGTGTATTATCATTAATATCTGTTATCTACAGGTGTATTGTCATTAATATCAGTTATCTACAGGTGTATTATCATTAATATCTGTTATCTACAAGTGTATTGTCATTAATATCAGTTATCTACAGGTGTATTATCATTAATATCTGTTATCGACAGGTGTATTGTCATTACTATCAGTTATCTGCAGGTGTATTGTCGTTGTTATGGACGAGGGTTAGTGTGTGTGCACGCCTGGCCGACCATCGCCTGTGGGACCGGCTGGAGGGAGGACCAACCTGACGTCATCGTGGATTCCCTCCTGTGCGCCCCGCCTCCACCGCCCATCGTTGCTCCAGGTCCAGCTGCCGCCACTCGACAGCAAGGTGCAGCCCATCCCCATCATCACTGTGCTGGATAAAAGCCTCACCGGCCCTGCGTTCACGGCAGACTGTGATTGTGGCGCAGTTCAGCCTCTCATTAATATCAGTTATCTACAGGTATAATACCATTAATATCAGTTATCTCCAGGTATATTATCATTAATATCAGTTATCTACAGGTATAATACCATTAATATCAGTTATCTACAGGTATATTATCATTAATATCAGTTATCTACAGGTATAATACCATTAATATCAGTTATCTACAGGTATATTATCATTAATATCAGTTATCTACAGGTATAATACCATTAATATCAGTTATCTACAGGTATATTATCATTAATATCAGTTATCTACAGGTATAATACCATTAATATCAGTTATCTACAGGTATATTGTCATTATTATCAGTTATCTACAGATAGGGCCTACATTGTAAAGACTTCAGTTTTAGTTGTGTGAATTTATGTTCAGTAGTTCTTGATCAATTGTCTCTTTCACACCAACTAAACAAAAGGATATCTTTTTTTTCTTTTTCTTCTCAGCAAGTAAAATAAGTCATTGCAGTTAAATGTTCTATTTGTTTGAATCAAACTCAACAGAATCTTTTTTTAATCGTATCATATCGTTTACAATTTTTTAGGAATCACCCTGTATTGGATTGTACTCTGTGAATCCAGATTTGAATCTGATCGTTTTGTGAGTGATAGATTCACACCTCTTGTGAACAGCGACCTAAATCACAAGCATTTGGAGCATCTGCATGACGCCTATTGCCTGACATCTGCGCCGGCCGCTCGCGAGATTTAATGAAGGCTATTGCACATGTGCATAGTGTCGCACGTCCCGGTTAACGTTACACTGTACAAACTTCCTGGTGAGAACCCTGTTCAGTATTCCCTCTTTTGCATTTTTTCCTCTATTCATGTATCACATATCCTGGTGTTTCCACACTGTTCACCTCTGCTGCATAACTCCAACTTGGATAAGGTTTGAAGCATAAAGAGTATGAAAGTGAGAAAACGCATTGATAAAACCATTTGGAGAAATAAATAGGTGAATAAAAATGAAAAAGGATGAATGTTCACCTCTTCAATAGTAATTCTTTTTCTTTTTATTCATCTATTTATTTCTCCAAACACTTACTTTTATACCAATTTCTAAAAAGCTAAAGAAAATTCAGTGTGAAAATGAGAAGAGCAAAAGAGAGTTAATGACAAAATAAATAAATACATGATAGAAATAAATAGGTGATAAAAATAAATAAGTAACAATAAATGTAATAAATGTGAGACATAAATAGAGGAAAACCTGCAAAAGAGGAAGAATATTGAAATGGAAAGCAATGTAGAAATAACTGGGGATAAAAATGTAAAGTAAAAAAAAAATTCCTACTTCTCTCAGAAAATAATTAAACTTACTTGTAGCCTCTTGAACCACATTTCATTTGTAATCGTCCATTCAATCTTATGTTCAGCAACCTTTCAGAATTCATAACTAACATGAATATTTTTGATGTATTTTTTAAGATTTTGGAATCATTATTTAAATAAATATTGTTAAATAGTGTTTTTCAATGAAATATGTTCATGGATCATGAAGCTATTGTTTTTTTTTTATTAAGAATTCATGAAATATATTGTGATGAGTTGAATTATTGAGTTTTAAACATAATGACCCTGCCATAAAAAAAAAAAAAAACACATCCAAATGATCCAAAAGTTTAATGTCAGAATTTCTTTTTTACAGAGACGACGGAGCAGCGGAAGGACCAGGCCCCCGGAGGTAAGTATTTCCTCTTCCTCCCTTCCCCTGACTGCTTTCCTTCCCTCTCCGCCTCCTCGCACTCCGGCCTCCCGCATTCCTGTTTTGGCGACTCGCCGCGTGTCTTCGATCGCTCGCCCGCCGCGTCGGACCGCTTACCCCCTGCCTTCGCTCGCTCGCCCGGTGCCGCTGCCTCCAACTACGCGCCCCACGCCGCGGCCTCCGAATACGCACCCCACGCCGCGGCCTCCGACGACGCGCCCCACGCCGCGGCCTCCGACGACCTGCCCCACGCCACGGCCTCCGACAACGCGCCCCACGCCGCGGCCTCCGACGACGCGCCCCACGCCGCGGCCTCCGATGACGCGCCCCACGCCGCAGCCTCCGACGACACGCCCCACGCCGCTGAGTCCGGTCGCCTGCCCCTCGCCGCTGCGTCCGGTTGCTGTTGTTGCGCCGTTGCCTCCAACCATCCGCACCTCACGTCCAACCACTCGCCGCGGGCCGCTGCGTCCACCCACTCGTCGCGGGCCGCTGCGTCCGGTCCCTCACCCCGCGCCGCTGCCTCGGGTCTCTCGCCCTTTGCTGCTACCTCCAGTCGCACGCCCTGTGACGTTGCCACCAGTTGCTAGCGTTGCGCCGCTCCGTCCCATTGCTCGTGTTGCGCCGCTTCCTCCAGTTCCTCCACCGCTACCTCTGCTCGCTCGCCCTCGACTTCCATTGGTCCGTCGAGCGATAGATTTTTCTGCGGGCAGCGGTTTTCTACTTCCTTTTGTCCGCCATGCCATCGATTTTGATGGGTAAATCCCGAAGGCTGTAGGAAAGTTTGTCCACCCACTTTCCCCCTCTTTGTACGGCCTTCACACTTTGTCTTAAAAAAAAGCCCTGTGCCTTTTGTCGCTCGCTCCGTTCCTCCATTCGCTCACTCCGTCACTTGCTCTGTTCCTCCATTCGCTCGCCCCGTTCCTGCACTCGCTCGCCCCGTCGCTCGCCCCGTTCCTCCACTCGCTCGCCCCGTCGCTCGCTCCGTTCCTCCATTCGCTCGCCACGTCGCTTCCTCTCTTTCTCCATTCGCTCGCCCCGTCGCTCGCTCCGTTCCTCCATTCGCTCGCCACGTCGCTTCCTCTCTTTCTCCATTCCTTCGCCCCTTCGCTAGCTCCGTTTCTCCATTCGCTCGCCCTGTCGCTTGCTCCGTTCCTCCATTCGCTCGCCCTGTCGCTTGCTCCGTTCCTCCATTCGCTCGCCCTGTCGCTTGCTCTGCTTCTCCATTCGCTCGCCCCGTCGCTTGCTTGGTTTCTCCATTCTTTCGCCCCTTCGCTAGCTCTGTTCCTCCATTCGCTCGCCCCGTCACTCACTCCGTTCCTCCATTCGCTCGCCCCGTCGCTCGCTCTGTTCCTCCATTCGCTCGCCCCGTCGCTCGCTCTGTTCCTCCATTCGCTCGCCCCGTCACTCGCTCCGTTCCTCCATTCGCTCGCCCCGTTCCTCCACTCGCTCGCCCCGTCACTCGCTCCGTTCCTCCATTCGCTCGCCCCATCACTCGCTCCGTTCCTCCATTCGCTCGCCCCGTCGCTCGCCCCGTTCCTCCACTCGCTCGCCCCGTCACTCGCTCCGTTCCTCCATTCGCTCGTCCTGTCGCTCGCTCCGTTCCTCCATTCGCTCGCCCCGTAACTCGCTCCGTTCCTCCATTCGCTCACCCCGTCGCTCGTTCCGGTCCTCCTTACGCTCGCCACGTTCTTCCCACTTTTCGACCGGCCTTCACCGTCACTCTTAAAAAGAAAAAAAACCCTGCGTGTCCACTTGCTACCTCTTCCTTCACCCTTCTCTTTCACTCTAAAAAAAAAAACAAAAAAACAAACAAAAAAAAAAACCTTTGCCCATCCGCCTGCTTTCTTTTCCTGCTTCCTCTCACTGTTAAACAAAACAAAATAAACGTCACCTCCATACATCCACCTTCCGCGTTCGTATGTCCGCCTTCTGCTTCCGTAATTCCGCGTCCGTACACCCACCTTCCGTCTGTTTTTTCTACTTTTCTTCCTTCCTACTTTGCTGCTTCTTGATCTTGCACCTCTTTTTCCTACCTTTCTTCCTTCCTCTCCCCCGTGAACTGCCACCTTACCGTGGTGGGGGAGTTTGTGTGCTCGAATGATCCTAGGAACTATGTTGTGGGAAGCTTTATACCTCTGGTAGGGTCTCCCATGGCAAACAGTTCTTGGGTGACGGGCCAGACTAAGAGCAGTTCAACAGCTTTCTGTCTGTCTGTCTGTCTGTCTGTCTGTCTGTCTGTCTGTCTGTCTGTCTGTCTGTCTGTGCTGACATCTTTGCACATTTTACATCTTTTATAAGCCTTTTTGTAAAGGAATGGGAGAAAGATAAAAGTTATAGATACTTAAAACCGAAAATAATTGTTCATGTTATTTATTTACTCATGTAGATTTTTCACCTAAGACGATAAAACGTAAATATTTCATGATTTGGGTGATGAAATGTAAAAATTTAAATGAATTAAAGCACGCTGTGAACCTTCTTTCTTTCACATTCTTATTGTGCTTTCAGTTAGGTTTTCCTTTCGATGACATCACCCATGAGGTACAAGTTGCTGCTGATGAAGTAATCTCCTCCACTAGAACGTGAAAAAGACGACATGGAGACGCCCCGACGTGATAATGGAGAAGGGGAAAAAAATCACTGGTGACTCTTATCAAATAAAGTGTGCAAAGCTAAACAATGGTTGAATTGTGCACTCTTTATATCTACTCTGTTAGCTGTGATCAATGGTAAGAAAACAGGTTATTATGTTGGATCTGTTTAATTATTAAGATCAGAAGAATTCTTAATGGGAAAGTCATTTAATGCTACTTCATTTATAAAAGTATTTCAACACCCAAATTTCCTGGAAGTTCAAAGTGACTGGGTATAGTTATGCCACTAGTTTTTAAGAGGTTCTATAAACTCTTGACATTTTTAGAAGCAAGCTTCTTATACACTAAGAAGCTTGCTTAATTTATCTCTTTTTATGCAAGATGTCAAACTTTACATTCAGGTTTCTTAAAATAATTCACCTTAATGTCATAGGGTTGTAAAAAAACAAAAAGATAAAAAGTAAAGCATTATTTCATTTAACATGAAAAACAAATGGCAATATTATATTTTGACAAGGAACTCATTCATGTGAAAGTGATACTCAATTTTGGAAAACTCAATGAGAACATCAGTAAAACTTTTGTCATGATTCTAACCAGTCAGCTGGTGTTGACATGTTATATAAAAAAGAAGACATGAGGAATCATCAGGTGTGCCATGCTGGGGTGTCATGTTGGGGTGGGGTGGGGCAACCCAGGGCCCGACACATATATTGATAACATCAACAGAGAGAATTAATTTGATGCCACAGTCCTGGGGGATCTTGGACATCCTGGGGGGGTCAAACAAATGGTTTAGTGTTAGGAATATGAACACAAGTATGTTAAATGTATTAATTTAGGTGGTGAATTAAAGACCCACTCATCAATATAATCTAATTGTAGCTTAAAACCTTATTCATGCTTTTTATTTTAAATAAATACCCCTCTTTGTTTTTCTTTTTCGCCTCATGCACTGGCATGGATAGGGACCCACTGACATTGAGTGTACAAGGCCCAGAATTTGGTCCTACTCCCCTGTTGCCATGGCTCAAAAAGGTTGGGAAACACTCAACTACATGGGTCTCAAACTAATTTTTTTCAGGTTCGATCTCCAATGGGCCGGACCAGGAAAATTAAAACATAATATCCTATAAAAAATAATGACTCCAAATTTTTGTTATTGTTTTAGTGCAAAAAAAAAAACATTAAATTATGAAAGTGCTTTTATAAATGATCCAAATGCATAAAAAAGGAACATTTCATGAGGAAAATAAGGTAAATTTTAAAAACATTCTGCCTCAGTTCATCATTTGTCCATGTGTTTTATGATGGATCAGTTCTACAAAGACACTAAACTCTTAGTAACAGAAGCAGAAAATGGTTTAAATTGTGTCTAATTTTCTTTAGACATTTCAGGTTGTTCACATTTGTTCAGATTCTTCACATATTATTGTTACAGGATAGTTTTTCTAAATGTAAATATTTTCATAAATGAATGTTAGTTTTTGTAGTAAAATTTTTTTAAAGTTATTATTTATAAGCAAAAAAAGAGAGAAGAAAATAGTCATTATAAAAAATTATTATTATTATTATTCTCTTCAGCCCAGGGGCCGCTTTGGAACATTTGGTGGGCCACATTTGGCCCCCTGGCCGCATGTTTGAGACCCCTGCTCTACTGGGTCATCAAATCAGTGTCAGTTGACTGTCAACTAGGTTACCTGTAGGGATTTTTAATGTCCAGCAGGTGTCAGTATTCAGTGACACAGTATCAATACAGTTTGGCAAAATGCTGAAACACTTCATGAGGCCTCATCTACCATCACTAGCATTTATTACACTTTTGTAATGGCCACATCAACACATTAGCAGTCTTTTTAACTAAATAACACACCTACCTATATAAGCCAACAGTGATATAATACTGTGGCAAAGGGGGACCTATTATGGGCAGAAAGAATGTAAGTATTTGGATATTCAGATTGTTACTATGGCCATGTTATCTGTTATCAAGAATTATTAATATTTGGATCACTATTTCACTTTTAAAATGCTTTTATATGCAAATTTCAACCATGACAAAATGTCAAAAGGTTATTTTTAAGGACAATTACTCCAAATTTATACAGTAAAACCTTTTCATTCTTCATCCACACATCACTCAGTAGTGCTGTTAGTATGGTCATGTTATCTGTTGCCAAGAATAATTCATATTTAGATCACTATTTCACTTTTAAATTGCTTATATACAAATATTAATTATTCTTGGCAACTGATAACATGACCATACTAACAGCACCATTGACTGATGTATGAATGAAGAATGGAAAAAAAGCTACTGTATAAATGTAGAGTAATTGTCCTTAGAAAACCTTATCTTTGACATTTTGTCATGGTTGAAATTTGCATAAATAAGCCTTTTAAAAGTGAAATAGTGATCCAAATATGAATTATTCTTGGCAACTGATAACATAACCATACTAACAGCACTACTGAGTGATGTGTGGATGAAGAATGAAAAGATTTTACTGTATAAATGTGGAAATGAGTACTGGAAACAAAATGCATGAAAAATTCTTGCTGTATGAGAACAGGACTTCCAGGGGTTGCAGGACAAAAAAAGGAGGAGAACAAGGTAATATTAAGCATTCATAGTCCTCTTATTTGTCCAAACAATGAAATCTATTATGCAGGGTTCCCATGGTCATGCAATTCTGGGAAAAGTTATGAAATGATAAAAAAGAGTTTTCCAGACCTGGAAATGATTTAGTTAACCGGATGCTTTGGAAAAGTTTCAAATATACACTGTTTTAACTATTGTTTCTCCTCCTCTCCTCATCCTCCTCCCAGAAAGGTCAGGCTTCCACCCCACCATCACTACCAAAACCACTAAATCACAACCAGTACACATCTATGTTTTTTTTTTTCCTTTTAACAGCCGAAAAGATGAAGATGCTGCAGGCATTGGAGATGTCACTGAGAACGTAGAAGAGCTTGTACTGGCAGCACAGAGCCTACCAGATGTCACTGCAGCTGTCATGACCTCCGCTCCGGTGACCTTTCCCCCAGTCATTTCTACACTCACCTGGTCCCGCACTGCGCAGCTGCAAGCTGTTCCTCATCTGTGGCTATAAAAGCAGTAAGGCTTGCAGTTGCCAGTGCGGGACCATTCAGTAATGTCACCTCCATAACCCGGACAGCTTTTGCCATCTCCTCAATCACCATAACCCGGACATTCATCATCACCACGGACTCTGGTCGTTTGTTCCCAGGTTTTGTCTGTCTTGTCTTTATGTTTCTTAGTTTTGTTATTCAATTATTTTTCCCTTCAGTACTGTGCAATGGAGTCCTCATTCACCTCACCCCGATCCGTGACCGCAGCAATCAGAGAGCTCACCAGTCTGGCTACCACTCAAAAAGTCATCAAGCAAGGGTTCTGCTGTGTTGTTTGTATGACTAAGTATGCAAAAGATAGTATTGTCCCACATTTCAAATTTATTCTGTACAAAAAAATACACATTTTTGTATTCACTGTAAACACTTTGTGTAATAATACAATAACAAAGTATCATATAAAGGGTTCCCACAGCCATGAAATTCCTAGATAGGTTTTTAAATTAGAAACACTGTTTTCCAGACCTGGAAATGGTTTGAAATTAACAGGCAAAAATGTCAAATATACACTGTTTATGGCTATTGTTTCTCCTCCTCTTCTCTTCCTCATCCTCCTCTCTCCACTAAAAGCCTCATTATTGCACCCTTTGATCACTATGTGAGCCTACTTATTTAAAACTACCGCATGCAGATAGTCTTGTAAACGAGGTCAAATATTATGTAAAAATTTTGAAAATGACTTGGGTTGGTGTGGAAACCCTGAAGCTTTTAAGTCGATTAAAAAAGAAGAAAATGTCACGGATCGGGGTGAGGTGAAAGGAGGACTCCATTGCACAGTACTGAAGGGCAAAATAATTTAATAACAAAACTACAACATAAAGACAAGACAAACACAACCTGGGAGTGGACGGCCAGAGTCCGTGGTGATGATGAGTGTCCGGGTTATGGTGATTGGGGAGATGGAAGCAATAGTCCGGGTTATGGGGGTGACATATCTGAATGGTCCTGCACTGGCAGCTACAAGCCTTACTGCTTATATAGCCACAGATTAGGAACGGCTTGCAGCTGCGCAGTGCAGGACCAGGTGAGTGTGGAGATTGGGGGAAAGGTCACTGGAGCGGAGGTCATGACAGTACCCCCCCCCCTAAGGGGCGGCTCCTGAAGCCCCTAAAAAACAAAAAAAAACACAACCCCCCCCCCCCCGTTGTCCAGAGCTCAAAAATAAAAACATTTTTAAGTAGTATTTCTCCGAGCAGGGCGGCATGGTAACCTCCTGGTCGGAGTACCCTCTGGGCAGGGCGGTGTGGCATCCTTCTGGGCAGGGCGGTGTGGAAACCCCCTGGGCGGAGTACCCTCTGGGCGGAGCGGTGTGGAATCCCTTCTGAGCAGGGCGGTGTGGAAACGCCCTGGCGGAGTACCCTCTGGGCAGAGCGGTGTGGCATCCTTCTGGGCAGGGCGGTGTGGAAACCCCCTGGGCGGAGTACCCTCTGGGCAGAGCGGTGTGGCATCCTTCTGGGCAGGGCGGTGTGGAAACCCCCTGGGCGGAGTACCCTCTGGGCAGAGCGGAGTGGAATCCCTTCTGGGCAGGGCGGTGTGGAAACCCCCTGGCGGAGTACCCTCTGGACAGAGCGGTGTGGCATCCTTCTGGGCAGGGCGGTGTGGAAACCCCCTGGGCGGAGTACCCTCTGGGCAGAGCGGTGTGGAATCCCTTCTGGGCAGGGCGGTGTGGAAACCCCCTGGCGGAGTACCCTCTGGGCAGAGCGGTGTGGCATCCTTCTGGGCAGGGCGGTGTGGAAACCCCCTGGGCGGAGTACCCTCTGTGCAGAGCGGTGTGGCATCCCTCTGGGCAGGGCGGTGTGGAAACCCCCTGAGTAGGGCGGCGTTGAACCCTTCCGGGCGGAAGACCCTCAGGACTGAGTGGCCTGAGAGGTCTGGGTTGGTAGCAGGAGCAACTGAACTGGTCTGACTGAGGACCAAGGAGACTGATTGGTGGGGTCACCACGGACTCTGGCTGAGACAGGAACAAGACAAAACGAAGAAACGGGCAACAGGCAGGGACAGGAAACAGGCAGGCAGAAACGAACAACAAGCAAGGACAGGGGACAGAAGCCAGCGACGGGCAACAGGCAGGGACAAGGGACGGAAACCAGCAACGGGCAGGGACCGGGGACAGAAGCCAGCAACGGGCAACAGGCAGGACCATTCTGTCACGGATCGGGGTGAGGTGAAAGGAGGACTCCATTGCACAGTACTGAAGGGCAAAATAATTTAATAACAAAACTACAACATAAAGACAAGACAAACACAACCTGGGAGTGGACGGCCAGAGTCCGTGGTGATGATGAGTGTCCGGGTTATGGTGATTGGGGAGATGGAAGCAATAGTCCGGGTTATGGGGGTGACATATCTGAATGGTCCTGCACTGGCAGCTACAAGCCTTACTGCTTATATAGCCACAGATTAGGAACGGCTTGCAGCTGCGCTGTCATGACCTCCGTTCCAGTGACCTTTCCCCCAATCTCCACACTCACCTGGTCCTGCACTGCGCAGCTGCAAGCCGTTCCTAATCGGTGGCTATATAAGCAGTAAGGCTTGTAGCTGCCAGTGCAGGACCATTCAGACATGTCACCTCCATAACCCGGACTTTTGCTTCCATCTCCCCAATCACCATAACCCGGACACTCATCATCACCACGGACTCTGGCCGTCCACCCCCAGGTTGTGTTTGTCTTGTTTTTATGTTGTTTTGTTATTAAATTATTTTGCCCTTCAGTACTGTGCAATGGAGTCCTCCTTTCACCTCACCCCGATCCGTGACAGAAAACACAGTCATCCAGCACATTAAAACACATCAAGTCCAGATGAGGACACAGAGAAGGACTAGTTTTTCTTTTTTTGTGTTTTAGAGTTCATCGATGAGCCCGTCTTCACAGAGTGTTACCGAAGCATTATTGGCTGCAAAGTGTGTGTGGAACAGAGGCTGTTGACCTCTGTGCATTGTGCAAAATGTAGAGGGAACACCAAAGGCAGCAACATATTTGAAGTTAATGGTCTGTCGGAAGCATTTTCTGATCTGAGATCCCTTTGTGAAGAGGAGTAACATTTTGCACTTTCATACTCAAATACTGTAGGCATGTTGTGTTCGTTGTATTTGGGTCAGAGTTCTTGTACTGTTAATGTAAATTCATTTACATGTTTGGGCTGGATGACATCATATTACTGTTCACTGTTTTAGTGAGATAAACATTTATCCTTAGCAAACATCTATTGCCACCAGTTAATTGTTATAGTTACTAATTTACATTCTTTAAAGTTGTGGTTATGTGAGAGAAGTGCCTCTTTGTATGGAGCCATGTTGCTGTCCACTGCTCTAGAGAATTCTGAAATGTCTGAATATTTCTCTGCAAACTGATTTTCAACTGTCAAGTTTGTCCTGTTCTGGTGAAAATAGATAAACAAAAGTAGTATGTGTTGTCAATGTCAATAAATTCGAATACCACAATGTTGATATTTTGACTACTGTTGCCTTCCTAAGATATTTACACATATGATATTTTTAATAAAGACTCATTAGTGGATATGATCGAGCAGGTAGAGGCAGAGAATAGAACAGGTCATATAACAGGTCAGGTAAAACAGCATCCTTTTACTGTAAAGCAGCCTTTAAAACCAGAAAGAGACTACACTCATGTCTACACTGGAAAAATGACAGAATATCCCTTTACTGTACACAGCAATACATTGAATATTACCTGAAAACACCTTCATAGATGGTAAGGTTGTTTTTTCATTGGCATAGTAGAATGAGCAACAACCTTTTTGCTGAAGCCATCAATGGCTAAAACATGGGTGACTCCAAACATGGCCTGTTTTTCATTCTGATCCATATGAATCTTGTGTCCCATGTATTCAGCATGATATGGTACGGGGTTGAGATTGCGGGTACCCTAAAAGAGAGAAAAATGTAACTACTTCACAGTATAAAAAAAATCCTGTTAATCATATACTGCATCAGTTAAAAGTTTTATAAATGTAACTATGTCTATTTGTACTATCTCGGTCAAAATTAAAAATAAATTAGGGCACTTGATCTGGTTATACGATAAAAACATGATTTTTTTTATCTTGTACTATGTAACTGCAGCTAAACAAGCACCAAAACACACACAAGCTCATAGTTAGACACAAATTACACAAGTTTGATCATGTAAAATATGAAGGCTGACACAGTAACATGCCCGACGCCTTGCTTCATGGTAAGGCTGATGCATAGTTCTGAGCACTGATCCAATTCGTGTCTCTGCAGCATGCACTCCTTTCATGGCGAGATACCCCTTCATCGTTCTTCTCCCATACGTAGGTCCTGTCTTGAATGAAAATAACAAATTAACATGATGTCCACATTCAAAAATCACACCTGCTAATATATGTTTATTAGACAGGGCAGTTTGTGTGTGATGTTTGTGGAGTGTAGTAATGTTTACATGTATGTTGACTATGATTACCAGTGGTGGAAAGAGTACTGAAAATCAGTACTGAAGTACAAGTACTATTACATTGCTAAAATGTTGACGATTTAATATCCATGAGTACATTTTGACTGGAAAGTACTGCAAGTGATGCTGGAGTACTACATCTGTCTGTACCTTTTAACTGGTTAAATTCTTAATACAAAATCAATTAAAGATCAATTATTAACATCCTTTCTTTTGTTTTGTTTTCCGTCCGCATACAGAAATGCAGATAAAAGGTTTGGAATTGTACTCAGTAGGATTTCAAAAGTAACTAAGTAGATAACATGTTGAAATGAATAGGCTACTTAAGTACAAGTCAAGGTACAGACTTGAAAATATAAAAGTACATGTATCCCAAAAAACTACTTAATTACAGTAATTTGAGTATTTGTAATTAATTACTTTCACCCCTGATGATTACTTAGAAGTGATGGTAGGCTGAGGCTCTTTATTGTGATTTATTAACTATTTGTGATTATAATCATGCATAATCCTTGAAGAGATGCGGAGTGTGTATGTGTATGTATGCATAAAGACGTTCGCTCTCTCTCTCTCACACACACACACACACACACAGATCGAGAGAAAGAAACATCTAGGTCAGGGGTGTCAAAGTGCGGTCCTCGATGGCCGGTGTCCTGCATGTTTTAGATGTTTCCCTCTGCCATTACACCTGGAGGCCATTGCATCATTATCAGTCTGATGAGGAGCTGATTATTTTTATTTTATTTTATTTATTATTTATTTATTTATTTATTTATTTATTTTTATTTAAAGGCAAAATTTAAATTGCTGGGACCAAATTTCAATCGTAGTTTTCTTCTTTAGTAATTTTTTTCCCCAAAATCTTCCACATTATTTGTCATTTTGTAAATATTTATTAGTTTTTGTTGCTCGATCCCCACTTTCTTGCGAAATACGTGCAGATATTTCCGAGGACGACAGGGCCTCTTTTGCCATTTCTAAAATATCTTCGCCGTAGAGTTCCAAGGACATTTTATCACTAGCTTAGGATCCGACATGTAAACACCGGCACACATACAGTATTTGGCGCTTTTGCTGATGACCACTTCCGGTCTCAGAAAGCAAAAAAAAAATTTTTTTTTCGTTTCTGTCTCTTACTGATTTTATTTTTTTGTTATTCTCAATAGAAAATGCAAATCAAAGCATTTTAAAAATTTCGTAAGCTACATTTGATCATGAAAAGAAAAAACGCTTTGTATTTCAATTTTATTTTTTGTATTTTAAAACGAAAATCAAATAACCACTTGTTTTTTGTTTTTTAATACCCGTTTCAGAACGGAATATCCAATTGCCAAAATGTACACGGACCCTAAATCTCAACAACTGGAAGTGTAGAGCTAGCTAAACATCGCAGGTACCTGTTACCCAAGCTAGTTTCCTGCCTGCGCCGCAGTATGAGCTGTCATGGACTCGGTCAGAGGTATTTGGTGTTGTTTTATTAACATCTCATATTTCATATAATCAACACTATTGGGTTAAAACATACATTGAGACATTCAGATAGTCGCAAAAGCACTCCGGCGGTTCAGGTAATTTTAGTTATAGTATTATATTCACACTATTAAGAACTCCACTAAACTTAAGCCATTAAAACTGTACATTTGTGTAGTTTTTTTTAATTTTTTATTTTATTTTACTTTTTTTTACAAAGTTGTAAAGTGTTAGTAGCCCCCTGGCAAAAAAAGTTTTTACGTTGAATTGTTTTGTTCTACCCAATGTTCAATAAATTAAAAAAAAAAAAAGAGAGAGAGAGAGAGTTGCCGAATTAGCTTATTGCTCACAGGTTCTAATTAGTGCACTCCATCGCGCATGCGCTCAGCGACTCCAGATTTGTGTAGCAGCAGGTGAAAGAACAAAATTTAAAGGATACGCTTTTTCTACTGTTGCTAGGTTACTGCACTACTGCAGGTATATACACCCCGAACGCATACTAACCGTCCCTTTTCAATCTTCGCCTGAAGTGAGAGAAGTTCAGAGCCTTCGGCCTCCACAAGAAAAGTCATTGTTTTAAGCTTCTATCCAAAGCGACTGCCTTAAGGACAACACTAGAAGAACAACAGGACAGAGCATCATCACATAGAAGGAAAAAAAGAAGATCGGGACACCAGGACCAGGAGGAAAACACCTGTTCTCACCGATGGAGGTAAGAATGCTAATGTTAGCTAATAGTAACACACTGTGGTAACGTGAGTGTACACCAGTACTAAAGTGAGTCGTAGTCTTTATTACAGTAATTGCGTTAAAGACATACATACATACATACATACATACATACATACATACATACATACATACATACATACATACATACATACATACAGTTTCTTTCTTTACACCGGCGATGAAAAGGATAGTGTCCTTAAAATAAGTGAATACTTTATCACTGTAGTCTGCTATGTTTGTTGAGTCTAACTGTCAGACCTAACTCAACAAAGATTGTATTCCTAAGTGAAAGGATACTGATGAATTAATAAAACTATGACATTAATTGATGCAATATATATACAGCTGTGCTCATATTATTCATACCCCTTCCATCTTTGTGACTTTTTGTTTTTAATCATAAAAATAATGTGTTTTATAAAACGTATTCTTTTCATGATAAAAACAAAAAAGTCACAAAAATGGCACATACAGACACACACACAAAACGAGCTTCTAACGACTGTTTTTGGAGGTACTGGCAGGGGTAGAGTGAAAGTTAATAAGGGCAGGTAGTGGATGCGGAAGTGTCAAAATAAAAGCATATTCATGGATGAAATCGTGGTACAGGTATATTGTCATTAATATCTGTTATCTACAGGTGTATTATCATTAATATATGTTATCTACAGGTGTATTATCATTAATATCAGTTATCTACAGGTGTATTATCATTAATATTTGTTATCTACAGGTGTATTGTCATTAATATCAGTTATCTACAGGTGTATTATCATTAATATCTGTTATCTACAGGTGTATTGTCATTAATATCAGTTATCTACAGGTGTATTATCATTAATATCTGTTATCTACAGGTGTATTGTCATTAATATCAGTTATCTACAGGTGTATTATCATTAATATCTGTTATCTACAAGTGTATTGTCATTAATATCAGTTATCTACAGGTGTATTATCATTAATATCTGTTATCGACAGGTGTATTGTCATTACTATCAGTTATCTGCAGGTGTATTGTCGTTGTTATGGACGAGGGTTAGTGTGTCTGCACGCCTGGCCGACCATCGCCTGTGGGACCGGCTGGAGGGAGGACCAACCTGACGTCATCGTGGATTCCCTCCTGTGCGCCCCGCCTCCACCGCCCATCGTTGCTCCAGGTCCAGCTGCCGCCACTCGACAGCAAGGTGCAGCCCATCCCCATCATCACTGTGCTGGATAAAAGCCTCACCGGCCCTGCGTTCACGGCAGACTGTGATTGTGGCGCAGTTCAGCCTCTCATTAATATCAGTTATCTACAGGTATAATACCATTAATATCAGTTATCTCCAGGTATATTATCATTAATATCAGTTATCTACAGGTATAATACCATTAATATCAGTTATCTACAGGTATATTATCATTAATATCAGTTATCTACAGGTATAATACCATTAATATCAGTTATCTACAGGTATATTATCATTAATATCAGTTATCTACAGGTATATTGTCATTATTATCAGTTATCTACAGATAGGGCCTACATTGTAAAGACTTCAGTTTTAGTTGTGTGAATTTATGTTCAGTAGTTCTTGATCAATTGTCTCTTTCACACCAACTAAACAAAAGGATATCTTTTCTTTCTTTTTCTTCTCAGCAAGTAAAATAAGTCATTGCAGTTAAATGTTCTATTTGTTTGAATCAAACTCAACAGAATGTTTTTTTAATCGTATCATATCGTTTACAATTTTTTAGGAATCACCCTGTATTGGATTGTACTCTGTGAATCCAGATTTGAATCTGATCGTTTTGTGAGTGATAGATTCACACCTCTTGTGAACAGCGACCTAAATCACAAGCATTTGGAGCATCTGCATGACGCCTATTGCCTGACATCTGCGCCGGCCGCTCGCGAGATTTAATGAAGGCTATTGCACATGTGCATAGTGTCGCACGTCCCGGTTAACGTTACACTGTACAAACTTCCTGGTGAGAACCCTGTTCAGTATTCCCTCTTTTGCATTTTTTCCTCTATTCATGTATCACATATCCTGGTGTTTCCACACTGTTCACCTCTGCTGCATAACTCCAACTTGGATAAGGTTTGAAGCATAAAGAGTATGAAAGTGAGAAAACGCATTGATAAAACCATTTGGAGAAATAAATAGGTGAATAAAAATGAAAAAGGATGAATGTTCACCTCTTCAATAGTAATTCTTTTTCTTTTTATTCATCTATTTATTTCTCCAAACACTTACTTTTATACCAATTTCTAAAAAGCTAAAGAAAATTCAGTGTGAAAATGAGAAGAGCAAAAGAGAGTTAATGACAAAATAAATAAATACATGATAGAAATAAATAGGTGATAAAAATAAATAAGTAACAATAAATGTAATAAATGTGAGACATAAATAGAGGAAAACCTGCAAAAGAGGAAGAATATTGAAATGGAAAGCAATGTAGAAATAACTGGGGATAAAAATGTAAAGTAAAAAAAAAATTCCTACTTCTCTCAGAAAATAATTAAACTTACTTGTAGCCTCTTGAACCACATTTCATTTGTAATCGTCCATTCAATCTTATGTTCAGCAACCTTTCAGAATTCATAACTAACATGAATATTTTTGATGTATTTTTTAAGATTTTGGAATCATTATTTAAATAAATATTGTTAAATAGTGTTTTTCAATGAAATATGTTCATGGATCATGAAGCTATTGTTTTTTTTTTATTAAGAATTCATGAAATATATTGTGATGAGTTGAATTATTGAGTTTTAAACATAATGACCCTGCCATAAAAAAAAAAAAAAAACACATCCAAATGATCCAAAAGTTTAATGTCAGAATTTCTTTTTTACAGAGACGACGGAGCAGCGGAAGGACCAGGCCCCCGGAGGTAAGTATTTCCTCTTCCTCCCTTCCCCTGACTGCTTTCCTTCCCTCTCCGCCTCCTCGCACTCCGGCCTCCCGCATTCCTGTTTTGGCGACTCGCCGCGTGTCTTCGATCGCTCGCCCCGCCGCGTCGGACCGCTTACCCCCTGCCTTCGCTCGCTCGCCCGGTGCCGCTGCCTCCAACTACGCGCCCCACGCCGCGGCCTCCGACAACGCACCCCACGCCGCGGCCTCCGACGACGCGCCCCACGCCGCGGCCTCCGACGACGCGCCCCACGCCGCGGCCTCCGACGACCTGCCCCACGCCACGGCCTCCGACAACGCGCCCCACGCCGCGGCCTCCGACGACGCGCCCCACGCCGCGGCCTCCGATGACGCGCCCCACGCCGCAGCCTCCGACGACACGCCCCACGCCGCTGAGTCCGGTCGCCTGCCCCTCGCCGCTGCGTCCGGTTGCTGTTGTTGCGCCGTTGCCTCCAACCATCCGCACCTCACGTCCAACCACTCGCCGCGGGCCGCTGCGTCCACCCACTCGTCGCGGGCCGCTGCGTCCGGTCCCTCACCCCGCGCCGCTGCCTCGGGTCTCTCGCCCTTTGCTGCTACCTCCAGTCGCACGCCCTGTGACGTTGCCACCAGTTGCTAGCGTTGCGCCGCTCCGTCCCATTGCTCGTGTTGCGCCGCTTCCTCCAGTTCCTCCACCGCTACCTCTGCTCGCTCGCCCTCGACTTCCATTGGTCCGTCGAGCGATAGATTTTTCTGCGGGCAGCGGTTTTCTACTTCCTTTTGTCCGCCGTGCCATCGATTTTGATGGGTAAATCCCGAAGGCTGTAGGAAAGTTTGTCCACCCACTTTCCCCCTCTTTGTACGGCCTTCACACTTTGTCTTAAAAAAAAGCCCTGTGCCTTTTGTCGCTCGCTCCGTTCCTCCATTCGCTCACTCCGTCACTTGCTCTGTTCCTCCATTCGCTCGCCCCGTTCCTGCACTCGCTCGCCCCGTCGCTCGCCCCGTTCCTCCACTCGCTCGCCCCGTCGCTCGCTCCGTTCCTCCATTCGCTCGCCACGTCGCTTCCTCTCTTTCTCCATTCGCTCGCCCCGTCGCTCGCTCCGTTCCTCCATTCGCTCGCCACGTCGCTTCCTCTCTTTCTCCATTCCTTCGCCCCTTCGCTAGCTCCGTTTCTCCATTCGCTCGCCCTGTCGCTTGCTCCGTTCCTCCATTCGCTCGCCCTGTCGCTTGCTCCGTTCCTCCATTCGCTCGCCCTGTCGCTTGCTCTGCTTCTCCATTCGCTCGCCCCGTCGCTTGCTTGGTTTCTCCATTCTTTCGCCCCTTCGCTAGCTCTGTTCCTCCATTCGCTCGCCCCGTCACTCACTCCGTTCCTCCATTCGCTCGCCCCGTCGCTCGCTCTGTTCCTCCATTCGCTCGCCCCGTCGCTCGCTCTGTTCCTCCATTCGCTCGCCCCGTCACTCGCTCCGTTCCTCCATTCGCTCGCCCCGTTCCTCCACTCGCTCGCCCCGTCACTCGCTCCGTTCCTCCATTCGCTCGCCCCATCACTCGCTCCGTTCCTCCATTCGCTCGCCCCGTCGCTCGCCCCGTTCCTCCACTCGCTCGCCCCGTCACTCGCTCCGTTCCTCCATTCGCTCGTCCTGTCGCTCGCTCCGTTCCTCCATTCGCTCGCCCCGTAACTCGCTCCGTTCCTCCATTCGCTCACCCCGTCGCTCGTTCCGGTCCTCCTTTCGCTCGCCACGTTCTTCCCACTTTTCGACCGGCCTTCACCGTCACTCTTAAAAAGAAAAAAAACCCTGCGTGTCCACTTGCTACCTCTTCCTTCACCCTTCTCTTTCACTCTAAAAAAAAAAACAAAAAAACAAACAAAAAAAAAAACCTTTGCCCATCCGCCTGCTTTCTTTTCCTGCTTCCTCTCACTGTTAAACAAAACAAAATAAACGTCACCTCCATACATCCACCTTCCGCGTTCGTATGTCCGCCTTCTGCTTCCGTAATTCCGCGTCCGTACACCCACCTTCCGTCTGTTTTTTCTACTTTTCTTCCTTCCTACTTTGCTGCTTCTTGATCTTGCACCTCTTTTTCCTACCTTTCTTCCTTCCTCTCCCCCGTGAACTGCCACCTTACCGTGGTGGGGGAGTTTGTGTGCTCGAATGATCCTAGGAACTATGTTGTGGGAAGCTTTATACCTCTGGTAGGGTCTCCCATGGCAAACAGTTCTTGGGTGACGGGCCAGACTAAGAGCAGTTCAACAGCTTTCTGTCTGTCTGTCTGTCTGTCTGTCTGTCTGTCTGTCTGTCTGTGCTGACATCTTTGCACATTTTACATCTTTTATAAGCCTTTTTGTAAAGGAATGGGAGAAAGATAAAAGTTATAGATACTTAAAACCGAAAATAATTGTTCATGTTATTTATTTACTCATGTAGATTTTTCACCTAAGACGATAAAACGTAAATATTTCATGATTTGGGTGATGAAATGTAAAAATTTAAATGAATTAAAGCACGCTGTGAACCTTCTTTCTTTCACATTCTTATTGTGCTTTCAGTTAGGTTTTCCTTTCGATGACATCACCCATGAGGTACAAGTTGCTGCTGATGAAGTAAACTCCTCCACTAGAACGTGAAAAAGACGAAATGGAGACGCCCCGACGTGATAATGGAGAAGGGGAAAAAAATCACTGGTGACTCTTATCAAATAAAGTGTGCAAAGCTAAACAATGGTTGAATTGTGCACTCTCTATATCTACTCTGTTAGCTGTGATCAATGGTAAGAAAACAGGTTATTATGTTGGATCTGTTTAATTATTAAGATCAGAAGAATTCTTAATGGGAAAGTCATTTAATGCTACTTCATGGTTAAATTTTTTATAAAAGTATTTCAACACCCAAATTTCCTGGAAGTTCAAAGTGACTGGGTATAGTTATGCCACTAGTTTTTAAGAGGTTCTATAAACTCTTGACATTTTTAGAAGCAAGCTTCTTATACACTAAGAAGCTTGCTTAATTTATCTCTTTTTATGCAAGATGTCAAACTTTACATTCAGGTTTCTTAAAATAATTCACCTTAATGTCATAGGGTTGTAAAAAAACAAAAAGATAAAAAGTAAAGCATTATTTCATTTAACATGAAAAACAAATGGCAATATTATATTTTGACAAGGAACTCATTCATGTGAAAGTGATACTCAATTTTGGAAAACTCAATGAGAACATCAGTAAAACTTTTGTCATGATTCTAACCAGTCAGCTGGTGTTGACATGTTATATAAAAAAGAAGACATGAGGAATCATCAGGTGTGCCATGCTGGGGTGTCATGTTGGGGTGGGGTGGGGCAACCCAGGGCCCGACACATATATTGATAACATCAACAGAGAGAATTAATTTGATGCCACAGTCCTGGGGGATCTTGGACATCCTGGGGGGGTCAAACAAATGGTTTAGTGTTAGGAATATGAACACAAGTATGTTAAATGTATTAATTTAGGTGGTGAATTAAAGACCCACTCATCAATATAATCTAATTGTAGCTTAAAACCTTATTCATGCTTTTTATTTTAAATAAATACCCCTCTTTGTTTTTCTTTTTCGCCTCATGCACTGGCATGGATAGGGACCCACTGACATTGAGTGTACAAGGCCCAGAATTTGGTCCTACTCCCCTGTTGCCATGGCTCAAAAAGGTTGGGAAACACTCAACTACATGGGTCTCAAACTAATGTTTTTCAGGTTCGATCTCCAATGGGCCGGACCAGGAAAATTAAAACATAATATCCTATAAAAAATAATGACTCCAAATTTTTGTTATTGTTTTAGTGCAAAAAAAAACACATTAAATTATGAAAGTGCTTTTATAAATGATCCAAATGCATAAAAAAGGAACATTTCATGAGGAAAATAAGGTAAATTTTAACAACATTCTGCCTCAGTTCATCATTTGTCCATGTGTTTTATGATGGATCAGTTCTACAAAGACACTAAACTCTTAGTAACAGAAGCAGAAAATGGTTTAAATTGTGTCTAATTTTCTTTAGACATTTCAGGTTGTTCACATTTGTTCAGATTCTTCACATATTATTGTTACAGGATACTTTTTCTAAATGTAAATATTTTCATAAATGAATGTTAGTTTTTGTAGTAAAATGTTTTTAAAGTTATTATTTATAAGCAAAAAAAGAGAGAAGAAAATAGTCATTATAAAAAATTATTATTATTATTCTCTTCAGCCCAGGGGCCGCTTTGGAACATTTGGTGGGCCACATTTGGCCCCCTGGCCGCATGTTTGAGACCCCTGCTCTACTGGGTCATCAAATCAGTGTCAGTTGACTGTCAACTAGGTTACCTGTAGGGATTTTTAATGTCCAGCAGGTGTCAGTATTCAGTGACACAGTATCAATACAGTTTGGCAAAATGCTGAAACACTTCATGAGGCCTCATCTACCATCACTAGCATTTATTACACTTTTGTAATGGCCACATCAACACATTAGCAGTCTTTTTAACTAAATAACACACCTACCTATATAAGCCAACAGTGATATAATACTGTGGCAAAGGGGGACCTATTATGGGCAGAAAGAATGTAAGTATTTGGATATTCAGATTGTTACTATGGCCATGTTATCTGTTATCAAGAATTATTAATATTTGGATCACTATTTCACTTTTAAAATGCTTTTATATGCAAATTTCAACCATGACAAAATGTCAAAAGGTTATTTTTAAGGACAATTACTCCAAATTTATACAGTAAAACCTTTTCATTCTTCATCCACACATCACTCAGTAGTGCTGTTAGTATGGTCATGTTATCTGTTGCCAAGAATAATTCATATTTAGATCACTATTTCACTTTTAAATTGCTTATATACAAATATTAATTATTCTTGGCAACTGATAACATGACCATACTAACAGCACCATTGACTGATGTATGAATGAAGAATGGAAAAAAAGCTACTGTATAAATGTAGAGTAATTGTCCTTAGAAAACCTTATCTTTGACATTTTGTCATGGTTGAAATTTGCATAAATAAGCCTTTTAAAAGTGAAATAGTGATCCAAATATGAATTATTCTTGGCAACTGATAACATAACCATACTAACAGCACTACTGAGTGATGTGTGGATGAAGAATGAAAAGATTTTACTGTATAAATGTGGAAATGAGTACTGGAAACAAAATGCATGAAAAATTCTTGCTGTATGAGAACAGGACTTCCAGGGGTTGCAGGACAAAAAAAGGAGGAGAACAAGGTAATATTAAGCATTCATAGTCCTCTTATTTGTCCAAACAATGAAATCTATTATGCAGGGTTCCCATGGTCATGCAATTCTGGGAAAAGTTATGAAATGATAAAAAAGAGTTTTCCAGACCTGGAAATGATTTAGTTAACCGGATGCTTTGGAAAAGTTTCAAATATACACTGTTTTAACTATTGTTTCTCCTCCTCTCCTCATCCTCCTCCCAGAAAGGTCAGGCTTCCACCCCACCATCACTACCAAAACCACTAAATCACAACCAGTACACATCTATGTTTTTTTTTTTCCTTTTAACAGCCGAAAAGATGAAGATGCTGCAGGCATTGGAGATGTCACTGAGAACGTAGAAGAGCTTGTACTGGCAGCACAGAGCCTACCAGATGTCACTGCAGCTGTCATGACCTCCGCTCCGGTGACCTTTCCCCCAGTCATTTCTACACTCACCTGGTCCCGCACTGCGCAGCTGCAAGCTGTTCCTCATCTGTGGCTATAAAAGCAGTAAGGCTTGCAGTTGCCAGTGCGGGACCATTCAGTAATGTCACCTCCATAACCCGGACAGCTTTTGCCATCTCCTCAATCACCATAACCCGGACATTCATCATCACCACGGACTCTGGTCGTTTGTTCCCAGGTTTTGTCTGTCTTGTCTTTATGTTTCTTAGTTTTGTTATTCAATTATTTTTCCCTTCAGTACTGTGCAATGGAGTCCTCATTCACCTCACCCCGATCCGTGACCGCAGCAATCAGAGAGCTCACCAGTCTGGCTACCACTCAAAAAGTCATCAAGCAAGGGTTCTGCTGTGTTGTTTGTATGACTAAGTATGCAAAAGATAGTATTGTCCCACATTTAAAATTTATTCTGTACAAAAAAATACACATTTTTGTATTCACTGTAAACACTTTGTGTAATAATACAATAACAAAGTATCATATAAAGGGTTCCCACAGCCATGAAATTCCTAGATAGGTTTTTAAATTAGAAACACTGTTTTCCAGACCTGGAAATGGTTTGAAATTAACAGGCAAAAATGTCAAATATACACTGTTTATGGCTATTGTTTCTCCTCCTCTTCTCTTCCTCATCCTCCTCTCTCCACTAAAAGCCTCATTATTGCACCCTTTGATCACTATGTGAGCCTACTTATTTAAAACTACCGCATGCAGATAGTCTTGTAAACGAGGTCAAATATTATGTAAAAATTTTGAAAATGACTTGGGTTGGTGTGGAAACCCTGAAGCTTTTAAGTCGATTAAAAAAGAAGAAAATGTCACGGATCGGGGTGAGGTGAAAGGAGGACTCCATTGCACAGTACTGAAGGGCAAAATAATTTAATAACAAAACTACAACATAAAGACAAGACAAACACAACCTGGGAGTGGACGGCCAGAGTCCGTGGTGATGATGAGTGTCCGGGTTATGGTGATTGGGGAGATGGAAGCAATAGTCCGGGTTATGGGGGTGACATATCTGAATGGTCCTGCACTGGCAGCTACAAGCCTTACTGCTTATATAGCCACAGATTAGGAACGGCTTGCAGCTGCGCAGTGCAGGACCAGGTGAGTGTGGAGATTGGGGGAAAGGTCACTGGAGCGGAGGTCATGACAGTACCCCCCCCCCTAAGGGGCGGCTCCTGAAGCCCCTAAAAAACAAAAAAAAACACAACCCCCCCCCCCCCGTTGTCCAGAGCTCAAAAATAAAAACATTTTTAAGTAGTATTTCTCCGAGCAGGGCGGCATGGTAACCTCCTGGTCGGAGTACCCTCTGGGCAGGGCGGTGTGGCATCCTTCTGGGCAGGGCGGTGTGGAAACCCCCTGGGCGGAGTACCCTCTGGGCGGAGCGGTGTGGAATCCCTTCTGAGCAGGGCGGTGTGGAAACGCCCTGGCGGAGTACCCTCTGGGCAGAGCGGTGTGGCATCCTTCTGGGCAGGGCGGTGTGGAAACCCCCTGGGCGGAGTACCCTCTGGGCAGAGCGGTGTGGCATCCTTCTGGGCAGGGCGGTGTGGAAACCCCCTGGGCGGAGTACCCTCTGGGCAGAGCGGAGTGGAATCCCTTCTGGGCAGGGCGGTGTGGAAACCCCCTGGCGGAGTACCCTCTGGACAGAGCGGTGTGGCATCCTTCTGGGCAGGGCGGTGTGGAAACCCCCTGGGCGGAGTACCCTCTGGGCAGAGCGGTGTGGAATCCCTTCTGGGCAGGGCGGTGTGGAAACCCCCTGGCGGAGTACCCTCTGGGCAGAGCGGTGTGGCATCCTTCTGGGCAGGGCGGTGTGGAAACCCCCTGGGCGGAGTACCCTCTGTGCAGAGCGGTGTGGCATCCCTCTGGGCAGGGCGGTGTGGAAACCCCCTGAGTAGGGCGGCGTTGAACCCTTCCGGGCGGAAGACCCTCAGGACTGAGTGGCCTGAGAGGTCTGGGTTGGTAGCAGGAGCAACTGAACTGGTCTGACTGAGGACCAAGGAGACTGATTGGTGGGGTCACCACGGACTCTGGCTGAGACAGGAACAAGACAAAACGAAGAAACGGGCAACAGGCAGGGACAGGAAACAGGCAGGCAGAAACGAACAACAAGCAAGGACAGGGGACAGAAGCCAGCGACGGGCAACAGGCAGGGACAAGGGACGGAAACCAGCAACGGGCAGGGACCGGGGACAGAAGCCAGCAACGGGCAACAGGCAGGACCATTCTGTCACGGATCGGGGTGAGGTGAAAGGAGGACTCCATTGCACAGTACTGAAGGGCAAAATAATTTAATAACAAAACTACAACATAAAGACAAGACAAACACAACCTGGGAGTGGACGGCCAGAGTCCGTGGTGATGATGAGTGTCCGGGTTATGGTGATTGGGGAGATGGAAGCAATAGTCCGGGTTATGGGGGTGACATATCTGAATGGTCCTGCACTGGCAGCTACAAGCCTTACTGCTTATATAGCCACAGATTAGGAACGGCTTGCAGCTGCGCTGTCATGACCTCCGTTCCAGTGACCTTTCCCCCAATCTCCACACTCACCTGGTCCTGCACTGCGCAGCTGCAAGCCGTTCCTAATCGGTGGCTATATAAGCAGTAAGGCTTGTAGCTGCCAGTGCAGGACCATTCAGACATGTCACCTCCATAACCCGGACTTTTGCTTCCATCTCCCCAATCACCATAACCCGGACACTCATCATCACCACGGACTCTGGCCGTCCACCCCCAGGTTGTGTTTGTCTTGTTTTTATGTTGTTTTGTTATTAAATTATTTTGCCCTTCAGTACTGTGCAATGGAGTCCTCCTTTCACCTCACCCCGATCCGTGACAGAAAACACAGTCATCCAGCACATTAAAACACATCAAGTCCAGATGAGGACACAGAGAAGGACTAGTTTTTCTTTTTTTGTGTTTTAGAGTTCATCGATGAGCCCGTCTTCACAGAGTGTTACCGAAGCATTATTGGCTGCAAAGTGTGTGTGGAACAGAGGCTGTTGACCTCTGTGCATTGTGCAAAATGTAGAGGGAACACCAAAGGCAGCAACATATTTGAAGTTAATGGTCTGTCGGAAGCATTTTCTGATCTGAGATCCCTTTGTGAAGAGGAGTAACATTTTGCACTTTCATACTCAAATACTGTAGGCATGTTGTGTTCGTTGTATTTGGGTCAGAGTTCTTGTACTGTTAATGTAAATTCATTTACATGTTTGGGCTGGATGACATCATATTACTGTTCACTGTTTTAGTGAGATAAACATTTATCCTTAGCAAACATCTATTGCCACCAGTTAATTGTTATAGTTACTAATTTACATTCTTTAAAGTTGTGGTTATGTGAGAGAAGTGCCTCTTTGTATGGAGCCATGTTGCTGTCCACTGCTCTAGAGAATTCTGAAATGTCTGAATATTTCTCTGCAAACTGATTTTCAACTGTCAAGTTTGTCCTGTTCTGGTGAAAATAGATAAACAAAAGTAGTATGTGTTGTCAATGTCAATAAATTCGAATACCACAATGTTGATATTTTGACTACTGTTGCCTTCCTAAGATATTTACACATATGATATTTTTAATAAAGACTCATTAGTGGATATGATCGAGCAGGTAGAGGCAGAGAATAGAACAGGTCATATAACAGGTCAGGTAAAACAGCATCCTTTTACTGTAAAGCAGCCTTTAAAACCAGAAAGAGACTACACTCATGTCTACACTGGAAAAATGACAGAATATCCCTTTACTGTACACAGCAATACATTGAATATTACCTGAAAACACCTTCATAGATGGTAAGGTTGTTTTTTCATTGGCATAGTAGAATGAGCAACAACCTTTTTGCTGAAGCCATCAATGGCTAAAACATGGGTGACTCCAAACATGGCCTGTTTTTCATTCTGATCCATATGAATCTTGTGTCCCATGTATTCAGCATGATATGGTACGGGGTTGAGATTGCGGGTACCCTAAAAGAGAGAAAAATGTAACTACTTCACAGTATAAAAAAAATCCTGTTAATCATATACTGCATCAGTTAAAAGTTTTATAAATGTAACTATGTCTATTTGTACTATCTCGGTCAAAATTAAAAATAAATTAGGGCACTTGATCTGGTTATACGATAAAAACATGATTTTTTTTATCTTGTACTATGTAACTGCAGCTAAACAAGCACCAAAACACACACAAGCTCATAGTTAGACACAAATTACACAAGTTTGATCATGTAAAATATGAAGGCTGACACAGTAACATGCCCGACGCCTTGCTTCATGGTAAGGCTGATGCATAGTTCTGAGCACTGATCCAATTCGTGTCTCTGCAGCATGCACTCCTTTCATGGCGAGATACCCCTTCATCGTTCTTCTCCCATACGTAGGTCCTGTCTTGAATGAAAATAACAAATTAACATGATGTCCACATTCAAAAATCACACCTGCTAATATATGTTTATTAGACAGGGCAGTTTGTGTGTGATGTTTGTGGAGTGTAGTAATGTTTACATATATGTTGACTATGATTACCAGTGGTGGAAAGAGTACTGAAAATCAGTACTGAAGTACAAGTACTATTACATTGCTAAAATGTTGACGATTTAATATCCATGAGTACATTTTGACTGGAAAGTACTGCAAGTGATGCTGGAGTACTACATCTGTCTGTACCTTTTAACTGGTTAAATTCTTAATACAAAATCAATTAAAGATCAATTATTAACATCCTTTCTTTTGTTTTGTTTTCCGTCCGCATACAGAAATGCAGATAAAAGGTTTGGAATTGTACTCAGTAGGATTTCAAAAGTAACTAAGTAGATAACATGTTGAAATGAATAGGCTACTTAAGTACAAGTCAAGGTACAGACTTGAAAATATAAAAGTACATGTATCCCAAAAAACTACTTAATTACAGTAATTTGAGTATTTGTAATTAATTACTTTCACCCCTGATGATTACTTAGAAGTGATGGTAGGCTGAGGCTCTTTATTGTGATTTATTAACTATTTGTGATTATAATCATGCATAATCCTTGAAGAGATGCGGAGTGTGTATGTGTATGTATGCATAAAGACGTTCGCTCTCTCTCTCTCACACACACACACACACACACAGATCGAGAGAAAGAAACATCTAGGTCAGGGGTGTCAAAGTGCGGTCCTCGATGGCCGGTGTCCTGCATGTTTTAGATGTTTCCCTCTGCCATTACACCTGGAGGCCATTGCATCATTATCAGTCTGATGAGGAGCTGATTATTTTTATTTTATTTTATTTATTATTTATTTATTTATTTATTTATTTTTATTTAAAGGCAAAATTTAAATTGCTGGGACCAAATTTCAATCGTAGTTTTCTTCTTTAGTAATTTTTTTCCCCAAAATCTTCCACATTATTTGTCATTTTGTAAATATTTATTAGTTTTTGTTGCTCGATCCCCACTTTCTTGCGAAATACGTGCAGATATTTCCGAGGACGACAGGGCCTCTTTTGCCATTTCTAAAATATCTTCGCCGTAGAGTTCCAAGGACATTTTATCACTAGCTTAGGATCCGACATGTAAACACCGGCACACATACAGTATTTGGCGCTTTTGCTGATGACCACTTCCGGTCTCAGAAAGCAAAAAAAAAATTTTTTTTTCGTTTCTGTCTCTTACTGATTTTATTTTTTTGTTATTCTCAATAGAAAATGCAAATCAAAGCATTTTAAAAATTTCGTAAGCTACATTTGATCATGAAAAGAAAAAACGCTTTGTATTTCAATTTTATTTTTTGTATTTTAAAACGAAAATCAAATAACCACTTGTTTTTTGTTTTTTAATACCCGTTTCAGAACGGAATATCCAATTGCCAAAATGTACACGGACCCTAAATCTCAACAACTGGAAGTGTAGAGCTAGCTAAACATCGCAGGTACCTGTTACCCAAGCTAGTTTCCTGCCTGCGCCGCAGTATGAGCTGTCATGGACTCGGTCAGAGGTATTTGGTGTTGTTTTATTAACATCTCATATTTCATATAATCAACACTATTGGGTTAAAACATACATTGAGACATTCAGATAGTCGCAAAAGCACTCCGGCGGTTCAGGTAATTTTAGTTATAGTATTATATTCACACTATTAAGAACTCCACTAAACTTAAGCCATTAAAACTGTACATTTGTGTAGTTTTTTTTAATTTTTAATTTTATTTTACTTTTTTTTACAAAGTTGTAAAGTGTTAGTAGCCCCCTGGCAAAAAAAGTTTTTACGTTGAATTGTTTTGTTCTACCCAATGTTCAATAAATTAAAAAAAAAAAAAGAGAGAGAGAGAGAGTTGCCGAATTAGCTTATTGCTCACAGGTTCTAATTAGTGCACTCCATCGCGCATGCGCTCAGCGACTCCAGATTTGTGTAGCAGCAGGTGAAAGAACAAAATTTAAAGGATACGCTTTTTCTACTGTTGCTAGGTTACTGCACTACTGCAGGTATATACACCCCGAACGCATACTAACCGTCCCTTTTCAATCTTCGCCTGAAGTGAGAGAAGTTCAGAGCCTTCGGCCTCCACAAGAAAAGTCATTGTTTTAAGCTTCTATCCAAAGCGACTGCCTTAAGGACAACACTAGAAGAACAACAGGACAGAGCATCATCACATAGAAGGAAAAAAAGAAGATCGGGACACCAGGACCAGGAGGAAAACACCTGTTCTCACCGATGGAGGTAAGAATGCTAATGTTAGCTAATAGTAACACACTGTGGTAACGTGAGTGTACACCAGTACTAAAGTGAGTCGTAGTCTTTATTACAGTAATTGCGTTAAAGACATACATACATACATACATACATACATACATACATACATACATACATACATACATACATACATACATACATACATACATACATACATACATACATACATACATACAGTTTCTTTCTTTACACCGGCGATGAAAAGGATAGTGTCCTTAAAATAAGTGAATACTTTATCACTGTAGTCTGCTATGTTTGTTGAGTCTAACTGTCAGACCTAACTCAACAAAGATTGTATTCCTAAGTGAAAGGATACTGATGAATTAATAAAACTATGACATTAATTGATGCAATATATATACAGCTGTGCTCATATTATTCATACCCCTTCCATCTTTGTGACTTTTTGTTTTTAATCATAAAAATAATGTGTTTTATAAAACGTATTCTTTTCATGATAAAAACAAAAAAGTCACAAAAATGGCACATACAGACACACACACAAAACGAGCTTCTAACGACTGTTTTTGGAGGTACTGGCAGGGGTAGAGTGAAAGTTAATAAGGGCAGGTAGTGGATGCGGAAGTGTCAAAATAAAAGCATATTCATGGATGAAATCGTGGTACAGGTATATTGTCATTAATATCTGTTATCTACAGGTGTATTATCATTAATATATGTTATCTACAGGTGTATTATCATTAATATCAGTTATCTACAGGTGTATTATCATTAATATTTGTTATCTACAGGTGTATTGTCATTAATATCAGTTATCTACAGGTGTATTATCATTAATATCTGTTATCTACAGGTGTATTGTCATTAATATCAGTTATCTACAGGTGTATTATCATTAATATCTGTTATCTACAGGTGTATTGTCATTAATATCAGTTATCTACAGGTGTATTATCATTAATATCTGTTATCTACAAGTGTATTGTCATTAATATCAGTTATCTACAGGTGTATTATCATTAATATCTGTTATCGACAGGTGTATTGTCATTACTATCAGTTATCTGCAGGTGTATTGTCGTTGTTATGGACGAGGGTTAGTGTGTGTGCACGCCTGGCCGACCATCGCCTGTGGGACCGGCTGGAGGGAGGACCAACCTGACGTCATCGTGGATTCCCTCCTGTGCGCCCCGCCTCCACCGCCCATCGTTGCTCCAGGTCCAGCTGCCGCCACTCGACAGCAAGGTGCAGCCCATCCCCATCATCACTGTGCTGGATAAAAGCCTCACCGGCCCTGCGTTCACGGCAGACTGTGATTGTGGCGCAGTTCAGCCTCTCATTAATATCAGTTATCTACAGGTATAATACCATTAATATCAGTTATCTCCAGGTATATTATCATTAATATCAGTTATCTACAGGTATAATACCATTAATATCAGTTATCTACAGGTATATTATCATTAATATCAGTTATCTACAGGTATAATACCATTAATATCAGTTATCTACAGGTATATTGTCATTATTATCAGTTATCTACAGATAGGGCCTACATTGTAAAGACTTCAGTTTTAGTTGTGTGAATTTATGTTCAGTAGTTCTTGATCAATTGTCTCTTTCACACCAACTAAACAAAAGGATATCTTTTTTTTCTTTTTCTTCTCAGCAAGTAAAATAAGTCATTGCAGTTAAATGTTCTATTTGTTTGAATCAAACTCAACAGAATCTTTTTTTAATCGTATCATATCGTTTACAATTTTTTAGGAATCACCCTGTATTGGATTGTACTCTGTGAATCCAGATTTGAATCTGATCGTTTTGTGAGTGATAGATTCACACCTCTTGTGAACAGCGACCTAAATCACAAGCATTTGGAGCATCTGCATGACGCCTATTGCCTGACATCTGCGCCGGCCGCTCGCGAGATTTAATGAAGGCTATTGCACATGTGCATAGTGTCGCACGTCCCGGTTAACGTTACACTGTACAAACTTCCTGGTGAGAACCCTGTTCAGTATTCCCTCTTTTGCATTTTTTCCTCTATTCATGTATCACATATCCTGGTGTTTCCACACTGTTCACCTCTGCTGCATAACTCCAACTTGGATAAGGTTTGAAGCATAAAGAGTATGAAAGTGAGAAAACGCATTGATAAAACCATTTGGAGAAATAAATAGGTGAATAAAAATGAAAAAGGATGAATGTTCACCTCTTCAATAGTAATTCTTTTTCTTTTTATTCATCTATTTATTTCTCCAAACACTTACTTTTATACCAATTTCTAAAAAGCTAAAGAAAATTCAGTGTGAAAATGAGAAGAGCAAAAGAGAGTTAATGACAAAATAAATAAATACATGATAGAAATAAATAGGTGATAAAAATAAATAAGTAACAATAAATGTAATAAATGTGAGACATAAATAGAGGAAAACCTGCAAAAGAGGAAGAATATTGAAATGGAAAGCAATGTAGAAATAACTGGGGATAAAAATGTAAAGTAAAAAAAAAATTCCTACTTCTCTCAGAAAATAATTAAACTTACTTGTAGCCTCTTGAACCACATTTCATTTGTAATCGTCCATTCAATCTTATGTTCAGCAACCTTTCAGAATTCATAACTAACATGAATATTTTTGATGTATTTTTTAAGATTTTGGAATCATTATTTAAATAAATATTGTTAAATAGTGTTTTTCAATGAAATATGTTCATGGATCATGAAGCTATTGTTTTTTTTTTATTAAGAATTCATGAAATATATTGTGATGAGTTGAATTATTGAGTTTTAAACATAATGACCCTGCCATAAAAAAAAAAAAAAAACACATCCAAATGATCCAAAAGTTTAATGTCAGAATTTCTTTTTTACAGAGACGACGGAGCAGCGGAAGGACCAGGCCCCCGGAGGTAAGTATTTCCTCTTCCTCCCTTCCCCTGACTGCTTTCCTTCCCTCTCCGCCTCCTCGCACTCCGGCCTCCCGCATTCCTGTTTTGGCGACTCGCCGCGTGTCTTCGATCGCTCGCCCCGCCGCGTCGGACCGCTTACCCCCTGCCTTCGCTCGCTCGCCCGGTGCCGCTGCCTCCAACTACGCGCCCCACGCCGCGGCCTCCGACAACGCACCCCACGCCGCGGCCTCCGACGACGCGCCCCACGCCGCGGCCTCCGACGACGCGCCCCACGCCGCGGCCTCCGACGACCTGTCCCACGCCACGGCCTCCGACAACGCGCCCCACGCCGCGGCCTCCGACGACGCGCCCCACGCCGCGGCCTCCGATGACCCGCCCCACGCCGCAGCCTCCGACGACACGCCCCACTCCGCTGAGTCCGGTCGCCTGCCCCTCGCCGCTGCGTCCGGTTGCTGTTGTTGCGCCGTTGCCTCCAACCATCCGCACCTCACGTCCAACCACTCGCCGCGGGCCGCTGCGTCCACCCACTCGTCGCGGGCCGCTGCGTCCGGTCCCTCACCCCGCGCCGCTGCCTCGGGTCTCTCGCCCTTTGCTGCTACCTCCAGTCGCACGCCCTGTGACGTTGCCACCAGTTGCTAGCGTTGCGCCGCTCCGTCCCATTGCTCGTGTTGCGCCGCTTCCTCCAGTTCCTCCACCGCTACCTCTGCTCGCTCGCCCTCGACTTCCATTGGTCCGTCGAGCGATAGATTTTTCTGCGGGCAGCGGTTTTCTACTTCCTTTTGTCCGCCGTGCCATCGATTTTGATGGGTAAATCCCGAAGGCTGTAGGAAAGTTTGTCCACCCACTTTCCCCCTCTTTGTACGGCCTTCACACTTTGTCTTAAAAAAAAGCCCTGTGCCTTTTGTCGCTCGCTCCGTTCCTCCATTCGCTCACTCCGTCACTTGCTCTGTTCCTCCATTCGCTCGCCCCGTTCCTGCACTCGCTCGCCCCGTCGCTCGCCCCGTTCCTCCACTCGCTCGCCCCGTCGCTCGCTCCGTTCCTCCATTCGCTCGCCACGTCGCTTCCTCTCTTTCTCCATTCGCTCGCCCCGTCGCTCGCTCCGTTCCTCCATTCGCTCGCCACGTCGCTTCCTCTCTTTCTCCATTCCTTCGCCCCTTCGCTAGCTCCGTTTCTCCATTCGCTCGCCCTGTCGCTTGCTCCGTTCCTCCATTCGCTCGCCCTGTCGCTTGCTCCGTTCCTCCATTCGCTCGCCCTGTCGCTTGCTCTGCTTCTCCATTCGCTCGCCCCGTCGCTTGCTTGGTTTCTCCATTCTTTCGCCCCTTCGCTAGCTCTGTTCCTCCATTCGCTCGCCCCGTCACTCACTCCGTTCCTCCATTCGCTCGCCCCGTCGCTCGCTCTGTTCCTCCATTCGCTCGCCCCGTCGCTCGCTCTGTTCCTCCATTCGCTCGCCCCGTCACTCGCTCCGTTCCTCCATTCGCTCGCCCCGTTCCTCCACTCGCTCGCCCCGTCACTCGCTCCGTTCCTCCATTCGCTCGCCCCATCACTCGCTCCGTTCCTCCATTCGCTCGCCCCGTCGCTCGCCCCGTTCCTCCACTCGCTCGCCCCGTCACTCGCTCCGTTCCTCCATTCGCTCGTCCTGTCGCTCGCTCCGTTCCTCCATTCGCTCGCCCCGTAACTCGCTCCGTTCCTCCATTCGCTCACCCCGTCGCTCGTTCCGGTCCTCCTTTCGCTCGCCACGTTCTTCCCACTTTTCGATCAGCCTTCACCGTCACTCTTAAAAAGAAAAAAAACCCTGCGTGTCCACTTGCTACCTCTTCCTTCACCCTTCTCTTTCACTCTAAAAAAAAAAACAAAAAAACAAACAAAAAAAAAAAACCTTTGCCCATCCGCCTGCTTTCTTTTCCTGCTTCCTCTCACTGTTAAACAAAACAAAATAAACGTCACCTCCATACATCCACCTTCCGCGTTCGTATGTCCGCCTTCTGCTTCCGTAATTCCGCGTCCGTACACCCACCTTCCGTCTGTTTTTTCTACTTTTCTTCCTTCCTACTTTGCTGCTTCTTGATCTTGCACCTCTTTTTCCTACCTTTCTTCCTTCCTCTCCCCCGTGAACTGCCACCTTACCGTGGTGGGGGAGTTTGTGTGCTCGAATGATCCTAGGAACTATGTTGTGGGAAGCTTTATACCTCTGGTAGGGTCTCCCATGGCAAACAGTTCTTGGGTGACGGGCCAGACTAAGAGCAGTTCAACAGCTTTCTGTCTGTCTGTCTGTCTGTCTGTCTGTCTGTCTGTGCTGACATCTTTGCACATTTTACATCTTTTATAAGCCTTTTTGTAAAGGAATGGGAGAAAGATAAAAGTTATAGATACTTAAAACCGAAAATAATTGTTCATGTTATTTATTTACTCATGTAGATTTTTCACCTAAGACGATAAAACGTAAATATTTCATGATTTGGGTGATGAAATGTAAAAATTTAAATGAATTAAAGCACGCTGTGAACCTTCTTTCTTTCACATTCTTATTGTGCTTTCAGTTAGGTTTTCCTTTCGATGACATCACCCATGAGGTACAAGTTGCTGCTGATGAAGTAAACTCCTCCACTTGAACGTGAAAAAGACGAAATGGAGACGCCCCGACGTGATAATGGAGAAGGGGAAAAAAATCACTGGTGACTCTTATCAAATAAAGTGTGCAAAGCTAAACAATGGTTGAATTGTGCACTCTCTATATCTACTCTGTTAGCTGTGATCAATGGTAAGAAAACAGGTTATTATGTTGGATCTGTTTAATTATTAAGATCAGAAGAATTCTTAATGGGAAAGTCATTTAATGCTACTTCATGGTTAAATTTTTTATAAAAGTATTTCAACACCCAAATTTCCTGGAAGTTCAAAGTGACTGGGTATAGTTATGCCACTAGTTTTTAAGAGGTTCTATAAACTCTTGACATTTTTAGAAGCAAGCTTCTTATACACTAAGAAGCTTGCTTAATTTATCTCTTTTTATGCAAGATGTCAAACTTTACATTCAGGTTTCTTAAAATAATTCACCTTAATGTCATAGGGTTGTAAAAAAACAAAAAGATAAAAAGTAAAGCATTATTTCATTTAACATGAAAAACAAATGGCAATATTATATTTTGACAAGGAACTCATTCATGTGAAAGTGATACTCAATTTTGGAAAACTCAATGAGAACATCAGTAAAACTTTTGTCATGATTCTAACCAGTCAGCTGGTGTTGACATGTTATATAAAAAAGAAGACATGAGGAATCATCAGGTGTGCCATGCTGGGGTGTCATGTTGGGGTGGGGTGGGGCAACCCAGGGCCCGACACATATATTGATAACATCAACAGAGAGAATTAATTTGATGCCACAGTCCTGGGGGATCTTGGACATCCTGGGGGGGTCAAACAAATGGTTTAGTGTTAGGAATATGAACACAAGTATGTTAAATGTATTAATTTAGGTGGTGAATTAAAGACCCACTCATCAATATAATCTAATTGTAGCTTAAAACCTTATTCATGCTTTTTATTTTAAATAAATACCCCTCTTTGTTTTTCTTTTTCGCCTCATGCACTGGCATGGATAGGGACCCACTGACATTGAGTGTACAAGGCCCAGAATTTGGTCCTACTCCCCTGTTGCCATGGCTCAAAAAGGTTGGGAAACACTCAACTACATGGGTCTCAAACTAATGTTTTTCAGGTTCGATCTCCAATGGGCCGGACCAGGAAAATTAAAACATAATATCCTATAAAAAATAATGACTCCAAATTTTTGTTATTGTTTTAGTGCAAAAAAAAACACATTAAATTATGAAAGTGCTTTTATAAATGATCCAAATGCATAAAAAAGGAACATTTCATGAGGAAAATAAGGTAAATTTTAACAACATTCTGCCTCAGTTCATCATTTGTCCATGTGTTTTATGATGGATCAGTTCTACAAAGACACTCAACTCTTAGTAACAGAAGCAGAAAATGGTTTAAATTGTGTCTAATTTTCTTTAGACATTTCAGGTTGTTCACATTTGTTCAGATTCTTCACATATTATTGTTACAGGATACTTTTTCTAAATGTAAATATTTTCATAAATGAATGTTAGTTTTTGTAGTAAAATGTTTTTAAAGTTATTATTTATAAGCAAAAAAAGAGAGAAGAAAATAGTCATTATAAAAAATTATTATTATTATTCTCTTCAGCCCAGGGGCCGCTTTGGAACATTTGGTGGGCCACATTTGGCCCCCTGGCCGCATGTTTGAGACCCCTGCTCTACTGGGTCATCAAATCAGTGTCAGTTGACTGTCAACTAGGTTACCTGTAGGGATTTTTAATGTCCAGCAGGTGTCAGTATTCAGTGACACAGTATCAATACAGTTTGGCAAAATGCTGAAACACTTCATGAGGCCTCATCTACCATCACTAGCATTTATTACACTTTTGTAATGGCCACATCAACACATTAGCAGTCTTTTTAACTAAATAACACACCTACCTATATAAGCCAACAGTGATATAATACTGTGGCAAAGGGGGACCTATTATGGGCAGAAAGAATGTAAGTATTTGGATATTCAGATTGTTACTATGGCCATGTTATCTGTTATCAAGAATTATTAATATTTGGATCACTATTTCACTTTTAAAATGCTTTTATATGCAAATTTCAACCATGACAAAATGTCAAAAGGTTATTTTTAAGGACAATTACTCCAAATTTATACAGTAAAACCTTTTCATTCTTCATCCACACATCACTCAGTAGTGCTGTTAGTATGGTCATGTTATCTGTTGCCAAGAATAATTCATATTTAGATCACTATTTCACTTTTAAATTGCTTATATACAAATATTAATTATTCTTGGCAACTGATAACATGACCATACTAACAGCACCATTGACTGATGTATGAATGAAGAATGGAAAAAAAGCTACTGTATAAATGTAGAGTAATTGTCCTTAGAAAACCTTATCTTTGACATTTTGTCATGGTTGAAATTTGCATAAATAAGCCTTTTAAAAGTGAAATAGTGATCCAAATATGAATTATTCTTGGCAACTGATAACATAACCATACTAACAGCACTACTGAGTGATGTGTGGATGAAGAATGAAAAGATTTTACTGTATAAATGTGGAAATGAGTACTGGAAACAAAATGCATGAAAAATTCTTGCTGTATGAGAACAGGACTTCCAGGGGTTGCAGGACAAAAAAAGGAGGAGAACAAGGTAATATTAAGCATTCATAGTCCTCTTATTTGTCCAAACAATGAAATCTATTATGCAGGGTTCCCATGGTCATGCAATTCTGGGAAAAGTTATGAAATGATAAAAAAGAGTTTTCCAGACCTGGAAATGATTTAGTTAACCGGATGCTTTGGAAAAGTTTCAAATATACACTGTTTTAACTATTGTTTCTCCTCCTCTCCTCATCCTCCTCCCAGAAAGGTCAGGCTTCCACCCCACCATCACTACCAAAAGCACTAAATCACAACCAGTACACATCTATGTTTTTTTTTTCCTTTTAACAGCCGAAAAGATGAAGATGCTGCAGGCATTGGAGATGTCACTGAGAACGTAGAAGAGCTTGTACTGGCAGCACAGAGCCTACCAGATGTCACTGCAGCTGTCATGACCTCCGCTCCGGTGACCTTTCCCCCAGTCATTTCTACACTCACCTGGTCCCGCACTGCGCAGCTGCAAGCTGTTCCTCATCTGTGGCTATAAAAGCAGTAAGGCTTGCAGTTGCCAGTGCGGGACCATTCAGTAATGTCACCTCCATAACCCGGACAGCTTTTGCCATCTCCTCAATCACCATAACCCGGACATTCATCATCACCACGGACTCTGGTCGTTTGTTCCCAGGTTTTGTCTGTCTTGTCTTTATGTTTCTTAGTTTTGTTATTCAATTATTTTTCCCTTCAGTACTGTGCAATGGAGTCCTCATTCACCTCACCCCGATCCGTGACCGCAGCAATCAGAGAGCTCACCAGTCTGGCTACCACTCAAAAAGTCATCAAGCAAGGGTTCTGCTGTGTTGTTTGTATGACTAAGTATGCAAAAGATAGTATTGTCCCACATTTAAAATTTATTCTGTACAAAAAAATACACATTTTTGTATTCACTGTAAACACTTTGTGTAATAATACAATAACAAAGTATCATATAAAGGGTTCCCACAGCCATGAAATTCCTAGATAGGTTTTTAAATTAGAAACACTGTTTTCCAGACCTGGAAATGGTTTGAAATTAACAGGCAAAAATGTCAAATATACACTGTTTATGGCTATTGTTTCTCCTCCTCTTCTCTTCCTCATCCTCCTCTCTCCACTAAAAGCCTCATTATTGCACCCTTTGATCACTATGTGAGCCTACTTATTTAAAACTACCGCATGCAGATAGTCTTGTAAACGAGGTCAAATATTATGTAAAAATTTTGAAAATGACTTGGGTTGGTGTGGAAACCCTGAAGCTTTTAAGTCGATTAAAAAAGAAGAAAACACAGTCATCCAGCACATTAAAACACATCAAGTCCAGATGAGGACACAGAGAAGGACTAGTTTTTCTTTTTTTGTGTTTTAGAGTTCATCGATGAGCCCGTCTTCACAGAGTGTTACCGAAGCATTATTGGCTGCAAAGTGTGTGTGGAACAGAGGCTGTTGACCTCTGTGCATTGTGCAAAATGTAGAGGGAACACCAAAGGCAGCAACATATTTGAAGTTAATGGTCTGTCGGAAGCATTTTCTGATCTGAGATCCCTTTGTGAAGAGGAGTAACATTTTGCACTTTCATACTCAAATACTGTAGGCATGTTGTGTTCGTTGTATTTGGGTCAGAGTTCTTGTACTGTTAATGTAAATTCATTTACATGTTTGGGCTGGATGACATCATATTACTGTTCACTGTTTTAGTGAGATAAACATTTATCCTTAGCAAACATCTATTGCCACCAGTTAATTGTTATAGTTACTAATTTACATTCTTTAAAGTTGTGGTTATGTGAGAGAAGTGCCTCTTTGTATGGAGCCATGTTGCTGTCCACTGCTCTAGAGAATTCTGAAATGTCTGAATATTTCTCTGCAAACTGATTTTCAACTGTCAAGTTTGTCCTGTTCTGGTGAAAATAGATAAACAAAAGTAGTATGTGTTGTCAATGTCAATAAATTTGAATACCACAATGTTGATATTTTGACTACTGTTGCCTTCCTAAGATATTTACACATATGATATTTTTAATAAAGACTCATTAGTGGATATGATCGAGCAGGTAGAGGCAGAGAATAGAACAGGTCATATAACAGGTCAGGTAAAACAGCATCCTTTTACTGTAAAGCAGCCTTTAAAACCAGAAAGAGACTACACTCATGTCTACACTGGAAAAATGACAGAATATCCCTTTACTGTACACAGCAATACATTGAATATTACCTGAAAACACCTTCATAGATGGTAAGGTTGTTTTTTCATTGGCATAGTAGAATGAGCAACAACCTTTTTGCTGAAGCCATCAATGGCTAAAACATGGGTGACTCCAAACATGGCCTGTTTTTCATTCTGATCCATATGAATCTTGTGTCCCATGTATTCAGCATGATATGGTACGGGGTTGAGATTGCGGGTACCCTAAAAGAGAGAAAAATGTAACTACTTCACAGTATAAAAAAAATCCTGTTAATCATATACTGCATCAGTTAAAAGTTTTATAAATGTAACTATGTCTATTTGTACTATCTCGGTCAAAATTAAAAATAAATTAGGGCACTTGATCTGGTTATACGATAAAAACATGATTTTTTTTATCTTGTACTATGTAACTGCAGCTAAACAAGCACCAAAACACACACAAGCTCATAGTTAGACACAAATTACACAAGTTTGATCATGTAAAATATGAAGGCTGACACAGTAACATGCCCGACGCCTTGCTTCATGGTAAGGCTGATGCATAGTTCTGAGCACTGATCCAATTCGTGTGTCTGCAGCATGCACTCCTTTCATGGCGAGATACCCCTTCATCGTTCTTCTCCCATACGTAGGTCCTGTCTTGAATGAAAATAACAAATTAACATGATGTCCACATTCAAAAATCACACCTGCTAATATATGTTTATTAGACAGGGCAGTTTGTGTGTGATGTTTGTGGAGTGTAGTAATGTTTACATGTATGTTGACTATGATTACCAGTGGTGGAAAGAGTACTGAAAATCAGTACTCAAGTACAAGTACTATTACATTGCTAAAATGTTGACGATTTAATATCCATGAGTACATTTTGACTGGAAAGTACTGCAAGTGATGCTGGAGTACTACATCTGTCTGTACCTTTTAACTGGTTAAATTCTTAATACAAAATCAATTAAAGATCAATTATTAACATCCTTTCTTTTGTTTTGTTTTCCGTCCGCATACAGAAATGCAGATAAAAGGTTTGGAATTGTACTCAGTAGGATTTCAAAAGTAACTAAGTAGATAACATGTTGAAATGAATAGGCTACTTAAGTACAAGTCAAGGTACAGACTTGAAAATATAAAAGTACATGTATCCCAAAAAACTACTTAATTACAGTAATTTGAGTATTTGTAATTAATTACTTTCACCCCTGATGATTACTTAGAAGTGATGGTAGGCTGAGGCTCTTTATTGTGATTTATTAACTATTTGTGATTATAATCATGCATAATCCTTGAAGAGATGCGGAGTGTGTATGTGTATGTATGCATAAAGACGTTCGCTCTCTCTCTCTCTCTCTCACACACACACACACACACAGATCGAGAGAAAGAAACATCTAGGTCAGGGGTGTCAAAGTGCGGTCCTCGATGGCCGGTGTCCTGCATGTTTTAGATGTTTCCCTCTGCCATTACACCTGGAGGCCATTGCATCATTATCAGTCTGATGAGGAGCTGATTATTTTTATTTTATTTTATTTATTATTTATTTATTTATTTTTTATTTAAAGGCAAAATTTAAATTGCTGGGACCAAATTTCAATCGTAGTTTTCTTCTTTAGTAATTTTTTTCCCCAAAATCTTCCACATTATTTGTCATTTTGTAAATATTTATTAGTTTTTGTTGCTCGACCCCCACTTTCTTGCGAAATACGTGCAGATATTTCCGAGGACGACAGGGCCTCTTTTGCCATTTCTAAAATATCTTCGCCGTAGAGTTCCAAGGACATTTTATCACTAGCTTAGGATCCGACATGTAAACACCGGCACACATACAGTATTTGGCGCTTTTGCTGATGACCACTTCCGGTCTCAGAAAGCAAAAAAAAAAATTTTTTTTTTTCGTTTCTGTCTCTTACTGATTTTATTTTTTTGTTATTCTCAATAGAAAATGCAAATCAAAGCATTTTAAAAATTTCGTAAGCTACATTTGATCATGAAAAGAAAAAACGCTTTGTATTTCAATTTTATTTTTTGTATTTTAAAACGAAAATCAAATAACCACTTGTTTTTTGTTTTTTAATACCCGTTTCAGAACGGAATATCCAATTGCCAAAATATACACGGACCCTAAATCTCAACAACTGGAAGTGTAGAGCTAGCTAAACATCGCAGGTACCTGTTACCCAAGCTAGTTTCCTGCCTGCGCCGCAGTATGAGCTGTCATGGACTCGGTCAGAGGTATTTGGTGTTGTTTTATTAACATCTCATATTTCATATAATCAACACTATTGGGTTAAAACATACATTGAGACATTCAGATAGTCGCAAAAGCACTCCGGCGGTTCAGGTAATTTTAGTTATAGTATTATATTCACACTATTAAGAACTCCACTAAACTTAAGCCATTAAAACTGTACATTTGTGTAGTTTTTTTTTAATTTTTAATTTTATTTTACTTTTTTTTTACAAAGTTGTAAAGTGTTAGTAGCCCCCTGGCAAAAAAAGTTTTTACGTTGAATTGTTTTGTTCTACTCAATGTTCAATAAATTAAAAAAAAAAGAGAGAGAGAGAGAGAGTTGCCAAATTAGCTTATTGCTCACAGGTTCTAATTAGTGCACTCCATCGCGCATGCGCTCAGCGACTCCAGATTTGTGTAGCAGCAGGTGAAAGAACAAAATTTAAAGGATACGCTTTTTCTACTGTTGCTAGGTTACTGCACTACTGCAGGTATATACACCCCGAACGCATACTAACCGTCCCTTTTCAATCTTCGCCTGAAGTGAGAGAAGTTCAGAGCCTTCGGCCTCCACAAGAAAAGTCATTGTTTTAAGCTTCTATCCAAAGCGACTGCCTTAAGGACAACACTAGAAGAACAACAGGACAGAGCATCATCACATAGAAGGAAAAAAAGAAGATCGGGACACCAGGACCAGGAGGAAAACACCTGTTCTCACCGATGGAGGTAAGAATGCTAATGTTAGCTAATAGTAACACACTGTGGTAACGTGAGTGTACACCAGTACTAAAGTGAGTCGTAGTCTTTATTACAGTAATTGCGTTAAAGACATACATACATACATACATACATACATACATACATACATACATACATACATACATACATACATACATACATACATACATACATACATACAGTTTCTTTTTTTACACCGGCGATGAAAAGGATAGTGTCCTTAAAATAAGTGAATACTTTATCACTGTAGTCTGCTATGTTTGTTGAGTCTAACTGTCAGACCTAACTCAACAAAGATTGTATTCCTAAGTGAAAGGATACTGATGAATTAATAAAACTATGACATTAATTGATGCAATATATATACAGCTGTGCTCATATTATTCATACCCCTTCCATCTTTGTGACTTTTTGTTTTTAATCATAAAAATAATGTGTTTTATAAAATGTATTCTTTTCATGATAAAAACAAAAAAGTCACAAAAATGGCACATACAGACACACACACAAAACGAGCTTCTAACCACTGTTTTTGGAGGTACTGGCAGGGGTAGAGTGAAAGTTAATAAGGGCAGGTAGTGGATGCGGAAGTGTCAAAATAAAAGCATATTCATGGATGAAATCGTGGTACAGGTATATTGTCATTAATATCTGTTATCTACAGGTGTATTATCATTAATATCAGTTATCTACAGGTGTATTATCATTAATATCTGTTATCTACAGGTGTATTGTCATTAATATCAGTTATCTACAGGTGTATTATCATTAATATCTGTTATCTACAGGTGTATTGTCATTAATATCAGTTATCTACAGGTGTATTATCATTAATATCTGTTATCTACAAGTGTATTGTCATTAATATCAGTTATCTACAGGTGTATTATCATTAATATCTGTTATCGACAGGTGTATTGTCATTACTATCAGTTATCTGCAGGTGTATTGTCGTTGTTATGGACGAGGGTTAGTGTGTGTGCACGCCTGGCCGACCATCGCCTGTGGGACCGGCTGGAGGGAGGACCAACCTGACGTCATCGTGGATTCCCTCCTGTGCGCCCCGCCTCCACCGCCCATCGTTGCTCCAGGTCCAGCTGCCGCCACTCGACAGCAAGGTGCAGCCCATCCCCATCATCACTGTGCTGGATAAAAGCCTCACCGGCCCTGCGTTCACGGCAGACTGTGATTGTGGCGCAGTTCAGCCTCTCATTAATATCAGTTATCTACAGGTATAATACCATTAATATCAGTTATCTACAGGTATATTATCATTAATATCAGTTATCTACAGGTATATTGTCATTATTATCAGTTATCTACAGATAGGGCCTACATTGTAAAGACTTCAGTTTTAGTTGTGTGAATTTATGTTCAGTAGTTCTTGATCAATTGTCTCTTTCACACCAACTAAACAAAAGGATATCTTTTTTTTCTTTTTCTTCTCAGCAAGTAAAATAAGTCATTGCAGTTAAATGTTCTATTTGTTTGAATCAAACTCAACAGAATCTTTTTTTAATCGTATCATATCGTTTACAATTTTTTAGGAATCACCCTGTATTGGATTGTACTCTGTGAATCCAGATTTGAATCTGATCGTTTTGTGAGTGATAGATTCACACCTCTTGTGAACAGCGACCTAAATCACAAGCATTTGGAGCATCTGCATGACGCCTATTGCCTGACATCTGCGCCGGCCGCTCGCGAGATTTAATGAAGGCTATTGCACATGTGCATAGTGTCGCACGTCCCGGTTAACGTTACACTGTACAAACTTCCTGGTGAGAACCCTGTTCAGTATTCCCTCTTTTGCATTTTTTCCTCTATTCATGTATCACATATCCTGGTGTTTCCACACTGTTCACCTCTGCTGCATAACTCCAACTTGGATAAGGTTTGAAGCATAAAGAGTATGAAAGTGAGAAAACGCATTGATAAAACCATTTGGAGAAATAAATAGGTGAATAAAAATGAAAAAGGATGAATGTTCACCTCTTCAATAGTAATTCTTTTTCTTTTTATTCATCTATTTATTTCTCCAAACACTTACTTTTATACCAATTTCTAAAAAGCTGAAGAAAATTCAGTATGAAAATGAGAAGAGCAAAAGAGAGTTAATGACAAAATAAATAAATACATGATAGAAATAAATAGGTGATAAAAATAAATAAGTAACAATAAATGTAATAAATGTGAGACATAAATAGAGGAAAACCTGCAAAAGAGGAAGAATATTGAAATGGAAAGCAATGTAGAAATAACTGGGGATAAAAATGTAAAGTAAAAAAAAAATTCCTACTTCTCTCAGAAAATAATTAAACTTACTTGTAGCCTCTTGAACCACATTTCATTTGTAATCGTCCATTCAATCTTATGTTCAGCAACCTTTCAGAATTCATAACTAACATGAATATTTTTGATGTATTTTTTAAGATTTTGGAATCATTATTTAAATAAATATTGTTAAATAGTGTTTTTCAATGAAATATGTTCATGGATCATGAAGCTATTGTTTTTTTTTTATTAAGAATTCATGAAATATATTGTGATGAGTTGAATTATTGAGTTTTAAACATAATGACCCTGCCATAAAAAAAAAAAAAAAAACACATCCAAATGATCCAAAAGTTTAATGTCAGAATTTCTTTTTTACAGAGACGACGGAGCAGCGGAAGGACCAGGCCCCCGGAGGTAAGTATTTCCTCTTCCTCCCTTCCCCTGACTGCTTTCCTTCCCTCTCCGCCTCCTCGCACTCCGGCCTCCCGCATTCCTGTTTTGGCGACTCGCCGCGTGTCTTCGATCGCTCGCCCGCCGCGTCGGACCGCTTACCCCCTGCCTTCGCTCGCTCGCCCGGTGCCGCTGCCTCCAACGACGCGCCCCACGCCGCGGCCTCCGACGACGCGCCCCGTGCCGCGGCCTCCAACTACGCGCCCCACGCCGCGGCCTCCGACTACGCACCCCACGCCGCGGCCTCCGACGACGCGCCCCACGCCGCGGCCTCCGACGACCTGCCCCACGCCGCGGCCTCCGACAACGCGCCCCACGCCGCGGCCTCCGACGACCCGCCCCACGCCGCGGCCTCCGACGACGCGCCCCACGCCGCGGCCTCCGACGACGCGCCCCACGCCGCAGCCTCCGACGACACGCCCCACGCCGCTGAGTCCGGTCGCCTGCCCCTCGCCGCTGCGTCCGGTTGCTGTTGTTGCGCCGTTGCCTCCAACCATCCGCACCTCACGTCCAACCACTCGCCGCGGGCCGCTGCGTCCACCCACTCGTCGCGGGCCGCTGCGTCCGGTCCCTCACCCCGCGCCGCTGCCTCGGGTCTCTCGCCCTTTGCTGCTACCTCCAGTCGCACGCCCTGTGACGTTGCCACCAGTTGCTAGCGTTGCGCCGCTCCGTCCCATTGCTCGTGTTGCGCCGCTTCCTCCAGTTCCTCCACCGCTACCTCTGCTCGCTCGCCCTCGACTTCCATTGGTCCGTCGAGCGATAGATTTTTCTGCGGGCAGCGGTTTTCTACTTCCTTTTGTCCGCCGTGCCATCGATTTTGATGGGTAAATCCCGAAGGCTGTAGGAAAGTTTGTCCACCCACTTTCCCCCTCTTTGTACGGCCTTCACACTTTGTCTTAAAAAAAAGCCCTGTGCCTTTTGTCGCTCGCTCCGTTCCTCCATTCGCTCACTCCGTCACTTGCTCTGTTCCTCCATTCGCTCGCCCCGTTCCTGCACTCGCTCGCCCCGTCGCTCGCCCCGTTCCTCCACTCGCTCGCCCCGTCGCTCGCTCCGTTCCTCCATTCGCTCGCCACGTCGCTTCCTCTCTTTCTCCATTCGCTCGCCCCGTCGCTCGCTCCGTTCCTCCATTCGCTCGCCACGTCGCTTCCTCTCTTTCTCCATTCCTTCGCCCCTTCGCTAGCTCCGTTTCTCCATTCGCTCGCCCTGTCGCTTGCTCCGTTCCTCCATTCGCTCGCCCTGTCGCTTGCTCCGTTCCTCCATTCGCTCGCCCTGTCGCTTGCTCTGCTTCTCCATTCGCTCGCCCCGTCGCTTGCTTGGTTTCTCCATTCTTTCGCCCCTTCGCTAGCTCTGTTCCTCCATTCGCTCGCCCCGTCACTCACTCCGTTCCTCCATTCGCTCGCCCCGTCGCTCGCTCTGTTCCTCCATTCGCTCGCCCCGTCGCTCGCTCTGTTCCTCCATTCGCTCGCCCCGTCACTCACTCCGTTCCTCCATTCGCTCGCCCCGTCGCTCGCCCCGTTCCTCCACTCGCTCGCCCCGTCACTCGCTCCGTTCCTCCATTCGCTCGCCCCATCACTCGCTCCGTTCCTCCATTCGCTCGCCCCGTCGCTCGCCCCGTTCCTCCACTCGCTCGCCCCGTCACTCGCTCCGTTCCTCCATTCGCTCGTCCTGTCGCTCGCTCCGTTCCTCCATTCGCTCGCCCCGTAACTCGCTCCGTTCCTCCATTCGCTCACCCCGTCGCTCGTTCCGGTCCTCCTTTCGCTCGCCACGTTCTTCCCACTTTTCGACCAGCCTTCACCGTCACTCTTAAAAAGAAAAAAAACCCTGCGTGTCCACTTGCTACCTCTTCCTTCACCCTTCTCTTTCACTCTAAAAAAAAAAACAAAAAAACAAACAAAAAAAAAACCTTTGCCCATCCGCCTGCTTTCTTTTCCTGCTTCCTCTCACTGTTAAACAAAACAAAACAAACGTCACCTCCATACATCCACCTTCCGCGTTCGTATGTCCGCCTTCTGCTTCCGTAATTCCGCGTCCGTACACCCACCTTCCGTCTGTTTTTTCTACTTTTCTTCCTTCCTACTTTGCTGCTTCTTGATCTTGCACCTCTTTTTCCTACCTTTCTTCCTTCCTCTCCCCCGTGAACTGCCACCTTACCGTGGTGGGGGAGTTTGTGTGCTCGAATGATCCTAGGAACTATGTTGTGGGAAGCTTTATACCTCTGGTAGGGTCTCCCATGGCAAACAGTTCTTGGGTGACGGGCCAGACTAAGAGCAGTTCAACAGCTTTCTGTCTGTCTGTCTGTCTGTCTGTCTGTCTGTGCTGACATCTTTGCACATTTTACATCTTTTATAAGCCTTTTTGTAAAGGAATGGGAGAAAGATAAAAGTTATAGATACTTAAAACCGAAAATAATTGTTTATGTTATTTATTTACTCATGTAGATTTTTCACCTAAGACGATAAAACGTAAATATTTCATGATTTGGGTGATGAAATGTAAAAATTTAAATGAATTAAAGCACGCTGTGAACCTTCTTTCTTTCACATTCTTATTGTGCTTTCAGTTAGGTTTTCCTTTCGATGACATCACCCATGAGGTACAAGTTGCTGCTGATGAAGTAAACTCCTCCACTAGAACGTGAAAAAGACGACATGGAGACGCCCCGACGTGATAATGGAGAAGGGGAAAAAAATCACTGGTGACTCTTATCAAATAAAGTGTGCAAAGCTAAACAATGGTTGAATTGTGCACTCTCTATATCTACTCTGTTAGCTGTGATCAATGGTAAGAAAACAGGTTATTATGTTGGATCTGTTTAATTATTAAGATCAGAAGAATTCTTAATGGGAAAGTCATTTAATGCTACTTCATGGTTACATTTTTTATAAAAGTATTTCAACACCCAAATTTCCTGGAAGTTCAAAGTGACTGGGTATAGTTATGCCACTAGTTTTTAAGAGGTTCTATAAACTCTTGACATTTTTAGAAGCAAGCTTCTTATACACTAAGAAGCTTGCTTAATTTATCTCTTTTTATGCAAGATGTCAAACTTCACATTCAGGCTTCTTAAAATAATTCACCTTAATGTCATAGGGTTGTAAAAAAACAAAAAGATAAAAAGTAAAGCATTATTTCATTTAACATGAAAAACAAATGGCAATATTATATTTTGACAAGGAACTCATTCATGTGAAAGTGATACTCAATTTTGGAAAACTCAATGAGAACATCAGTAAAACTTTTGTCATGATTCTAACCAGTCAGCTGGTGTTGACATGTTATATAAAAAAGAAGACATGAGGAATCATCAGGTGTGCCATGCTGGGGTGTCATGTTGGGGTGGGGTGGGGCAACCCAGGGCCCGACACATATATTGATAACATCAACAGAGAGAATTAATTTGATGCCACAGTCCTGGGGGATCTTGGACATCCTGGGGGGGTCAAACAAATGGTTTAGTGTTAGGAATATGAACACAAGTATGTTAAATGTATTAATTTAGGTGGTGAATTAAAGACCCACTCATCAATATAATCTAATTGTAGCTTAAAACCTTATTCATGCTTTTTATTTTAAATAAATACCCCTCTTTGTTTTTCTTTTTCGCCTCATGCACTGGCATGGATAGGGACCCACTGACATTGAGTGTACAAGGCCCAGAATTTGGTCCTACTCCCCTGTTGCCATGGCTCAAAAAGGTTGGGAAACACTCAACTACATGGGTCTCAAACTAATTTTTTTCAGGTTCGATCTCCAATGGGCCGGACCAGGAAAATTAAAACATAATATCCTATAAAAAATAATGACTCCAAATTTTTGTTATTGTTTTAGTGCAAAAAAAAAAACATTAAATTATGAAAGTGCTTTTATAAATGATCCAAATGCATAAAAAAGGAACATTTCATGAGGAAAATAAGGTAAATTTTAACAACATTCTGCCTCAGTTCATCATTTGTCCATGTGTTTTATGATGGATCAGTTCTACAAAGACACTAAACTCTTAGTAACAGAAGCAGAAAATGGTTTAAATTGTGTCTAATTTTCTTTAGACATTTCAGGTTGTTCACATTTGTTCAGATTCTTCACATATTATTGTTACAGGATAGTTTTTCTAAATGTAAATATTTTCATAAATGAATGTTAGTTTTTGTAGTAAAAATTTTCTAAAGTTATTATTTATAAGCAAAAAAGAGAGAAGAAAATAGTCATTATAAAAAATTATTATTATTATTCTCTTCAGCCCAGGGGCCGCTTTGGAACATTTGGTGGGCCACATTTGGCCCCCTGGCCGCATGTTTGAGACCCCTGCTCTACTGGGTCATCAAATCAGTGTCAGTTGACTGTCAACTAGGTTACCTGTAGGGATTTTTAATGTCCAGCAGGTGTCAGTATTCAGTGACACAGTATCAATACAGTTTGGCAAAATGCTGAAACACTTCATGAGGCCTCATCTACCATCACTAGCATTTATTACACTTTTGTAATGGCCACATCAACACATTAGCAGTCTTTTTAACTAAATAACACACCTACCTATATAAGCCAACAGTGATATAATACTGTGGCAAAGGGGGACCTATTATGGGCAGAAAGAATGTAAGTATTTGGATATTCAGATTGTTACTATGGCCATGTTATCTGTTATCAAGAATTATTAATATTTGGATCACTATTTCACTTTTAAAATGCTTTTATATGCAAATTTCAACCATGACAAAATGTCAAAAGGTTATTTTTAAGGACAATTACTCCAAATTTATACAGTAAAACCTTTTCATTCTTCATCCACACATCACTCAGTAGTGCTGTTAGTATGGTCATGTTATCTGTTGCCAAGAATAATTCATATTTAGATCACTATTTCACTTTTAAATTGCTTATATACAAATATTAATTATTCTTGGCAACTGATAACATGACCATACTAACAGCACCATTGACTGATGTATGAATGAAGAATGGAAAAAAAGCTACTGTATAAATGTAGAGTAATTGTCCTTAGAAAACCTTATCTTTGACATTTTGTCATGGTTGAAATTTGCATAAATAAGCCTTTTAAAAGTGAAATAGTGATCCAAATATGAATTATTCTTGGCAACTGATAACATAACCATACTAACAGCACTACTGAGTGATGTGTGGATGAAGAATGAAAAGATTTTACTGTATAAATGTGGAAATGAGTACTGGAAACAAAATGCATGAAAAATTCTTGCTGTATGAGAACAGGACTTCCAGGGGTTGCAGGACAAAAAAAGGAGGAGAACAAGGTAATATTAAGCATTCATAGTCCTCTTATTTGTCCAAACAATGAAATCTATTATGCAGGGTTCCCATGGTCATGCAATTCTGGGAAAAGTTATGAAATGATAAAAAAGAGTTTTCCAGACCTGGAAATGATTTAGTTAACCGGATGCTTTGGAAAAGTTTCAAATATACACTGTTTTAACTATTGTTTCTCCTCCTCTCCTCATCCTCCTCCCAGAAAGGTCAGGCTTCCACCCCACCATCACTACCAAAACCACTAAATCACAACCAGTACACATCTATGTTTTTTTTTTCCTTTTAACAGCCGAAAAGATGAAGATGCTGCAGGCATTGGAGATGTCACTGAGAACGTAGAAGAGCTTGTACTGGCAGCACAGAGCCTACCAGATGTCACTGCAGCTGTCATGACCTCCGCTCCGGTGACCTTTCCCCCAGTCATTTCTACACTCACCTGGTCCCGCACTGCGCAGCTGCAAGCTGTTCCTCATCTGTGGCTATAAAAGCAGTAAGGCTTGCAGTTGCCAGTGCGGGACCATTCAGTAATGTCATCTCCATAACCCGGACAGCTTTTGCCATCTCCTCAATCACCATAACCCGGACATTCATCATCACCACGGACTCTGGTCGTTTGTTCCCAGGTTTTGTCTGTCTTGTCTTTATGTTTCTTAGTTTTGTTATTCAATTATTTTTCCCTTCAGTACTGTGCAATGGAGTCCTCATTCACCTCACCCCGATCCGTGACCGCAGCAATCAGAGAGCTCACCAGTCTGGCTACCACTCAAAAAGTCATCAAGCAAGGGTCCTGCTGTGTTGTTTGTATGACTAAGTATGCAAAAGATAGTATTGTCCCACATTTAAAATTTATTCTGTACAAAAAAATACACATTTTTGTATTCACTGTAAACACTTTGTGTAATAATACAATAACAAAGTATCATATAAAGGGTTCCCACAGCCATGAAATTCCTAGATAGGTTTTTAAATTAGAAACACTGTTTTCCAGACCTGGAAATGGTTTGAAATTAACAGGCAAAAATGTCAAATATACACTGTTTATGGCTATTGTTTCTCCTCCTCTTCTCTTCCTCATCCTCCTCTCTCCACTAAAAGCCTCATTATTGCACCCTTTGATCACTATGTGAGCCTACTTATTTAAAACTACCGCATGCAGATAGTCTTGTAAACGAGGTCAAATATTATGTAAAAATTTTGAAAATGACTTGGGTTGGTGTGGAAACCCTGAAGCTTTTAAGTCGATTAAAAAAGAAGAAAACACAGTCATCCAGCACATTAAAACACATCAAGTCCAGATGAGGACACAGAGAAGGACTAGTTTTTCTTTTTTTATGTTTTAGAGTTCATCGATGAGCCCGTCTTCACAGAGTGTTACCGAAGCATTATTGGCTGCAAAGTGTGTGTGGAACAGAGGCTGTTGACCTCTGTGCATTGTGCAAAATGTAGAGGGAACACCAAAGGCAGCAACATATTTGAAGTTAATGGTCTGTCGGAAGCATTTTCTGATCTGAGATCCCTTTGTGAAGAGGAGTAACATTTTGCACTTTCATACTCAAATACTGTAGGCATGTTGTGTTCGTTGTATTTGGGTCAGAGTTCTTGTACTGTTAATGTAAATTCATTTACATGTTTGGGCTGGATGACATCATATTACTGTTCACTGTTTTAGTGAGATAAACATTTATCCTTAGCAAACATCTATTGCCACCAGTTAATTGTTATAGTTACTAATTTACATTCTTTAAAGTTGTGGTTATGTGAGAGAAGTGCCTCTTTGTATGGAGCCATGTTGCTGTCCACTGCTCTAGAGAATTCTGAAATGTCTGAATATTTCTCTGCAAACTGATTTTCAACTGTCAAGTTTGTCCTGTTCTGGTGAAAATAGATAAACAAAAGTAGTATGTGTTGTCAATGTCAATAAATTCGAATACCACAATGTTGATATTTTGACTACTGTTGCCTTCCTAAGATATTTACACATATGATATTTTTAATAAAGACTCATTAGTGGATATGATCGAGCAGGTAGAGGCAGAGAATAGAACAGGTCATATAACAGGTCAGGTAAAACAGCATCCTTTTACTGTAAAGCAGCCTTTAAAACCAGAAAGAGACTACACTCATGTCTACACTGGAAAAATGACAGAATATCCCTTTACTGTACACAGCAATACATTGAATATTACCTGAAAACACCTTCATAGATGGTAAGGTTGTTTTTTCATTGGCATAGTAGAATGAGCAACAACCTTTTTGCTGAAGCCATCAATGGCTAAAACATGGGTGACTCCAAACATGGCCTGTTTTTCATTCTGATCCATATGAATCTTGTGTCCCATGTATTCAGCATGATATGGTACGGGGTTGAGATTGCGGGTACCCTAAAAGAGAGAAAAATGTAACTACTTCACAGTATAAAAAAAATCCTGTTAATCATATACTGCATCAGTTAAAAGTTTTATAAATGTAACTATGTCTATTTGTACTATCTCGGTCAAAATTAAAAATAAATTAGGGCACTTGATCTGGTTATACGATAAAAACATGATTTTTTTTATCTTGTACTATGTAACTGCAGCTAAACAAGCACCAAAACACACACAAGCTCATAGTTAGACACAAATTACACAAGTTTGATCATGTAAAATATGAAGGCTGACACAGTAACATGCCCGACGCCTTGCTTCATGGTAAGGCTGATGCATAGTTCTGAGCACTGATCCAATTCGTGTCTCTGCAGCATGCACTCCTTTCATGGCGAGATACCCCTTCATCGTTCTTCTCCCATACGTAGGTCCTGTCTTGAATGAAAATAACAAATTAACATGATGTCCACATTCAAAAATCACACCTGCTAATATATGTTTATTAGACAGGGCAGTTTGTGTATGATGTTTGTGGAGTGTAGTAATGTTTACATGTATGTTGACTATGATTACCAGTGGTGGAAAGAGTACTGAAAATCAGTACTCAAGTACAAGTACTATTACATTGCTAAAATGTTGACGATTTAATATCCATGAGTACATTTTGACTGGAAAGTACTGCAAGTGATGCTGGAGTACTACATCTGTCTGTACCTTTTAACTGGTTAAATTCTTAATACAAAATCAATTAAAGATCAATTATTAACATCCTTTCTTTTGTTTTGTTTTCCGTCCGCATACAGAAATGCAGATAAAAGGTTTGGAATTGTACTCAGTAGGATTTCAAAAGTAACTAAGTAGATAACATGTTGAAATGAATAGGCTACTTAAGTACAAGTCAAGGTACAGACTTGAAAATATAAAAGTACATGTATCCCAAAAAACTACTTAATTACAGTAATTTGAGTATTTGTAATTAATTACTTTCACCCCTGATGATTACTTAGAAGTGATGGTAGGCTGAGGCTCTTTATTGTGATTTATTAACTATTTGTGATTATAATCATGCATAATCCTTGAAGAGATGCGGAGTGTGTATGTGTATGTATGCATAAAGACGTTCGCTCTCTCTCTCTCTCTCTCACACACACACACACAGATCGAGAGAAAGAAACATCTAGGTCAGGGGTGTCAAAGTGCGGTCCTCGATGGCCGGTGTCCTGCATGTTTTAGATGTTTCCCTCTGCCATTACACCTGGAGGCCATTGCATCATTATCAGTCTGATGAGGAGCTGATTATTTTTTTATTTTATTTTATTTATTATTTATTTATTTAATTTTTTTTTAAATTTAAAGGCAAAATTTAAATTGCTGGGACCAAATTTCAATCGTAGTTTTCTTCTTCAGTAATTTTTTTCCCCAAAATCTTCCACATTATTTGTCATTTTGTAAATATTTATTAGTTTTTGTTGCTCGATCCCCACTTTCTTGCGAAATACGTGCAGATATTTCCGAGGACGACAGGGCCTCTTTTGCCATTTCTAAAATATCTTCGCCGTAGAGTTCCAAGGACATTTTATCACTAGCTTAGGATCCGACATGTAAACACCGGCACACGTACAGTATTTGGCGCTTTTGCTGATGACCACTTCCGGTCTCAGAAAGCAAAAAAAAAATTTTTTTTTTCGTTTCTGTCTCTTACTGATTTTATTTTTTTGTTATTCTCAATAGAAAATGCAAATCAAAGCATTTTAAAAATTTCGTAAGCTACATTTGATCATGAAAAGAAAAAACGCTTTGTATTTCAATTTTATTTTTTGTATTTTAAAACGAAAATCAAATAACCACTTGTTTTTTGTTTTTTAATACCCGTTTCAGAACGGAATATCCAATTGCCAAAATATACACGGACCCTAAATCTCAACAACTGGAAGTGTAGAGCTAGCTAAACATCGCAGGTACCTGTTACCCAAGCTAGTTTCCTGCCTGCGCCGCAGTATGAGCTGTCATGGACTCGGTCAGAGGTATTTGGTGTTGTTTTATTAACATCTCATATTTCATATAATCAACACTATTGGGTTAAAACATACATTGAAACATTCAGATAGTCGCAAAAGCACTCCGGCGGTTCAGGTAATTTTAGTTATAGTATTATATTCACACTATTAAGAACTCCACTAAACTTAAGCCATTAAAACTGTACATTTGTGTAGTTTTTTTTTAATTTTTAATTTTATTTTACTTTTTTTTTACAAAGTTGTAAAGTGTTAGTAGCCCCCTGGCAAAAAAAGTTTTTACGTTGAATTGTTTTGTTCTACTCAATGTTCAATAAATTAAAAAAAAAAAAGAGAGAGAGTTGCCGAATTAGCTTATTGCTCACAGGTTCTAATTAGTGCACTCCATCGCGCATGCGCTCAGCGACTCCAGATTTGTGTAGCAGCAGGTGAAAGAACAAAATTTAAAGGATACGCTTTTTCTACTGTTGCTAGGTTACTGCACTACTGCAGGTATATACACCCCGAACGCATACTAACCGTCCCTTTTCAATCTTCGCCTGAAGTGAGAGAAGTTCAGAGCCTTCGGCCTCCACAAGAAAAGTCATTGTTTTAAGCTTCTATCCAAAGCGACTGCCTTAAGGACAACACTAGAAGAACAACAGGACAGAGCATCATCACATAGAAGGAAAAAAAGAAGATCGGGACACCAGGACCAGGAGGAAAACACCTGTTCTCACCGATGGAGGTAAGAATGCTAATGTTAGCTAATAGTAACACACTGTGGTAACGTGAGTGTACACCAGTACTAAAGTGAGTCGTAGTCTTTATTACAGTAATTGCGTTAAAGACATACATACATACATACATACATACATACATACATACATACATACATACATACATACATACATACATACATACATACATACATACATACATACATACATACATACATACATACATACATACAGTTTCTTTCTTTACACCGGTGATGAAAAGGATAGTGTCCTTAAAATAAGTGAATACTTTATCACTGTAGTCTGCTATGTTTGTTGAGTCTAACTGTCAGACCTAACTCAACAAAGATTGTATTCCTAAGTGAAAGGATACTGATGAATTAATAAAACTATGACATTAATTGATGCAATATATATACAGCTGTGCTCATATTATTCATACCCCTTCCATCTTTGTGACTTTTTGTTTTTAATCATAAAAATAATGTGTTTTATAAAACGTATTCTTTTCATGATAAAAACAAAAAAGTCACAAAAATGGCACATACAGACACACACACAAAACGAGCTTCTAACGACTGTTTTTGGAGGTACTGGCAGGGGTAGAGTGAAAGTTAATAAGGGCAGGTAGTGGATGCGGAAGTGTCAAAATAAAAGCATATTCATGGATGAAATCGTGGTACAGGTATATTGTCATTAATATCTGTTATCTACAGGTGTATTATCATTAATATATGTTATCTACAGGTGTATTATCATTAATATCAGTTATCTACAGGTGTATTATCATTAATATCTGTTATCTACAGGTGTATTGTCATTAATATCAGTTATCTACAGGTGTATTATCATTAATATCTGTTATCTACAGGTGTATTGTCATTAATATCAGTTATCTACAGGTGTATTATCATTAATATCTGTTATCTACAAGTGTATTGTCATTAATATCAGTTATCTACAGGTGTATTATCATTAATATCTGTTATCGACAGGTGTATTGTCATTACTATCAGTTATCTGCAGGTGTATTGTCGTTGTTATGGACGAGGGTTAGTGTGTGTGCACGCCTGGCCGACCATCGCCTGTGGGACCGGCTGGAGGGAGGACCAACCTGACGTCATCGTGGATTCCCTCCTGTGCGCCCCGCCTCCACCGCCCATCGTTGCTCCAGGTCCAGCTGCCGCCACTCGACAGCAAGGTGCAGCCCATCCCCATCATCACTGTGCTGGATAAAAGCCTCACCGGCCCTGCGTTCACGGCAGACTGTGATTGTGGCGCAGTTCAGCCTCTCATTAATATCAGTTATCTACAGGTATAATACCATTAATATCAGTTATCTCCAGGTATATTATCATTAATATCAGTTATCTACAGGTATAATACCATTAATATCAGTTATCTCCAGGTATATTATCATTAATATCAGTTATCTACAGGTATAATACCATTAATATCAGTTATCTCCAGGTATATTATCATTAATATCAGTTATCTACAGGTATAATACCATTAATATCAGTTATCTACAGGTATATTGTCATTATTATCAGTTATCTACAGATAGGGCCTACATTGTAAAGACTTCAGTTTTAGTTGTGTGAATTTATGTTCAGTAGTTCTTGATCAATTGTCTCTTTCACACCAACTAAACAAAAGGATATCTTTTTTTTCTTTTTCTTCTCAGCAAGTAAAATAAGTCATTGCAGTTAAATGTTCTATTTGTTTGAATCAAACTCAACAGAATCTTTTTTTAATCGTATCATATCGTTTACAATTTTTTAGGAATCACCCTGTATTGGATTGTACTCTGTGAATCCAGATTTGAATCTGATCGTTTTGTGAGTGATAGATTCACACCTCTTGTGAACAGCGACCTAAATCACAAGCATTTGGAGCATCTGCATGACGCCTATTGCCTGACATCTGCGCCGGCCGCTCGCGAGATTTAATGAAGGCTATTGCACATGTGCATAGTGTCGCACGTCCCGGTTAACGTTACACTGTACAAACTTCCTGGTGAGAACCCTGTTCAGTATTCCCTCTTTTGCATTTTTTCCTCTATTCATGTATCACATATCCTGGTGTTTCCACACTGTTCACCTCTGCTGCATAACTCCAACTTGGATAAGGTTTGAAGCATAAAGAGTATGAAAGTGAGAAAACGCATTGATAAAACCATTTGGAGAAATAAATAGGTGAATAAAAATGAAAAAGGATGAATGTTCACCTCTTCAATAGTAATTCTTTTTCTTTTTATTCATCTATTTATTTCTCCAAACACTTACTTTTATACCAATTTCTAAAAAGCTAAAGAAAATTCAGTGTGAAAATGAGAAGAGCAAAAGAGAGTTAATGACAAAATAAATAAATACATGATAGAAATAAATAGGTGATAAAAATAAATAAGTAACAATAAATGTAATAAATGTGAGACATAAATAGAGGAAAACCTGCAAAAGAGGAAGAATATTGAAATGGAAAGCAATGTAGAAATAACTGGGGATAAAAATGTAAAGTAAAAAAAAAATTCCTACTTCTCTCAGAAAATAATTAAACTTACTTGTAGCCTCTTGAACCACATTTCATTTGTAATCGTCCATTCAATCTTATGTTCAGCAACCTTTCAGAATTCATAACTAACATGAATATTTTTGATGTATTTTTTAAGATTTTGGAATCATTATTTAAATAAATATTGTTAAATAGTGTTTTTCAATGAAATATGTTCATGGATCATGAAGCTATTGTTTTTTTTTTATTAAGAATTCATGAAATATATTGTGATGAGTTGAATTATTGAGTTTTAAACATAATGACCCTGCCATAAAAAAAAAAAAAAAACACATCCAAATGATCCAAAAGTTTAATGTCAGAATTTCTTTTTTACAGAGACGACGGAGCAGCGGAAGGACCAGGCCCCCGGAGGTAAGTATTTCCTCTTCCTCCCTTCCCCTGACTGCTTTCCTTCCCTCTCCGCCTCCTCGCACTCCGGCCTCCCGCATTCCTGTTTTGGCGACTCGCCGCGTGTCTTCGATCGCTCGCCCGCCGCGTCGGACCGCTTACCCCCTGCCTTCGCTCGCTCGCCCGGTGCCGCTGCCTCCAACTACGCGCCCCACGCCTCGGCCTCCGAATACGCACCCCACGCCGCGGCCTCCGACAACGCGCCCCACGCCGCGGCCTCCGACGACGCGCCCCACGCCGCGGCCTCCGACGACGCGCCCCACGCCGCGGCCTCCGACGACGCGCCCCACGCCGCAGCCTCCGATGACGCGCCCCACGCCGCAGCCTCCGACGACACGCCCCACGCCGCTGAGTCCGGTCGCCTGCCCCTCGCCGCTGCGTCCGGTTGCTGTTGTTGCGCCGTTGCCTCCAACCATCCGCACCTCACGTCCAACCACTCGCCGCGGGCCGCTGCGTCCACCCACTCGTCGCGGGCCGCTGCGTCCGGTCCCTCACCCCGCGCCGCTGCCTCGGGTCTCTCGCCCTTTGCTGCTACCTCCAGTCGCACGCCCTGTGACGTTGCCACCAGTTGCTAGCGTTGCGCCGCTCCGTCCCATTGCTCGTGTTGCGCCGCTTCCTCCAGTTCCTCCACCGCTACCTCTGCTCGCTCGCCCTCGACTTCCATTGGTCCGTCGAGCGATAGATTTTTCTGCGGGCAGCGGTTTTCTACTTCCTTTTGTCCGCCGTGCCATCGATTTTGATGGGTAAATCCCGAAGGCTGTAGGAAAGTTTGTCCACCCACTTTCCCCCTCTTTGTACGGCCTTCACACTTTGTCTTAAAAAAAAGCCCTGTGCCTTTTGTCGCTCGCTCCGTTCCTCCATTCGCTCACTCCGTCACTTGCTCTGTTCCTCCATTCGCTCGCCCCGTTCCTGCACTCGCTCGCCCTGTCGCTCGCCCCGTTCCTCCACTCGCTCGCCCCGTCGCTCGCTCCGTTCCTCCATTCGCTCGCCACGTCGCTTCCTCTCTTTCTCCATTCGCTCGCCCCGTCGCTCGCTCCGTTCCTCCATTCGCTCGCCACGTCGCTTCCTCTCTTTCTCCATTCCTTCGCCCCTTCGCTAGCTCCGTTTCTCCATTCGCTCGCCCTGTCGCTTGCTCCGTTCCTCCATTCGCTCGCCCTGTCGCTTGCTCCGTTCCTCCATTCGCTCGCCCTGTCGCTTGCTCCGTTCCTCCATTCGCTCGCCCTGTCGCTTGCTCCGTTCCTCCATTCGCTCGCCCCGTCGCTTGCTCGGTTTCTCCATTCTTTCTCCCCTTCGCTAGCTCTGTTCCTCCATTCGCTCGCCCCGTCACTCGCTCCGTTCCTCCATTCGCTCGCCCCGTCGCTTGCTTGGTTTCTCCATTCTTTCGCCCCTTCGCTAGCTCTGTTCCTCCATTCGCTCGCCCCGTCACTCGCTCCGTTCCTCCATTCGTTCGCCCCGTCGCTCGCTCTGTTCCTCCATTCGCTCGCCCCGTCGCTTGCTTGGTTTCTCCATTCCTTCGCCCCTTCGCTAGCTCTGTTCCTCCATTCGCTCGCCCTGTCGCTCGCTCTGTTCCTCCATTCGCTCGCCCCGTCACTCGCTCCGTTCCTCATTTCGCTCGCCCCGTCGCTCGCCCCGTTCCTCCACTCGCTCGCCCCGTCTCTCGCTCCGTTCCTCCATTCGCTTGTCCTGTCGCTCGCTCTGTTCCTCCATTCGCTCGCCCTGTCGCTTGCTCCGTTCCTCCATTCGCTCGCCCCGTAACTCACTCCGTTCCTCCATTCGCTCACCCCGTCGCTCGTTCCGGTCCTCCTTTCGCTCGCCACGTTCTTCCCACTTTTCGACCAGCCTTCACCGTCACTCTTAAAAAGAAAAAAAAACCTGCGTGTCCACTTGCTACCTCTTCCTTCACCCTTCTCTTTCACTCTAAAAAACAAAACAAAAAAACAAACAAAAAAAAAAACCTTTGCCCATCCGCCTGCTTTCTTTTCCTGCTTCCTCTCACTGTTAAACAAAACAAAATAAACGTCACCTCCATACATCCACCTTCCGCGTTCGTATGTCCGCCTTCTGCTTCCGTAATTCCGCGTCCGTACACCCACCTTCCGTCTGTTTTTTCTACTTTTCTTCCTTCCTACTTTGCTGCTTCTTGATCTTGCACCTCTTTTTCCTACCTTTCTTCCTTCCTCTCCCCCGTGAACTGCCACCTTACCGTGGTGGGGGAGTTTGTGTGCTCGAATGATCCTAGGAACTATGTTGTGGGAAGCTTTATACCTCTGGTAGGGTCTCCCATGGCAAACAGTTCTTGGGTGACGGGCCAGACTAAGAGCAGTTCAACAGCTTTCTGTTTGTCTGTCTGTCTGTCTGTCTGTCTGTCTGTCTGTCTGTCTGTGCTGACATCTTTGCACATTTTACATCTTTCATAAGCCTTTTTGTAAAGGAATGGGAGAAAGATAAAAGTTATAGATACTTAAAACCGAAAATAATTGTTTATGTTATTTATTTACTCATGTAGATTTTTCACCTAAGACGATAAAACGTAAATATTTCATGATTTGGGTGATGAAATGTAAAAATTTAAATGAATTAAAGCACGCTGTGAACCTTCTTTCTTTCACATTCTTATTGTGCTTTCAGTTAGGTTTTCCTTTCGATGACATCACCCATGAGGTACAAGTTGCTGCTGATGAAGTAAACTCCTCCACTAGAACGTGAAAAAGACGACATGGAGACGCCCCGACGTGATAATGGAGAAGGGGAAAAAAATCACTGGTGACTCTTATCAAATAAAGTGTGCAAAGCTAAACAATGGTTGAATTGTGCACTCTCTATATCTACTCTGTTAGCTGTGATCAATGGTAAGAAAACAGGTTATTATGTTGGATCTGTTTAATTATTAAGATCAGAAGAATTCTTAATGGGAAAGTCATTTAATGCTACTTCATGGTTACATTTTTTATAAAAGTATTTCAACACCCACATTTCCTGGAAGTTCAAAGTGACTGGGTATAGTTATGCCACTAGTTTTTAAGAGGTTCTATAAACTCTTGACATTTTTAGAAGCAAGCTTCTTATACACTAAGAAGCTTGCTTAATTTATCTCTTTTTATGCAAGATGTCAAACTTTACATTCAGGTTTCTTAAAATAATTCACCTTAATGTCATAGGGTTGTAAAAAAACAAAAAGATAAAAAGTAAAGCATTATTTCATTTAACATGAAAAACAAATGGCAATATTATATTTTGACAAGGAACTCATTCATGTGAAAGTGATACTCAATTTTGGAAAACTCAATGAGAACATCAGTAAAACTTTTGTCATGATTCTAACCAGTCAGCTGGTGTTGACATGTTATATAAAAAAGAAGACATGAGGAATCATCAGGTGTGCCATGCTGGGGTGTCATGTTGGGGTGGGGTGGGGCAACCCAGGGCCCGACACATATATTGATAACATCAACAGAGAGAATTAATTTGATGCCACAGTCCTGGGGGATCTTGGACATCCTGGGGGGGTCAAACAAATGGTTTAGTGTTAGGAATATGAACACAAGTATGTTAAATGTATTAATTTAGGTGGTGAATTAAAGACCCACTCATCAATATAATCTAATTGTAGCTTAAAACCTTATTCATGCTTTTTATTTTAAATAAATACCCCTCTTTGTTTTTCTTTTTCGCCTCATGCACTGGCATGGATAGGGACCCACTGACATTGAGTGTACAAGGCCCAGAATTTGGTCCTACTCCCCTGTTGCCATGGCTCAAAAAGGTTGGGAAACACTCAACTACATGGGTCTCAAACTAATTTTTTTCAGGTTCGATCTCCAATGGGCCGGACCAGGAAAATTAAAACATAATATCCTATAAAAAATAATGACTCCAAATTTTTGTTATTGTTTTAGTGCAAAAAAAAAAACATTAAATTATGAAAGTGCTTTTATAAATGATCCAAATGCATAAAAAAGGAACATTTCATGAGGAAAATAAGGTAAATTTTAACAACATTCTGCCTCAGTTCATCATTTGTCCATGTGTTTTATGATGGATCAGTTCTACAAAGACACTAAACTCTTAGTAACAGAAGCAGAAAATGGTTTAAATTGTGTCTAATTTTCTTTAGACATTTCAGGTTGTTCACATTTGTTCAGATTCTTCACATATTATTGTTACAGGATAGTTTTTCTAAATGTAAATATTTTCATAAATGAATGTTAGTTTTTGTAGTAAAATGTTTTTAAAGTTATTATTTATAAGCAAAAAAAGAGAGAAGAAAATAGTCATTATAAAAAATTATTATTATTATTCTCTTCAGCCCAGGGGCCGCTTTGGAACATTTGGTGGGCCACATTTGGCCCCCTGGCCGCATGTTTGAGACCCCTGCTCTACTGGGTCATCAAATCAGTGTCAGTTGACTGTCAACTAGGTTACCTGTAGGGATTTTTAATGTCCAGCAGGTGTCAGTATTCAGTGACACAGTATCAATACAGTTTGGCAAAATGCTGAAACACTTCATGAGGCCTCATCTACCATCACTAGCATTTATTACACTTTTGTAATGGCCACATCAACACATTAGCAGTCTTTTTAACTAAATAACACACCTACCTATATAAGCCAACAGTGATATAATACTGTGGCAAAGGGGGACCTATTATGGGCAGAAAGAATGTAAGTATTTGGATATTCAGATTGTTACTATGGCCATGTTATCTGTTATCAAGAATTATTAATATTTGGATCACTATTTCACTTTTAAAATGCTTTTATATGCAAATTTCAACCATGACAAAATGTCAAAAGGTTATTTTTAAGGACAATTACTCCAAATTTATACAGTAAAACCTTTTCATTCTTCACACACACATCACTCAGTAGTGCTGTTAGTATGGTCATGTTATCTGTTGCCAAGAATAATTCATATTTAGATCACTATTTCACTTTTAAATTGCTTATATACAAATATTAATTATTCTTGGCAACTGATAACATGACCATACTAACAGCACCATTGACTGATGTATGAATGAAGAATGGAAAAAAAGCTACTGTATAAATCTAGAGTAATTGTCCTTAGAAAACCTTATCTTTGACATTTTGTCATGGTTGAAATTTGCATAAATAAGCCTTTTAAAAGTGAAATAGTGATCCAAATATGAATTATTCTTGGCAACTGATAACATAACCATACTAACAGCACTACTGAGTGATGTGTGGATGAAGAATGAAAAGATTTTACTGTATAAATGTGGAAATGAGTACTGGAAACAAAATGCATGAAAAATTCTTGCTGTATGAGAACAGGACTTCCAGGGGTTGCAGGACAAAAAAAGGAGGAGAACAAGGTAATATTAAGCATTCATAGTCCTCTTATTTGTCCAAACAATGAAATCTATTATGCAGGGTTCCCATGGTCATGCAATTCTGGGAAAAGTTATGAAATGATAAAAAAGAGTTTTCCAGACCTGGAAATGATTTAGTTAACCGGATGCTTTGGAAAAGTTTCAAATATACACTGTTTTAACTATTGTTTCTCCTCCTCTCCTCATCCTCCTCCCAGAAAGGTCAGGCTTCCACCCCACCATCACTACCAAAACCACTAAATCACAACCAGTACACATCTATGTTTTTTTTTTCCTTTTAACAGCCGAAAAGATGAAGATGCTGCAGGCATTGGAGATGTCACTGAGAACGTAGAAGAGCTTGTACTGGCAGCACAGAGCCTACCAGATGTCACTGCAGCTGTCATGACCTCCGCTCCGGTGACCTTTCCCCCAGTCATTTCTACACTCACCTGGTCCCGCACTGCGCAGCTGCAAGCTGTTCCTCATCTGTGGCTATAAAAGCAGTAAGGCTTGCAGTTGCCAGTGCGGGACCATTCAGTAATGTCACCTCCATAACCCGGACAGCTTTTGCCATCTCCTCAATCACCATAACCCGGACATTCATCATCACCACGGACTCTGGTCGTTTGTTCCCAGGTTTTGTCTGTCTTGTCTTTATGTTTCTTAGTTTTGTTATTCAATTATTTTTCCCTTCAGTACTGTGCAATGGAGTCCTCATTCACCTCACCCCGATCCGTGACCGCAGCAATCAGAGAGCTCACCAGTCTGGCTACCACTCAAAAAGTCATCAAGCAAGGGTCCTGCTGTGTTGTTTGTATGACTAAGTATGCAAAAGATAGTATTGTCCCACATTTAAAATTTATTCTGTACAAAAAAATACACATTTTTGTATTCACTGTAAACACTTTGTGTAATAATACAATAACAAAGTATCATATAAAGGGTTCCCACAGCCATGAAATTCCTAGATAGGTTTTTAAATTAGAAACACTGTTTTCCAGACCTGGAAATGGTTTGAAATTAACAGGCAAAAATGTCAAATATACACTGTTTATGGCTATTGTTTCTCCTCCTCTTCTCTTCCTCATCCTCCTCTCTCCACTAAAAGCCTCATTATTGCACCCTTTGATCACTATGTGAGCCTACTTATTTAAAACTACCGCATGCAGATAGTCTTGTAAACGAGGTCAAATATTATGTAAAAATTTTGAAAATGACTTGGGTTGGTGTGGAAACCCTGAAGCTTTTAAGTCGATTAAAAAAGAAGAAAACACAGTCATCCAGCACATTAAAACACATCAAGTCCAGATGAGGACACAGAGAAGGACTAGTTTTTCTTTTTTTATGTTTTAGAGTTCATCGATGAGCCCGTCTTCACAGAGTGTTACCGAAGCATTATTGGCTGCAAAGTGTGTGTGGAACAGAGGCTGTTGACCTCTGTGCATTGTGCAAAATGTAGAGGGAACACCAAAGGCAGCAACATATTTGAAGTTAATGGTCTGTCGGAAGCATTTTCTGATCTGAGATCCCTTTGTGAAGAGGAGTAACATTTTGCACTTTCATACTCAAATACTGTAGGCATGTTGTGTTCGTTGTATTTGGGTCAGAGTTCTTGTACTGTTAATGTAAATTCATTTACATGTTTGGGCTGGATGACATCATATTACTGTTCACTGTTTTAGTGAGATAAACATTTATCCTTAGCAAACATCTATTGCCACCAGTTAATTGTTATAGTTACTAATTTACATTCTTTAAAGTTGTGGTTATGTGAGAGAAGTGCCTCTTTGTATGGAGCCATGTTGCTGTCCACTGCTCTAGAGAATTCTGAAATGTCTGAATATTTCTCTGCAAACTGATTTTCAACTGTCAAGTTTGTCCTGTTCTGGTGAAAATAGATAAACAAAAGTAGTATGTGTTGTCAATGTCAATAAATTCGAATACCACAATGTTGATATTTTGACTACTGTTGCCTTCCTAAGATATTTACACATATGATATTTTTAATAAAGACTCATTAGTGGATATGATCGAGCAGGTAGAGGCAGAGAATAGAACAGGTCATATAACAGGTCAGGTAAAACAGCATCCTTTTACTGTAAAGCAGCCTTTAAAACCAGAAAGAGACTACACTCGTGTCTACACTGGAAAAATGACAGAATATCCCTTTACTGTACACAGCAATACATTGAATATTACCTGAAAACACCTTCATAGATGGTAAGGTTGTTTTTTCATTGGCATAGTAGAATGAGCAACAACCTTTTTGCTGAAGCCATCAATGGCTAAAACATGGGTGACTCCAAACATGGCCTGTTTTTCATTCTGATCCATATGAATCTTGTGTCCCATGTATTCAGCATGATATGGTACGGGGTTGAGATTGCGGGCACCCTAAAAGAGAGAAAAATGTAACTACTTCACAGTATTAAAAAAATCCTGTTAATCATATACTGCATCAGTTAAAAGTTTTATAAATGTAACTATGTCTATTTGTACTATCTCGGTCAAAATTAAAAATAAATTAGGGCACTTGATCTGGTTATACGATAAAAACATGATTTTTTTTATCTTGTACTATGTAACTGCAGCTAAACAAGCACCAAAACACACACAAGCTCATAGTTAGACACAAATTACACAAGTTTGATCATGTAAAATATGAAGGCTGACACAGTAACATGCCCGACGCCTTGCTTCATGGTAAGGCTGATGCATAGTTCTGAGCACTGATCCAATTCGTGTCTCTGCAGCATGCACTCCTTTCATGGCGAGATACCCCTTCATCGTTCTTCTCCCATACGTAGGTCCTGTCTTGAATGAAAATAACAAATTAACATGATGTCCACATTCAAAAATCACACCTGCTAATATATGTTTATTAGACAGGGCAGTTTGTGTGTGATGTTTGTGGAGTGTAGTAATGTTTACATATATGTTGACTATGATTACCAGTGGTGGAAAGAGTACTGAAAATCAGTACTCAAGTACAAGTACTATTACATTGCTAAAATGTTGACGATTTAATATCCATGAGTACATTTTGACTGGAAAGTACTGCAAGTGATGCTGGAGTACTACATCTGTCTGTACCTTTTAACTGGTTAAATTCTTAATACAAAATCAATTAAAGATCAATTATTAACATCCTTTCTTTTGTTTTGTTTTCCGTCCGCATACAGAAATGCAGATAAAAGGTTTGGAATTGTACTCAGTAGGATTTCAAAAGTAACTAAGTAGATAACATGTTGAAATGAATAGGCTACTTAAGTACAAGTCAAGGTACAGACTTGAAAATATAAAAGTACATGTATCCCAAAAAACTACTTAATTACAGTAATTTGAGTATTTGTAATTAATTACTTTCACCCCTGATGATTACTTAGAAGTGATGGTAGGCTGAGGCTCTTTATTGTGATTTATTAACTATTTGTGATTATAATCATGCATAATCCTTGAAGAGATGCGGAGTGTGTATGTGTATGTATGCATAAAGACGTTCGCTCTCTCTCTCTCTCACACACACACACACACACACACACACAGATCGAGAGAAAGAAACATCTAGGTCAGGGGTGTCAAAGTGCGGTCCTCGATGGCCGGTGTCCTGCATGTTTTAGATGTTTCCCTCTGCCATTACACCTGGAGGCCATTGCATCATTATCAGTCTGATGAGGAGCTGATTATTTTTATTTTATTTTATTTATTATTATTATTTTTTTTTTATTTAAAGGCAAAATTTAAATTGCTGGGACCAAATTTCAATCGTAGTTTTCTTCTTTAGTAATTTTTTCCCCAAAATCTTCCACATTATTTGTCATTTTGTAAATATTTATTAGTTTTTGTTGCTCGACCCCCACTTTCTTGCGAAATACGTGCAGATATTTCCGAGGACGACAGGGCCTCTTTTGCCATTTCTAAAATATCTTCGCCGTAGAGTTCCAAGGACATTTTATCACTAGCTTAGGATCCGACATGTAAACACCGGCACACATACAGTATTTGGCGCTTTTGCTGATGACCACTTCCGGTCTCAGAAAGCAAAAAAAAAATATTTTTTTTTCGTTTCTGTCTCTTACTGATTTTATTTTTTTGTTATTCTCAATAGAAAATGCAAATCAAAGCATTTTAAAAATTTCGTAAGCTACATTTGATCATGAAAAGAAAAAACGCTTTGTATTTCAATTTTATTTTTTGTATTTTAAAACGAAAATCAAATAACCACTTGTTTTTTGTTTTTTAATACCCGTTTCAGAACGGAATATCCAATTGCCAAAATATACACGGACCCTAAATCTCAACAACTGCAAGTGTAGAGCTAGCTAAACATCGCAGGTACCTGTTACCCAAGCTAGTTTCCTGCCTGCGCCGCAGTATGAGCTGTCATGGACTCGGTCAGAGGTATTTGGTGTTGTTTTATTAACATCTCATATTTCATATAATCAACACTATTGGGTTAAAACATACATTGAGACATTCAGATAGTCGCAAAAGCACTCCGGCGGTTCAGGTAATTTTAGTTATAGTATTATATTCACACTATTAAGAACTCCACTAAACTTAAGCCATTAAAACTGTACATTTGTGTAGTTTTTTTTTATTTTTAATTTAATTTTACTTTTTTTTACAAAGTTGTAAAGTGTTAGTAGCCCCCTGGCAAAAAAAGTTTTTACGTTGAATTGTTTTGTTCTACTCAATGTTCAATAAATTAAAAAAAAAAAAAAAGAGAGAGAGAGAGTTGCCGAATTAGCTTATTGCTCACAGGTTCTAATTAGTGCACTCCATCGCGCATGCGCTCAGCGACTCCAGATTTGTGTAGCAGCAGGTGAAAGAACAAAATTTAAAGGATACGCTTTTTCTACTGTTGCTAGGTTACTGCACTACTGCAGGTATATACACCCCGAACGCATACTAACCGTCCCTTTTCAATCTTCGCCTGAAGTGAGAGAAGTTCAGAGCCTTCGGCCTCCACAAGAAAAGTCATTGTTTTAAGCTTCTATCCAAAGCGACTGCCTTAAGGACAACACTAGAAGAACAACAGGACAGAGCATCATCACATAGAAGGAAAAAAAGAAGATCGGGACACCAGGACCAGGAGGAAAACACCTGTTCTCACCGATGGAGGTAAGAATGCTAATGTTAGCTAATAGTAACACACTGTGGTAACGTGAGTGTACACCAGTACTAAAGTGAGTCGTAGTCTTTATTACAGTAATTGCGTTAAAGACATACATACATACATATATACATACATACATACATACATACATACAGTTTCTTTCTTTACACCGGTGATGAAAAGGATAGTGTCCTTAAAATAAGTGAATACTTTATCACTGTAGTCTGCTATGTTTGTTGAGTCTAACTGTCAGACCTAACTCAACAAAGATTGTATTCCTAAGTGAAAGGATACTGATGAATTAATAAAACTATGACATTAATTGATGCAATATATATACAGCTGTGCTCATATTATTCATACCCCTTCCATCTTTGTGACTTTTTGTTTTTAATCATAAAAATAATGTGTTTTATAAAACGTATTCTTTTCATGATAAAAACAAAAAAGTCACAAAAATGGCACATACAGACACACACACAAAACGAGCTTCTAACGACTGTTTTTGGAGGTACTGGCAGGGGTAGAGTGAAAGTTAATAAGGGCAGGTAGTGGATGCGGAAGTGTCAAAATAAAAGCATATTCATGGGTGAAATCGTGGTACAGGTATATTGTCATTAATATCTGTTATCTACAGGTGTATTATCATTAATATATGTTATCTACAGGTGTATTATCATTAATATCAGTTATCTACAGGTGTATTATCATTAATATCTGTTATCTACAGGTGTATTGTCATTAATATCAGTTATCTACAGGTGTATTATCATTAATATCTGTTATCTACAGGTGTATTGTCATTAATATCAGTTATCTACAGGTGTATTATCATTAATATCTGTTATCTACAAGTGTATTGTCATTAATATCAGTTATCTACAGGTGTATTATCATTAATATCTGTTATCGACAGGTGTATTGTCATTACTATCAGTTATCTGCAGGTGTATTGTCGTTGTTATGGACGAGGGTTAGTGTGTGTGCACGCCTGGCCGACCATCGCCTGTGGGACCGGCTGGAGGGAGGACCAACCTGACGTCATCGTGGATTCCCTCCTGTGCGCCCCGCCTCCACCGCCCATCGTTGCTCCAGGTCCAGCTGCCGCCACTCGACAGCAAGGTGCAGCCCATCCCCATCATCACTGTGCTGGATAAAAGCCTCACCGGCCCTGCGTTCACGGCAGACTGTGATTGTGGCGCAGTTCAGCCTCTCATTAATATCAGTTATCTACAGGTATATTATCATTAATATCAGTTATCTACAGGTATAATACCATTAATATCAGTTATCTACAGGTATATTATCATTAATATCAGTTATCTACAGGTATAATACCATTAATATCAGTTATCTCCAGGTATATTATCATTAATATCAGTTATCTACAGGTATAATACCATTAATATCAGTTATCTACAGGTATATTATCATTAATATCAGTTATCTACAGGTATATTGTCATTATTATCAGTTATCTACAGATAGGGCCTACATTGTAAAGACTTCAGTTTTAGTTGTGTGAATTTATGTTCAGTAGTTCTTGATCAATTGTCTCTTTCACACCAACTAAACAAAAGGATATCTTTTTTTTCTTTTTCTTCTCAGCAAGTAAAATAAGTCATTGCAGTTAAATGTTCTATTTGTTTGAATCAAACTCAACAGAATCTTTTTTTAATCGTATCATATCGTTTACAATTTTTTAGGAATCACCCTGTATTGGATTGTACTCTGTGAATCCAGATTTGAATCTGATCGTTTTGTGAGTGATAGATTCACACCTCTTGTGAACAGCGACCTAAATCACAAGCATTTGGAGCATCTGCATGACGCCTATTGCCTGACATCTGCGCCGGCCGCTCGCGAGATTTAATGAAGGCTATTGCACATGTGCATAGTGTCGCACGTCCCGGTTAACGTTACACTGTACAAACTTCCTGGTGAGAACCCTGTTCAGTATTCCCTCTTTTGCATTTTTTCCTCTATTCATGTATCACATATCCTGGTGTTTCCACACTGTTCACCTCTGCTGCATAACTCCAACTTGGATAAGGTTTGAAGCATAAAGAGTATGAAAGTGAGAAAACGCATTGATAAAACCATTTGGAGAAATAAATAGGTGAATAAAAATGAAAAAGGATGAATGTTCACCTCTTCAATAGTAATTCTTTTTCTTTTTATTCATCTATTTATTTCTCCAAACACTTACTTTTATACCAATTTCTAAAAAGCTAAAGAAAATTCAGTGTGAAAATGAGAAGAGCAAAAGAGAGTTAATGACAAAATAAATAAATACATGATAGAAATAAATAGGTGATAAAAATAAATAAGTAACAATAAATGTAATAAATGTGAGACATAAATAGAGGAAAACCTGCAAAAGAGGAAGAATATTGAAATGGAAAGCAATGTAGAAATAACTGGGGATAAAAATGTAAAGTAAAAAAAAAATTCCTACTTCTCTCAGAAAATAATTAAACTTACTTGTAGCCTCTTGAACCACATTTCATTTGTAATCGTCCATTCAATCTTATGTTCAGCAACCTTTCAGAATTCATAACTAACATGAATATTTTTGATGTATTTTTTAAGATTTTGGAATCATTATTTAAATAAATATTGTTAAATAGTGTTTTTCAATGAAATATGTTCATGGATCATGAAGCTATTGTTTTTTTTTATTAAGAATTCATGAAATATATTGTGATGAGTTGAATTATTGAGTTTTAAACATAATGACCCTGCCATAAAAAAAAAAAAAAACCACATCCAAATGATCCAAAAGTTTAATGTCAGAATTTCTTTTTTACAGAGACGACGGAGCAGCGGAAGGACCAGGCCCCCGGAGGTAAGTATTTCCTCTTCCTCCCTTCCCCTGACTGCTTTCCTTCCCTCTCCGCCTCCTCGCACTCCGGCCTCCCGCATTCCTGTTTTGGCGACTCGCCGCGTGTCTTCGATCGCTCGCCCGCCGCGTCGGACCGCTTACCCCCTGCCTTCGCTCGCTCGCCCGGTGCCGCTGCCTCCAACGACGCGCCCCACGCCGCGGCCTCCGACGACCCGCCCCACGCCGCGGCCTCCGACGACGCGCCCCACGCCGCGGCCTCCGACGACCTGCCCCACGCCGCGGCCTCCGACGACCTGCCCCACGCCGCGGCCTCCGACAACGCGCCCCACGCCGCGGCCTCCGACGACCCGCCCCACGCCGCGGCCTCCGACGACGCGCCCCACGCCGCGGCCTCCGACGACGCGCCCCACGCCGCAGCCTCCGATGACGCGCCCCACGCCGCAGCCTCCGACGACACGCCCCACGCCGCTGAGTCCGGTCGCCTGCCCCTCGCCGCTGCGTCCGGTTGCTGTTGTTGCGCCGTTGCCTCCAACCATCCGCACCTCACGTCCAACCACTCGCCGCGGGCCGCTGCGTCCACCCACTCGTCGCGGGCCGCTGCGTCCGGTCCCTCACCCCGCGCCGCTGCCTCGGGTCTCTCGCCCTTTGCTGCTACCTCCAGTCGCACGCCCTGTGACGTTGCCACCAGTTGCTAGCGTTGCTCCGCTCCGTCCCATTGCTCGTGTTGCGCCGCTTCCTCCAGTTCCTCCACCGCTACCTCTGCTCGCTCGCCCTCGACTTCCATTGGTCCGTCGAGCGATAGATTTTTCTGCGGGCAGCGGTTTTCTACTTCCTTTTGTCCGCCGTGCCATCGATTTTGATGGGTAAATCCCGAAGGCTGTAGGAAAGTTTGTCCACCCACTTTCCCCCTCTTTGTACGGCCTTCACACTTTGTCTTAAAAAAAAGCCCTGTGCCTTTTGTCGCTCGCTCCGTTCCTCCATTCGCTCACTCCGTCACTTGCTCTGTTCCTCCATTCGCTCGCCCCGTTCCTGCACTCGCTTGCCCCGTCGCTCGCCCCGTTCCTCCACTCGCTCGCCCCGTCGCTCGCTCCGTTCCTCCATTCGCTCGCCACGTCGCTTCCTCTCTTTCTCCATTCGCTCGCCCCGTCGCTCGCTCCGTTCCTCCATTCGCTCGCCACGTCGCTTCCTCTCTTTCTCCATTCCTTCGCCCCTTCGCTAGCTCCGTTTCTCCATTCGCTCGCCCTGTCGCTTGCTCCGTTCCTCCATTCGCTCGCCCTGTCACTTGCTCCGTTCCTCCATTCGCTCGCCCTGTCGCTTGCTCTGCTTCTCCATTCGCTCGCCCCGTCGCTTGCTTGGTTTCTCCATTCTTTCGCCCCTTCGCTAGCTCTGTTCCTCCATTCGCTCGCCCCGTCACTCGCTCCGTTCCTCCATTCGTTCGCCCCGTCGCTCGCTCTGTTCCTCCATTCGCTCGCCCCGTCGCTTGCTTGGTTTCTCCATTCCTTCGCCCCTTCGCTAGCTCTGTTCCTCCATTCGCTCGCCCTGTCGCTCGCTCTGTTCCTCCATTCGCTCGCCCCGTCACTCGCTCCGTTCCTCATTTCGCTCGCCCCGTCGCTCGCCCCGTTCCTCCACTCGCTCGCCCCGTCTCTCGCTCCGTTCCTCCATTCGCTTGTCCTGTCGCTCGCTCTGTTCCTCCATTCGCTCACCCTGTCGCTTGCTCCGTTCCTCCATTCGCTCGCCCCGTAACTCGCTCCGTTCCTCCATTCGCTCACCCCGTCGCTCGTTCCGGTCCTCCTTTCGCTCGCCACGTTCTTCCCACTTTTCGACCGGCCTTCACCGTCACTCTTAAAAAGAAAAAAAAACCTGCGTGTCCACTTGCTACCTCTTCCTTCACCCTTCTCTTTCACTCTAAAAAAAAAACCAAAAAAACAAACAAAAAAAAAAACCTTTGCCCATCCGCCTGCTTTCTTTTCCTGCTTCCTCTCACTGTTAAACAAAACAAAATAAACGTCACCTCCATACATCCACCTTCCGCGTTCGTATGTCCGCCTTCTGCTTCCGTAATTCCGCGTCCGTACACCCACCTTCCGTCTGTTTTTTCTACTTTTCTTCCTTCCTACTTTGCTGCTTCTTGATCTTGCACCTCTTTTTCCTACCTTTCTTCCTTCCTCTCCCCCGTGAACTGCCACCTTACCGTGGTGGGGGAGTTTGTGTGCTCGAATGATCCTAGGAACTATGTTGTGGGAAGCTTTATACCTCTGGTAGGGTCTCCCATGGCAAACAGTTCTTGGGTGACGGGCCAGACTAAGAGCAGTTCAACAGCTTTCTGTCTGTCTGTCTGTCTGTCTGTCTGTGCTGACATCTTTGCACATTTTACATCTTTTATAAGCCTTTTTGTAAAGGAATGGGAGAAAGATAAAAGTTATAGATACTTAAAACCGAAAATAATTGTTTATGTTATTTATTTACTCATGTAGATTTTTCACCTAAGACGATAAAACGTAAATATTTCATGATTTGGGTGATGAAATGTAAAAATTTAAATGAATTAAAGCACGCTGTGAACCTTCTTTCTTTCACATTCTTATTGTGCTTTCAGTTAGGTTTTCCTTTCGATGACATCACCCATGAGGTACAAGTTGCTGCTGATGAAGTAAACTCCTCCACTAGAACGTGAAAAAGACGACATGGAGACGCCCCGACGTGATAATGGAGAAGGGGAAAAAAATCACTGGTGACTCTTATCAAATAAAGTGTGCAAAGCTAAACAATGGTTGAATTGTGCACTCTCTATATCTACTCTGTTAGCTGTGATCAATGGTAAGAAAACAGGTTATTATGTTGGATCTGTTTAATTATTAAGATCAGAAGAATTCTTAATGGGAAAGTCATTTAATGCTACTTCATGGTTACATTTTTTATAAAAGTATTTCAACACCCAAATTTCCTGGAAGTTCAAAGTGATTGGGTATAGTTATGCCACTAGTTTTTAAGAGGTTCTATAAACTCTTGACATTTTTAGAAGCAAGCTTCTTATACACTAAGAAGCTTGCTTAATTTATCTCTTTTTATGCAAGATGTCAAACTTCACATTCAGGCTTCTTAAAATAATTCACCTTAATGTCATAGGGTTGTAAAAAAACAAAAAGATAAAAAGTAAAGCATTATTTCATTTAACATGAAAAACAAATGGCAATATTATATTTTGACAAGGAACTCATTCATGTGAAAGTGATACTCAATTTTGGAAAACTCAATGAGAACATCAGTAAAACTTTTGTCATGATTCTAACCAGTCAGCTGGTGTTGACATGTTATATAAAAAAGAAGACATGAGGAATCATCAGGTGTGCCATGCTGGGGTGTCATGTTGGGGTGGGGTGGGGCAACCCAGGGCCCGACACATATATTGATAACATCAACAGAGAGAATTAATTTGATGCCACAGTCCTGGGGGATCTTGGACATCCTGGGGGGGTCAAACAAATGGTTTAGTGTTAGGAATATGAACACAAGTATGTTAAATGTATTAATTTAGGTGGTGAATTAAAGACCCACTCATCAATATAATCTAATTGTAGCTTAAAACCTTATTCATGCTTTTTATTTTAAATAAATACCCCTCTTTGTTTTTCTTTTTCGCCTCATGCACTGGCATGGATAGGGACCCACTGACATTGAGTGTACAAGGCCCAGAATTTGGTCCTACTCCCCTGTTGCCATGGCTCAAAAAGGTTGGGAAACACTCAACTACATGGGTCTCAAACTAATTTTTTTCAGGTTCGATCTCCAATGGGCCGGACCAGGAAAATTAAAACATAATATCCTATAAAAAATAATGACTCCAAATTTTTGTTATTGTTTTAGTGCAAAAAAAAAACCATTAAATTATGAAAGTGCTTTTATAAATGATCCAAATGCATAAAAAAAGGAACATTTCATGAGGAAAATAAGGTAAATTTTAACAACATTCTGCCTCAGTTCATCATTTGTCCATGTGTTTTATGATGGATCAGTTCTACAAAGACACTAAACTCTTAGTAACAGAAGCAGAAAATGGTTTAAATTGTGTCTAATTTTCTTTAGACATTTCAGGTTGTTCACATTTGTTCAGATTCTTCACATATTATTGTTACAGGATAGTTTTTCTAAATGTAAATATTTTCATAAATGAATGTTAGTTTTTGTAGTAAAATTTTTTTAAAGTTATTATTTATAAGCAAAAAAAGAGAGAAGAAAATAGTCATTATAAAAAATTATTATTATTATTCTCTTCAGCCCAGGGGCCGCTTTGGAACATTTGGTGGGCCACATTTGGCCCCCTGGCCGCATGTTTGAGACCCCTGCTCCACTGGGTCATCAAATCAGTGTCAGTTGACTGTCAACTAGGTTACCTGTAGGGATTTTTAATGTCCAGCAGGTGTCAGTATTCAGTGACACAGTATCAATACAGTTTGGCAAAATGCTGAAACACTTCATGAGGCCTCATCTACCATCACTAGCATTTATTACACTTTTGTAATGGCCACATCAACACATTAGCAGTCTTTTTAACTAAATAACACACCTACCTATATAAGCCAACAGTGATATAATACTGTGGCAAAGGGGGACCTATTATGGGCAGAAAGAATGTAAGTATTTGGATATTCAGATTGTTACTATGGCCATGTTATCTGTTATCAAGAATTATTAATATTTGGATCACTATTTCACTTTTAAAATGCTTTTATATGCAAATTTCAACCATGACAAAATGTCAAAAGGTTATTTTTAAGGACAATTACTCCAAATTTATACAGTAAAACCTTTTCATTCTTCATCCACACATCACTCAGTAGTGCTGTTAGTATGGTCATGTTATCTGTTGCCAAGAATAATTCATATTTAGATCACTATTTCACTTTTAAATTGCTTATATACAAATATTAATTATTCTTGGCAACTGATAACATGACCATACTAACAGCACCATTGACTGATGTATGAATGAAGAATGGAAAAAAAGCTACTGTATAAATGTAGAGTAATTGTCCTTAGAAAACCTTATCTTTGACATTTTGTCATGGTTGAAATTTGCATAAATAAGCCTTTTAAAAGTGAAATAGTGATCCAAATATGAATTATTCTTGGCAACTGATAACATAACCATACTAACAGCACTACTGAGTGATGTGTGGATGAAGAATGAAAAGATTTTACTGTATAAATGTGGAAATGAGTACTGGAAACAAAATGCATGAAAAATTCTTGCTGTATGAGAACAGGACTTCCAGGGGTTGCAGGACAAAAAAAAGGAGGAGAACAAGGTAATATTAAGCATTCATAGTCCTCTTATTTGTCCAAACAATGAAATCTATTATGCAGGGTTCCCATGGTCATGCAATTCTGGGAAAAGTTATGAAATGATAAAAAAGAGTTTTCCAGACCTGGAAATGATTTAGTTAACCGGATGCTTTGGAAAAGTTTCAAATATACACTGTTTTAACTATTGTTTCTCCTCCTCTCCTCATCCTCCTCCCAGAAAGGTCAGGCTTCCACCCCACCATCACTACCAAAACCACTAAATCACAACCAGTACACATCTATGTTTTTTCTTTCCTTTTAACAGCCGAAAAGATGAAGATGCTGCAGGCATTGGAGATGTCACTGAGAACGTAGAAGAGCTTGTACTGGCAGCACAGAGCCTACCAGATGTCACTGCAGCTGTCATGACCTCCGCTCCGGTGACCTTTCCCCCAGTCATTTCTACACTCACCTGGTCCCGCACTGCGCAGCTGCAAGCTGTTCCTCATCTGTGGCTATAAAAGCAGTAAGGCTTGCAGTTGCCAGTGCGGGACCATTCAGTAATGTCACCTCCATAACCCGGACAGCTTTTGCCATCTCCTCAATCACCATAACCCGGACATTCATCATCACCACGGACTCTGGTCGTTTGTTCCCAGGTTTTGTCTGTCTTGTCTTTATGTTTCTTAGTTTTGTTATTCAATTATTTTTCCCTTCAGTACTGTGCAATGGAGTCCTCATTCACCTCACCCCGATCCGTGACCGCAGCAATCAGAGAGCTCACCAGTCTGGCTACCACTCAAAAAGTCATCAAGCAAGGGTTCTGCTGTGTTGTTTGTATGACTAAGTATGCAAAAGATAGTATTGTCCCACATTTAAAATTTATTCTGTACAAAAAAATACACATTTTTGTATTCACTGTAAACACTTTGTGTAATAATACAATAACAAAGTATCATATAAAGGGTTCCCACAGCCATGAAATTCCTAGATAGGTTTTTAAATTAGAAACACTGTTTTCCAGACCTGGAAATGGTTTGAAATTAACAGGCAAAAATGTCAAATATACACTGTTTATGGCTATTGTTTCTCCTCCTCTTCTCTTCCTCATCCTCCTCTCTCCCTAAAAGCCTCATTATTGCACCCTTTGATCACTATGTGAGCCTACTTATTTAAAACTACCGCATGCAGATAGTCTTGTAAACGAGGTCAAATATTATGTAAAAATTTTGAAAATGACTTGGGTTGGTGTGGAAACCCTGAAGCTTTTAAGTCGATTAAAAAAGAAGAAAACACAGTCATCCAGCACATTAAAACACATCAAGTCCAGATGAGGACACAGAGAAGGACTAGTTTTTCTTTTTTTATGTTTTAGAGTTCATCGATGAGCCCGTCTTCACAGAGTGTTACCGAAGCATTATTGGCTGCAAAGTGTGTGTGGAACAGAGGCTGTTGACCTCTGTGCATTGTGCAAAATGTAGAGGGAACACCAAAGGCAGCAACATATTTGAAGTTAATGGTCTGTCGGAAGCATTTTCTGATCTGAGATCCCTTTGTGAAGAGGAGTAACATTTTGCACTTTCATACTCAAATACTGTAGGCATGTTGTGTTCGTTGTATTTGGGTCAGAGTTCTTGTACTGTTAATGTAAATTCATTTACATGTTTGGGCTGGATGACATCATATTACTGTTCACTGTTTTAGTGAGATAAACATTTATCCTTAGCAAACATCTATTGCCACCAGTTAATTGTTATAGTTACTAATTTACATTCTTTAAAGTTGTGGTTATGTGAGAGAAGTGCCTCTTTGTATGGAGCCATGTTGCTGTCCACTGCTCTAGAGAATTCTGAAATGTCTGAATATTTCTCTGCAAACTGATTTTCAACTGTCAAGTTTGTCCTGTTCTGGTGAAAATAGATAAACAAAAGTAGTATGTGTTGTCAATGTCAATAAATTCGAATACCACAATGTTGATATTTTGACTACTGTTGCCTTCCTAAGATATTTACACATATGATATTTTTAATAAAGACTCATTAGTGGATATGATCGAGCAGGTAGAGGCAGAGAATAGAACAGGTCATATAACAGGTCAGGTAAAACAGCATCCTTTTACTGTAAAGCAGCCTTTAAAACCAGAAAGAGACTACACTCATGTCTACACTGGAAAAATGACAGAATATCCCTTTACTGTACACAGCAATACATTGAATATTACCTGAAAACACCTTCATAGATGGTAAGGTTGTTTTTTCATTGGCATAGTAGAATGAGCAACAACCTTTTTGCTGAAGCCATCAATGGCTAAAACATGGGTGACTCCAAACATGGCCTGTTTTTCATTCTGATCCATATGAATCTTGTGTCCCATGTATTCAGCATGATATGGTACGGGGTTGAGATTGCGGGTACCCTAAAAGAGAGAAAAATGTAACTACTTCACAGTATAAAAAAAATCCTGTTAATCATATACTGCATCAGTTAAAAGTTTTATAAATGTAACTATGTCTATTTGTACTATCTCGGTCAAAATTAAAAATAAATTAGGGCACTTGATCTGGTTATACGATAAAAACATGATTTTTTTTATCTTGTACTATGTAACTGCAGCTAAACAAGCACCAAAACACACACAAGCTCATAGTTAGACACAAATTACACAAGTTTGATCATGTAAAATATGAAGGCTGACACAGTAACATGCCCGACGCCTTGCTTCATGGTAAGGCTGATGCATAGTTCTGAGCACTGATCCAATTCGTGTCTCTGCAGCATGCACTCCTTTCATGGCGAGATACCCCTTCATCGTTCTTCTCCCATACGTAGGTCCTGTCTTGAATGAAAATAACAAATTAACATGATGTCCACATTCAAAAATCACACCTGCTAATATATGTTTATTAGACAGGGCAGTTTGTGTGTGATGTTTGTGGAGTGTAGTAATGTTTACATGTATGTTGACTATGATTACCAGTGGTGGAAAGAGTACTGAAAATCAGTACTCAAGTACAAGTACTATTACATTGCTAAAATGTTGACGATTTAATATCCATGAGTACATTTTGACTGGAAAGTACTGCAAGTGATGCTGGAGTACTACATCTGTCTGTACCTTTTAACTGGTTAAATTCTTAATACAAAATCAATTAAAGATCAATTATTAACATCCTTTCTTTTGTTTTGTTTTCCGTCCGCATACAGAAATGCAGATAAAAGGTTTGGAATTGTACTCAGTAGGATTTCAAAAGTAACTAAGTAGATAACATGTTGAAATGAATAGGCTACTTAAGTACAAGTCAAGGTACAGACTTGAAAATATAAAAGTACATGTATCCCAAAAAACTACTTAATTACAGTAATTTGAGTATTTGTAATTAATTACTTTCACCCCTGATGATTACTTAGAAGTGATGGTAGGCTGAGGCTCTTTGTTGTGATTTATTAACTATTTGTGATTATAATCATGCATAATCCTTGAAGAGATGCGGAGTGTGTATGTGTATGTATGCATAAAGACGTTCGCTCTCTCTCTCTCTCTCACACACACACACACACACAGATCGAGAGAAAGAAACATCTAGGTCAGGGGTGTCAAAGTGCGGTCCTCGATGGCCGGTGTCCTGCATGTTTTAGAGGCCATTGCATTGCATTTAGAGGCCATTGCATCATTATCAGTCTGATGAGGAGCTGATTATTTTTATTTTATTTTATTTATTATTATTATTATTATTTTTTTATTATTTAAAGGCAAAATTTAAATTGCTGGGACCAAATTTCAATCGTAGTTTTCTTCTTTAGTAATTTTTTTCCCCAAAATCTTCCACATTATTTGTCATTTTGTAAATATTTACTAGTTTTTGTTGCTCGACCCCCACTTTCTTGCGAAATACGTGCAGATATTTCCGAGGACGACAGGGCCTCTTTTGCCATTTCTAAAATATCTTCGCCGTAGAGTTCCAAGGACATTTTATCACTAGCTTAGGATCCGACATGTAAACACCGGCACACATACAGTATTTGGCGCTTTTGCTGATGACCACTTCCGGTCTCAGAAAGTAAAAAAAAAATATTTTTTTTTTCGTTTCTGTCTCTTACTGATTTAATTTTTTTGTTATTCTCAATAGAAAATGCAAATCAAAGCATTTTAAAATTTTCGTAAGCTACATTTGATCATGAAAAGAAAAAACGCTTTGTATTTCAATTTTATTTTTTGTATTTTAAAACGAAAATCAAATAACCACTTGTTTTTTGTTTTTTAATACCCGTTTCAGAACGGAATATCCAATTGCCAAAATATACACGGACCCTAAATCTCAACAACTGCAAGTGTAGAGCTAGCTAAACATCGCAGGTACCTGTTACCCAAGCTAGTTTCCTGCCTGCGCCGCAGTATGAGCTGTCATGGACTCGGTCAGAGGTATTTGGTGTTGTTTTATTAACATCTCATATTTCATATAATCAACACTATTGGGTTAAAACATACATTGAGACATTCAGATAGTCGCAAAAGCACTCCGGCGGTTCAGGTAATTTTAGTTATAGTATTATATTCACACTATTAAGAACTCCACTAAACTTAAGCCATTAAAACTGTACATTTGTGTAGTTTTTTTTAATTTTTAATTTTATTTTACTTTTTTTTTACAAAGTTGTAAAGTGTTAGTAGCCCCCTGGCAAAAAAAGTTTTTACGTTGAATTGTTTTGTTCTACTCAATGTTCAATAAATAAAAAAAAAAAAAAGAGAGAGAGAGAGTTGCCGAATTAGCTTATTGCTCACAGGTTCTAATTAGTGCACTCCATCGCGCATGCGCTCAGCGACTCCAGATTTGTGTAGCAGCAGGTGAAAGAACAAAATTTAAAGGATACGCTTTTTCTACTGTTGCTAGGTTACTGCACTACTGCAGGTATATACACCCCGAACGCATACTAACCGTCCCTTTTCAATCTTCGCCTGAAGTGAGAGAAGTTCAGAGCCTTCGGCCTCCACAAGAAAAGTCATTGTTTTAAGCTTCTATCCAAAGCGACTGCCTTAAGGACAACACTAGAAGAACAACAGGACAGAGCATCATCACATAGAAGGAAAAAAAGAAGATCGGGACACCAGGACCAGGAGGAAAACACCTGTTCTCACCGATGGAGGTAAGAATGCTAATGTTAGCTAATAGTAACACACTGTGGTAACGTGAGTGTACACCAGTACTAAAGTGAGTCGTAGTCTTTATTACAGTAATTGCGTTAAAGACATACATACATACATACATACATACATACATACATACATACATACATACATACATACATACATACATACATACATACATACATACATACATACAGTTTCTTTCTTTACACCGGTGATGAAAAGGATAGTGCCCTTAAAATAAGTGAATACTTTATCACTGTAGTCTGCTATGTTTGTTGAGTCTAACTGTCAGACCTAACTCAACAAAGATTGTATTCCTAAGTGAAAGGATACTGATGAATTAATAAAACTATGACATTAATTGATGCAATATATATACAGCTGTGCTCATATTATTCATACCCCTTCCATCTTTGTGACTTTTTGTTTTTAATCATAAAAATAATGTGTTTTATAAAACGTATTCTTTTCATGATAAAAACAAAAAAGTCACAAAAATGGCACATACAGACACACACACAAAACGAGCTTCTAACGACTGTTTTTGGAGGTACTGGCAGGGGTAGAGTGAAAGTTAATAAGGGCAGGTAGTGGATGCGGAAGTGTCAAAATAAAAGCATATTCATGGATGAAATCGTGGTACAGGTATATTGTCATTAATATCTGTTATCTACAGGTGTATTATCATTAATATATGTTATCTACAGGTGTATTATCATTAATATCAGTTATCTACAGGTGTATTATCATTAATATCTGTTATCTACAGGTGTATTATCATTAATATCTGTTATCTACAGGTGTATTGTCATTAATATCAGTTATCTACAGGTGTATTATCATTAATATCTGTTATCTACAGGTGTATTGTCATTAATATCTGTTATCTACAGGTGTATTATCATTAATATATGTTATCTACAGGTGTATTATCATTAATATCAGTTATCTACAGGTGTATTATCATTAATATCTGTTATCTACAGGTGTATTGTCATTAATATCAGTTATCTACAGGTGTATTATCATTAATATCTGTTATCTACAGGTGTATTATCATTAATATCTGTTATCTACAGGTGTATTGTCATTAATATCAGTTATCTACAGGTGTATTATCATTAATATCTGTTATCTACAAGTGTATTGTCATTAATATCAGTTATCTACAGGTGTATTATCATTAATATCTGTTATCGACAGGTGTATTGTCATTACTATCAGTTATCTGCAGGTGTATTGTCGTTGTTATGGACGAGGGTTAGTGTGTGTGCACGCCTGGCCGACCATCGCCTGTGGGACCGGCTGGAGGGAGGACCAACCTGACGTCATCGTGGATTCCCTCCTGTGCGCCCCGCCTCCACCGCCCATCGTTGCTCCAGGTCCAGCTGCCGCCACTCGACAGCAAGGTGCAGCCCATCCCCATCATCACTGTGCTGGATAAAAGCCTCACCGGCCCTGCGTTCACGGCAGACTGTGATTGTGGCGCAGTTCAGCCTCTCATTAATATCAGTTATCTACAGGTATAATACCATTAATATCAGTTATCTCCAGGTATATTATCATTAATATCAGTTATCTACAGGTATAATACCATTAATATCAGTTATCTACAGGTATATTATCATTAATATCAGTTATCTACAGGTATAATACCATTAATATCAGTTATCTACAGGTATATTATCATTAATATCAGTTATCTACAGGTATAATACCATTAATATCAGTTATCTACAGGTATATTGTCATTATTATCAGTTATCTACAGATAGGGCCTACATTGTAAAGACTTCAGTTTTAGTTGTGTGAATTTATGTTCAGTAGTTCTTGATCAATTGTCTCTTTCACACCAACTAAACAAAAGGATATCTTTTTTTTCTTTTTCTTCTCAGCAAGTAAAATAAGTCATTGCAGTTAAATGTTCTATTTGTTTGAATCAAACTCAACAGAATCTTTTTTTAATCGTATCATATCGTTTACAATTTTTTAGGAATCACCCTGTATTGGATTGTACTCTGTGAATCCAGATTTGAATCTGATCGTTTTGTGAGTGATAGATTCACACCTCTTGTGAACAGCGACCTAAATCACAAGCATTTGGAGCATCTGCATGACGCCTATTGCCTGACATCTGCGCCGGCCGCTCGCGAGATTTAATGAAGGCTATTGCACATGTGCATAGTGTCGCACGTCCCGGTTAACGTTACACTGTACAAACTTCCTGGTGAGAACCCTGTTCAGTATTCCCTCTTTTGCATTTTTTCCTCTATTCATGTATCACATATCCTGGTGTTTCCACACTGTTCACCTCTGCTGCATAACTCCAACTTGGATAAGGTTTGAAGCATAAAGAGTATGAAAGTGAGAAAACGCATTGATAAAACCATTTGGAGAAATAAATAGGTGAATAAAAATGAAAAAGGATGAATGTTCACCTCTTCAATAGTAATTCTTTTTCTTTTTATTCATCTATTTATTTCTCCAAACACTTACTTTTATACCAATTTCTAAAAAGCTGAAGAAAATTCAGTATGAAAATGAGAAGAGCAAAAGAGAGTTAATGACAAAATAAATAAATACATGATAGAAATAAATAGGTGATAAAAATAAATAAGTAACAATAAATGTAATAAATGTGAGACATAAATAGAGGAAAACCTGCAAAAGAGGAAGAATATTGAAATGGAAAGCAATGTAGAAATAACTGGGGATAAAAATGTAAAGTAAAAAAAAAATTCCTACTTCTCTCAGAAAATAATTAAACTTACTTGTAGCCTCTTGAACCACATTTCATTTGTAATCGTCCATTCAATCTTATGTTCAGCAACCTTTCAGAATTCATAACTAACATGAATATTTTTGATGTATTTTTTAAGATTTTGGAATCATTATTTAAATAAATATTGTTAAATAGTGTTTTTCAATGAAATATGTTCATGGATCATGAAGCTATTGTTTTTTTTTATTAAGAATTCATGAAATATATTGTGATGAGTTGAATTATTGAGTTTTAAACATAATGACCCTGCCATAAAAAAAAAAAAAAAACACATCCAAATGATCCAAAAGTTTAATGTCAGAATTTCTTTTTTACAGAGACGACGGAGCAGCGGAAGGACCAGGCCCCCGGAGGTAAGTATTTCCTCTTCCTCCCTTCCCCTGACTGCTTTCCTTCCCTCTCCGCCTCCTCGCACTCCGGCCTCCCGCATTCCTGTTTTGGCGACTCGCCGCGTGTCTTCGATTGCTCGCCCGCCGCGTCGGACCGCTTACCCCCTGCCTTCGCTCGCTCGCCCGGTGCCGCTGCCTCCAACTACGCGCCCCACGCCGCGGCCTCCGACTACGCACCCCACGCCGCGGCCTCCGACGACGCGCCCCACGCCGCGGCCTCCGACGACCTGCCCCACGCCACGGCCTCCGACAACGCGCCCCACGCCGCGGCCTCCGACGACGCGCCCCACGCCGCGGCCTCCGATGACGCGCCCCACGCCGCAGCCTCCGACGACACGCCCCACGCCGCTGAGTCCGGTCGCCTGCCCCTCGCCGCTGCGTCCGGTTGCTGTTGTTGCGCCGTTGCCTCCAACCATCCGCACCTCACGTCCAACCACTCGCCGCGGGCCGCTGCGTCCACCCACTCGTCGCGGGCCGCTGCGTCCGGTCCCTCACCCCGCGCCGCTGCCTCGGGTCTCTCGCCCTTTGCTGCTACCTCCAGTCGCACGCCCTGTGACGTTGCCACCAGTTGCTAGCGTTGCGCCGCTCCGTCCCATTGCTCGTGTTGCGCCGCTTCCTCCAGTTCCTCCACCGCTACCTCTGCTCGCTCGCCCTCGACTTCCATTGGTCCGTCGAGCGATAGATTTTTCTGCGGGCAGCGGTTTTCTACTTCCTTTTGTCCGCCGTGCCATCGATTTTGATGGGTAAATCCCGAAGGCTGTAGGAAAGTTTGTCCACCCACTTTCCCCCTCTTTGTACGGCCTTCACACTTTGTCTTAAAAAAAAGCCCTGTGCCTTTTGTCGCTCGCTCCGTTCCTCCATTCGCTCACTCCGTCACTTGCTCTGTTCCTCCATTCGCTCGCCCCGTTCCTGCACTCGCTCGCCCCGTCGCTCGCCCCGTTCCTCCACTCGCTCGCCCCGTCGCTCGCTCCGTTCCTCCATTCGCTCGCCACGTCGCTTCCTCTCTTTCTCCATTCGCTCGCCCCGTCGCTCGCTCCGTTCCTCCATTCGCTCGCCACGTCGCTTCCTCTCTTTCTCCATTCCTTCGCCCCTTCGCTAGCTCCGTTTCTCCATTCGCTCGCCCTGTCGCTTGCTCCGTTCCTCCATTCGCTCGCCCTGTCGCTTGCTCCGTTCCTCCATTCGCTCGTCCTGTCGCTCGCTCCGTTCCTCCATTCGCTCGCCCCGTAACTCGCTCCGTTCCTCCATTCGCTCACCCCGTCGCTCGTTCCGGTCCTCCTTTCGCTCGCCACGTTCTTCCCACTTTTCGACCGGCCTTCACCGTCACTCTTAAAAAGAAAAAAACCCTGCGTGTCCACTTGCTACCTCTTCCTTCACCCTTCTCTTTCACTCTAAAAAAAAAAACAAAAAAACAAACAAAAAAAAAAACCTTTGCCCATCCGCCTGCTTTCTTTTCCTGCTTCCTCTCACTGTTAAACAAAACAAAATAAACGTCACCTCCATACATCCACCTTCCGCGTTCGTATGTCCGCCTTCTGCTTCCGTAATTCCGCGTCCGTACACCCACCTTCCGTCTGTTTTTTCTACTTTTCTTCCTTCCTACTTTGCTGCTTCTTGATCTTGCACCTCTTTTTCCTACCTTTCTTCCTTCCTCTCCCCCGTGAACTGCCACCTTACCGTGGTGGGGGAGTTTGTGTGCTCGAATGATCCTAGGAACTATGTTGTGGGAAGCTTTATACCTCTGGTAGGGTCTCCCATGGCAAACAGTTCTTGGGTGACGGGCCAGACTAAGAGCAGTTCAACAGCTTTCTGTCTGTCTGTCTGTCTGTCTGTCTGTCTGTCTGTCTGTGCTGACATCTTTGCACATTTTACATCTTTTATAAGCCTTTTTGTAAAGGAATGGGAGAAAGATAAAAGTTATAGATACTTAAAACCGAAAATAATTGTTTATGTTATTTATTTACTCATGTAGATTTTTCACCTAAGACGATAAAACGTAAATATTTCATGATTTGGGTGATGAAATGTAAAAATTTAAATGAATTAAAGCACGCTGTGAACCTTCTTTCTTTCACATTCTTATTGTGCTTTCAGTTAGGTTTTCCTTTCGATGACATCACCCATGAGGTACAAGTTGCTGCTGATGAAGTAAACTCCTCCACTAGAACGTGAAAAAGACGACATGGAGACGCCCCGACGTGATAATGGAGAAGGGGAAAAAAATCACTGGTGACTCTTATCAAATAAAGTGTGCAAAGCTAAACAATGGTTGAATTGTGCACTCTCTATATCTACTCTGTTAGCTGTGATCAATGGTAAGAAAACAGGTTATTATGTTGGATCTGTTTAATTATTAAGATCAGAAGAATTCTTAATGGGAAAGTCATTTAATGCTACTTCATGGTTAAATTTTTTATAAAAGTATTTCAACACCCAAATTTCCTGGAAGTTCAAAGTGACTGGGTATAGTTATGCCACTAGTTTTTAAGAGGTTCTATAAACTCTTGACATTTTTAGAAGCAAGCTTCTTATACACTAAGAAGCTTGCTTAATTTATCTCTTTTTATGCAAGATGTCAAACTTTACATTCAGGTTCCTTAAAATAATTCACCTTAATGTCATAGGGTTGTAAAAAAACAAAAAGATAAAAAGTAAAGCATTATTTCATTTAACATGAAAAACAAATGGCAATATTATATTTTGACAAGGAACTCATTCATGTGAAAGTGATACTCAATTTTGGAAAACTCAATGAGAACATCAGTAAAACTTTTGTCATGATTCTAACCAGTCAGCTGGTGTTGACATGTTATATAAAAAAGAAGACATGAGGAATCATCAGGTGTGCCATGCTGGGGTGTCATTTTGGGGTGGGGTGGGGCAACCCAGGGCCCGACACATATATTGATAACATCAACAGAGAGAATTAATTTGATGCCACAGTCCTGGGGGATCTTGGACATCCTGGGGGGGTCAAACAAATGGTTTAGTGTTAGGAATATGAACACAAGTATGTTAAATGTATTAATTTAGGTGGTGAATTAAAGACCCACTCATCAATATAATCTAATTGTAGCTTAAAACCTTATTCATGCTTTTTATTTTAAATAAATACCCCTCTTTGTTTTTCTTTTTCGCCTCATGCACTGGCATGGATAGGGACCCACTGACATTGAGTGTACAAGGCCCAGAATTTGGTCCTACTCCCCTGTTGCCATGGCTCAAAAAGGTTGGGAAACACTCAACTACATGGGTCTCAAACTAATGTTTTTCAGGTTCGATCTCCAATGGGCCGGACCAGGAAAATTAAAACATAATATCCTATAAAAAATAATGACTCCAAATTTTTGTTATTGTTTTAGTGCAAAAAAAAAAACATTAAATTATGAAAGTGCTTTTATAAATGATCCAAATGCATAAAAAAGGAACATTTCATGAGGAAAATAAGGTAAATTTTAACAACATTCTGCCTCAGTTCATCATTTGTCCATGTGTTTTATGATGGATCAGTTCTACAAAGACACTAAACTCTTAGTAACAGAAGCAGAAAATGGTTTAAATTGTGTCTAATTTTCTTTAGACATTTCAGGTTGTTCACATTTGTTCAGATTCTTCACATATTATTGTTACAGGATACTTTTTCTAAATGTAAATATTTTCATAAATGAATGTTAGTTTTTGTAGTAAAATGTTTTTAAAGTTATTATTTATAAGCAAAAAAAGAGAGAAGAAAATAGTCATTATAAAAAATTATTATTATTATTATTCTCTTCAGCCCAGGGGCCGCTTTGGAACATTTGGTGGGCCACATTTGGCCCCCTGGCCGCATGTTTGAGACCCCTGCTCTACTGGGTCATCAAATCAGTGTCAGTTGACTGTCAACTAGGTTACCTGTAGGGATTTTTAATGTCCAGCAGGTGTCAGTATTCAGTGACACAGTATCAATACAGTTTGGCAAAATGCTGAAACACTTCATGAGGCCTCATCTACCATCACTAGCATTTATTACACTTTTGTAATGGCCACATCAACACATTAGCAGTCTTTTTAACTAAATAACACACCTACCTATATAAGCCAACAGTGATATAATACTGTGGCAAAGGGGGACCTATTATGGGCAGAAAGAATGTAAGTATTTGGATATTCAGATTGTTACTATGGCCATGTTATCTGTTATCAAGAATTATTAATATTTGGATCACTATTTCACTTTTAAAATGCTTTTATATGCAAATTTCAACCATGACAAAATGTCAAAAGGTTATTTTTAAGGACAATTACTCCAAATTTATACAGTAAAACCTTTTCATTCTTCATCCACACATCACTCAGTAGTGCTGTTAGTATGGTCATGTTATCTGTTGCCAAGAATAATTCATATTTAGATCACTATTTCACTTTTAAATTGCTTATATACAAATATTAATTATTCTTGGCAACTGATAACATGACCATACTAACAGCACCATTGACTGATGTATGAATGAAGAATGGAAAAAAAGCTACTGTATAAATGTAGAGTAATTGTCCTTAGAAAACCTTATCTTTGACATTTTGTCATGGTTGAAATTTGCATAAATAAGCCTTTTAAAAGTGAAATAGTGATCCAAATATGAATTATTCTTGGCAACTGATAACATAACCATACTAACAGCACTACTGAGTGATGTGTGGATGAAGAATGAAAAGATTTTACTGTATAAATGTGGAAATGAGTACTGGAAACAAAATGCATGAAAAATTCTTGCTGTATGAGAACAGGACTTCCAGGGGTTGCAGGACAAAAAAAGGAGGAGAACAAGGTAATATTAAGCATTCATAGTCCTCTTATTTGTCCAAACAATGAAATCTATTATGCAGGGTTCCCATGGTCATGCAATTCTGGGAAAAGTTATGAAATGATAAAAAAGAGTTTTCCAGACCTGGAAATGATTTAGTTAACCGGATGCTTTGGAAAAGTTTCAAATATACACTGTTTTAACTATTGTTTCTCCTCCTCTCCTCATCCTCCTCCCAGAAAGGTCAGGCTTCCACCCCACCATCACTACCAAAACCACTAAATCACAACCAGTACACATCTATGTTTTTTTTTTCCTTTTAACAGCCGAAAAGATGAAGATGCTGCAGGCATTGGAGATGTCACTGAGAACGTAGAAGAGCTTGTACTGGCAGCACAGAGCCTACCAGATGTCACTGCAGCTGTCATGACCTCCGCTCCGGTGACCTTTCCCCCAGTCATTTCTACACTCACCTGGTCCCGCACTGCGCAGCTGCAAGCTGTTCCTCATCTGTGGCTATAAAAGCAGTAAGGCTTGCAGTTGCCAGTGCGGGACCATTCAGTAATGTCACCTCCATAACCCGGACAGCTTTTGCCATCTCCTCAATCACCATAACCCGGACATTCATCATCACCACGGACTCTGGTCGTTTGTTCCCAGGTTTTGTCTGTCTTGTCTTTATGTTTCTTAGTTTTGTTATTCAATTATTTTTCCCTTCAGTACTGTGCAATGGAGTCCTCATTCACCTCACCCCGATCCGTGACCGCAGCAATCAGAGAGCTCACCAGTCTGGCTACCACTCAAAAAGTCATCAAGCAAGGGTTCTGCTGTGTTGTTTGTATGACTAAGTATGCAAAAGATAGTATTGTCCCACATTTAAAATTTATTCTGTACAAAAAAATACACATTTTTGTATTCACTGTAAACACTTTGTGTAATAATACAATAACAAAGTATCATATAAAGGGTTCCCACAGCCATGAAATTCCTAGATAGGTTTTTAAATTAGAAACACTGTTTTCCAGACCTGGAAATGGTTTGAAATTAACAGGCAAAAATGTCAAATATACACTGTTTATGGCTATTGTTTCTCCTCCTCTTCTCTTCCTCATCCTCCTCTCTCCACTAAAAGCCTCATTATTGCACCCTTTGATCACTATGTGAGCCTACTTATTTAAAACTACCGCATGCAGATAGTCTTGTAAACGAGGTCAAATATTATGTAAAAATTTTGAAAATGACTTGGGTTGGTGTGGAAACCCTGAAGCTTTTAAGTCGATTAAAAAAGAAGAAAACACAGTCATCCAGCACATTAAAACACATCAAGTCCAGATGAGGACACAGAGAAGGACTAGTTTTTCTTTTTTTATGTTTTAGAGTTCATCGATGAGCCCGTCTTCACAGAGTGTTACCGAAGCATTATTGGCTGCAAAGTGTGTGTGGAACAGAGGCTGTTGACCTCTGTGCATTGTGCAAAATGTAGAGGGAACACCAAAGGCAGCAACATATTTGAAGTTAATGGTCTGTCGGAAGCATTTTCTGATCTGAGATCCCTTTGTGAAGAGGAGTAACATTTTGCACTTTCATACTCAAATACTGTAGGCATGTTGTGTTCGTTGTATTTGGGTCAGAGTTCTTGTACTGTTAATGTAAATTCATTTACATGTTTGGGCTGGATGACATCATATTACTGTTCACTGTTTTAGTGAGATAAACATTTATCCTTAGCAAACATCTATTGCCACCAGTTAATTGTTATAGTTACTAATTTACATTCTTTAAAGTTGTGGTTATGTGAGAGAAGTGCCTCTTTGTATGGAGCCATGTTGCTGTCCACTGCTCTAGAGAATTCTGAAATGTCTGAATATTTCTCTGCAAACTGATTTTCAACTGTCAAGTTTGTCCTGTTCTGGTGAAAATAGATAAACAAAAGTAGTATGTGTTGTCAATGTCAATAAATTCGAATACCACAATGTTGATATTTTGACTACTGTTGCCTTCCTAAGATATTTACACATATGATATTTTTAATAAAGACTCATTAGTGGATATGATCGAGCAGGTAGAGGCAGAGAATAGAACAGGTCATATAACAGGTCAGGTAAAACAGCATCCTTTTACTGTAAAGCAGCCTTTAAAACCAGAAAGAGACTACACTCATGTCTACACTGGAAAAATGACAGAATATCCCTTTACTGTACACAGCAATACATTGAATATTACCTGAAAACACCTTCATAGATGGTAAGGTTGTTTTTTCATTGGCATAGTAGAATGAGCAACAACCTTTTTGCTGAAGCCATCAATGGCTAAAACATGGGTGACTCCAAACATGGCCTGTTTTTCATTCTGATCCATATGAATCTTGTGTCCCATGTATTCAGCATGATATGGTACGGGGTTGAGATTGCGGGTACACTAAAAGAGAGAAAAATGTAACTACTTCACAGTATAAAAAAAATCCTGTTAATCATATACTGCATCAGTTAAAAGTTTTATAAATGTAACTATGTCTATTTGTACTATCTCGGTCAAAATTAAAAATAAATTAGGGCACTTGATCTGGTTATACGATAAAAACATGATTTTTTTTATCTTGTACTATGTAACTGCAGCTAAACAAGCACCAAAACACACACAAGCTCATAGTTAGACACAAATTACACAAGTTTGATCATGTAAAATATGAAGGCTGACACAGTAACATGCCCGACGCCTTGCTTCATGGTAAGGCTGATGCATAGTTCTGAGCACTGATCCAATTCGTGTCTCTGCAGCATGCACTCCTTTCATGGCGAGATACCCCTTCATCGTTCTTCTCCCATACGTAGGTCCTGTCTTGAATGAAAATAACAAATTAACATGATGTCCACATTCAAAAATCACACCTGCTAATATATGTTTATTAGACAGGGCAGTTTGTGTGTGATGTTTGTGGAGTGTAGTAATGTTTACATGTATGTTGACTATGATTACCAGTGGTGGAAAGAGTACTGAAAATCAGTACTGAAGTACAAGTACTATTACATTGCTAAAATGTTGACGATTTAATATCCATGAGTACATTTTGACTGGAAAGTACTGCAAGTGATGCTGGAGTACTACATCTGTCTGTACCTTTTAACTGGTTAAATTCTTAATACAAAATCAATTAAAGATCAATTATTAACATCCTTTCTTTTGTTTTGTTTTCCGTCCGCATACAGAAATGCAGATAAAAGGTTTGGAATTGTACTCAGTAGGATTTCAAAAGTAACTAAGTAGATAACATGTTGAAATGAATAGGCTACTTAGGTACAAGTCAAGGTACAGACTTGAAAATATAAAAGTACATGTATCCCAAAAAACTACTTAATTACAGTAATTTGAGTATTTGTAATTAATTACTTTCACCCCTGATGATTACTTAGAAGTGATGGTAGGCTGAGGCTCTTTATTGTGATTTATTAACTATTTGTGATTATAATCATGCATAATCCTTGAAGAGATGCGGAATGTGTATGTGTATGTATGCATAAAGACGTTCGCTCTCTCTCTCTCTCACACACACACACACACACACAGATCGAGAGAAAGAAACATCTAGGTCAGGGGTGTCAAAGTGCGGTCCTCGATGGCCGGTGTCCTGCATGTTTTAGATGTTTCCCTCTGCCATTACACCTGGAGGCCATTGCATCATTATCAGTCTGATGAGGAGCTGATTATTTTTATTTTATTTTATTTATTATTTATTTATTTATTTATTTTTTTTTTATTTAAAGGCAAAATTTAAATTGCTGGGACCAAATTTCAATCGTAGTTTTCTTCTTTAGTAATTTTTTTCCCCAAAATCTTCCACATTATTTGTCATTTTGTAAATATTTATTAGTTTTTGTTGCTCGACCCCCACTTTCTTGCGAAATACGTGCAGATATTTCCGAGGAGGACAGGGCCTCTTTTGCCATTTCTAAAATATCTTCGCCGTAGAGTTCCAAGGACATTTTATCACTAGCTTAGGATCCGACATGTAAACACCGGCACACATACAGTATTTGGCGCTTTTGCTGATGACCACTTCCGGTCTCAGAAAGCAAAAAAAAAATTTTTTTTTTTCGTTTCTGTCTCTTACTGATTTTATTTTTTTGTTATTCTCAATAGAAAATGCAAATCAAAGCATTTTAAAAATTTCGTAAGCTACATTTGATCATGAAAAGAAAAAACGCTTTGTATTTCAATTTTATTTTTTGTATTTTAAAACGAAAATCAAATAACCACTTGTTTTTTGTTTTTTAATACCCGTTTCAGAACGGAATATCCAATTGCCAAAATGTACACGGACCCTAAATCTCAACAACTGGAAGTGTAGAGCTAGCTAAACATCGCAGGTACCTGTTACCCAAGCTAGTTTCCTGCCTGCGCCGCAGTATGAGCTGTCATGGACTCGGTCAGAGGTATTTGGTGTTGTTTTATTAACATCTCATATTTCATATAATCAACACTATTGGGTTAAAACATACATTGAGACATTCAGATAGTCGCAAAAGCACTCCGGCGGTTCAGGTAATTTTAGTTATAGTATTATATTCACACTATTAAGAACTCCACTAAACTTAAGCCATTAAAACTGTACATTTGTGTAGTTTTTTTTAATTTTTAATTTTATTTTACTTTTTTTTACAAAGTTGTAAAGTGTTAGTAGCCCCCTGGCAAAAAAAGTTTTTACGTTGAATTGTTTTGTTCTACCCAATGTTCAATAAATAAAAAAAAAAAAAGAGAGAGAGAGAGAGTTGCCGAATTAGCTTATTGCTCACAGGTTCTAATTAGTGCACTCCATCGCGCATGCGCTCAGCGACTCCAGATTTGTGTAGCAGCAGGTGAAAGAACAAAATTTAAAGGATACGCTTCTTCTACTGTTGCTAGGTTACTGCACTACTGCAGGTATATACACCCCGAACGCATACTAACCGTCCCTTTTCAATCTTCGCCTGAAGTGAGAGAAGTTCAGAGCCTTCGGCCTCCACAAGAAAAGTCATTGTTTTAAGCTTCTATCCAAAGCGACTGCCTTAAGGACAACACTAGAAGAACAACAGGACAGAGCATCATCACATAGAAGGAAAAAAAGAAGATCGGGACACCAGGACCAGGAGGAAAACACCTGTTCTCACCGATGGAGGTAAGAATGCTAATGTTAGCTAATAGTAACACACAGTGGTAACGTGAGTGTACACCAGTACTAAAGTGAGTCGTAGTCTTTATTACAGTAATTGCGTTAAAGACATACATACATACATACATACATACATACATACATACATACATACATACATACATACATACATACATACATACATACATACATACATACATACATACATACATACATACATACATACATACATACAGTTTCTTTCTTTACACCGGTGATGAAAAGGATAGTGTCCTTAAAATAAGTGAATACTTTATCACTGTAGTCTGCTATGTTTGTTGAGTCTAACTGTCAGACCTAACTCAACAAAGATTGTATTCCTAAGTGAAAGGATACTGATGAATTAATAAAACTATGACATTAATTGATGCAATATATATACAGCTGTGCTCATATTATTCATACCCCTTCCATCTTTGTGACTTTTTGTTTTTAATCATAAAAATAATGTGTTTTATAAAACGTATTCTTTTCATGATAAAAACAAAAAAGTCACAAAAATGGCACATACAGACACACACACAAAACGAGCTTCTAACCACTGTTTTTGGAGGTACTGGCAGGGGTAGAGTGAAAGTTAATAAGGGCAGGTAGTGGATGCGGAAGTGTCAAAATAAAAGCATATTCATGGATGAAATCGTGGTACAGGTATATTGTCATTAATATCTGTTATCTACAGGTGTATTATCATTAATATCTGTTATCTACAGGTGTATTGTCATTAATATCAGTTATCTACAGGTGTATTATCATTAATATCTGTTATCTACAAGTGTATTGTCATTAATATCAGTTATCTACAGGTGTATTATCATTAATATCTGTTATCGACAGGTGTATTGTCATTACTATCAGTTATCTGCAGGTGTATTGTCGTTGTTATGGACGAGGGTTAGTGTGTGTGCACGCCTGGCCGACCATCGCCTGTGGGACCGGCTGGAGGGAGGACCAACCTGACGTCATCGTGGATTCCCTCCTGTGCGCCCCGCCTCCACCGCCCATCGTTGCTCCAGGTCCAGCTGCCGCCACTCGACAGCAAGGTGCAGCCCATCCCCATCATCACTGTGCTGGATAAAAGCCTCACCGGCCCTGCGTTCACGGCAGACTGTGATTGTGGCGCAGTTCAGCCTCTCATTAATATCAGTTATCTACAGGTATAATACCATTAATATCAGTTATCTCCAGGTATATTATCATTAATATCAGTTATCTACAGGTATAATACCATTAATATCAGTTATCTCCAGGTATATTATCATTAATATCAGTTATCTACAGGTATAATACCATTAATATCAGTTATCTACAGGTATATTATCATTAATATCAGTTATCTACAGGTATATTGTCATTATTATCAGTTATCTACAGATAGGGCCTACATTGTAAAGACTTCAGTTTTAGTTGTGTGAATTTATGTTCAGTAGTTCTTGATCAATTGTCTCTTTCACACCAACTAAACAAAAGGATATCTTTTCTTTCTTTTTCTTCTCAGCAAGTAAAATAAGTCATTGCAGTTAAATGTTCTATTTGTTTGAATCAAACTCAACAGAATCTTTTTTTAATCGTATCATATCGTTTACAATTTTTTAGGAATCACCCTGTATTGGATTGTACTCTGTGAATCCAGATTTGAATCTGATCGTTTTGTGAGTGATAGATTCACACCTCTTGTGAACAGCGACCTAAATCACAAGCATTTGGAGCATCTGCATGACGCCTATTGCCTGACATCTGCGCCGGCCGCTCGCGAGATTTAATGAAGGCTATTGCACATGTGCATAGTGTCGCACGTCCCGGTTAACGTTACACTGTACAAACTTCCTGGTGAGAACCCTGTTCAGTATTCCCTCTTTTGCATTTTTTCCTCTATTCATGTATCACATATCCTGGTGTTTCCACACTGTTCACCTCTGCTGCATAACTCCAACTTGGATAAGGTTTGAAGCATAAAGAGTATGAAAATGAGAAAACACATTGATAAAACCATTTGGAGAAATAAATAGGTGAATAAAAATGAAAAAGGATGAATGTTCACCTCTTCAATAGTAATTCTTTTTCTTTTTATTCATCTATTTATTTCTCCAAACACTTACTTTTATACCAATTTCTAAAAAGCTAAAGAAAATTCAGTGTGAAAATGAGAAGAGCAAAAGAGAGTTAATGACAAAATAAATAAATACATGATAGAAATAAATAGGTGATAAAAATAAATAAGTAACAATAAATGTAATAAATGTGAGACATAAATAGAGGAAAACCTGCAAAAGAGGAAGAATATTGAAATGGAAAGCAATGTAGAAATAACTGGGGATAAAAATGTAAAGTAAAAAAAAAATTCCTACTTCTCTCAGAAAATAATTAAACTTACTTGTAGCCTCTTGAACCACATTTCATTTGTAATCGTCCATTCAATCTTATGTTCAGCAACCTTTCAGAATTCATAACTAACATGAATATTTTTGCTGTATTTTTTAAGATTTTGGAATCATTATTTAAATAAATATTGTTAAATAGTGTTTTTCAATGAAATATGTTCATGGATCATGAAGCTATTGTTTTTTTTTTTTATTAAGAATTCATGAAATATATTGTGATGAGTTGAATTATTGAGTTTTAAACATAATGACCCTGCCATAAAAAAAAAAAAAAAAACACATCCAAATGATCCAAAAGTTTAATGTCAGAATTTCTTTTTTACAGAGACGACGGAGCAGCGGAAGGACCAGGCCCCCGGAGGTAAGTATTTCCTCTTCCTCCCTTCCCCTGACTGCTTTCCTTCCCTCTCCGCCTCCTCGCACTCCGGCCTCCCGCATTCCTGTTTTGGCGACTCGCCGCGTGTCTTCGATCGCTCGCCCGCCGCGTCGGACCGCTTACCCCCTGCCTTCGCTCGCTCGCCCGGTGCCGCTGCCTCCAACTACGCGCCCCACGCCGCGGCCTCCGAATACGCACCCCACGCCGCGGCCTCCGACGACGCGCCCCACGCCGCGGCCTCCGACGACCCGCCCCACGCCACGGCCTCCGACAACGCGCCCCACGCCGCGGCCTCCGACGACACGCCCCACGCCGCTGAGTCCGGTCGCCTGCCCCTCGCCGCTGCGTCCGGTTGCTGTTGTTGCGCCGTTGCCTCCAACCATCCGCACCTCACGTCCAACCACTCGCCGCGGGCCGCTGCGTCCACCCACTCGTCGCGGGCCGCTGCGTCCGGTCCCTCACCCCGCGCCGCTGCCTCGGGTCTCTCGCCCTTTGCTGCTACCTCCAGTCGCACGCCCTGTGACGTTGCCACCAGTTGCTAGCGTTGCGCCGCTCCGTCCCATTGCTCGTGTTGCGCCGCTTCCTCCAGTTCCTCCACCGCTACCTCTGCTCGCTCGCCCTCGACTTCCATTGGTCCGTCGAGCGATAGATTTTTCTGCGGGCAGCGGTTTTCTACTTCCTTTTGTCCGCCGTGCCATCGATTTTGATGGGTAAATCCCGAAGGCTGTAGGAAAGTTTGTCCACCCACTTTCCCCCTCTTTGTACGGCCTTCACACTTTGTCTTAAAAAAAAGCCCTGTGCCTTTTGTCGCTCGCTCCGTTCCTCCATTCGCTCACTCCGTCACTTGCTCTGTTCCTCCATTCGCTCGCCCCGTTCCTGCACTCGCTCGCCCCGTCGCTCGCCCCGTTCCTCCACTCGCTCGCCCCGTCGCTCGCTCCGTTCCTCCATTCGCTCGCCACGTCGCTTCCTCTCTTTCTCCATTCGCTCGCCCCGTCGCTCGCTCCGTTCCTCCATTCGCTCGCCACGTCGCTTCCTCTCTTTCTCCATTCCTTCGCCCCTTCGCTAGCTCCGTTTCTCCATTCGCTCGCCCTGTCGCTTGCTCCGTTCCTCCATTCGCTCGCCCTGTCGCTTGCTCCGTTCCTCCATTCGCTCGCCCTGTCGCTTGCTCTGCTTCTCCATTCGCTCGCCCCGTCGCTTGCTTGGTTTCTCCATTCTTTCGCCCCTTCGCTAGCTCTGTTCCTCCATTCGCTCGCCCCGTCACTCGCTCCGTTCCTCCATTCGTTCGCCCCGTCGCTCGCTCTGTTCCTCCATTCGCTCGCCCCGTCGCTTGCTTGGTTTCTCCATTCCTTCGCCCTGTCGCTTGCTCCGTTCCTCCATTCGCTCGCCCTGTCGCTTGCTCTGCTTCTCCATTCGCTCGCCCCGTCGCTTGCTTGGTTTCTCCATTCTTTCGCCCCGTCACTCACTCCGTTCCTCCATTCGCTCGCCCCGTCGCTCGCTCTGTTCCTCCATTCGCTCGCCCCGTCGCTCGCTCTGTTCCTCCATTCGCTCGCCCCGTCACTCGCTCCGTTCCTCCATTCGCTCGCCCCGTTCCTCCACTCGCTCGCCCCGTCACTCGCTCCGTTCCTCCATTCGCTCGCCCCATCACTCGCTCCGTTCCTCCATTCGCTCGCCCCGTCGCTCGCTCCGTTCCTCCATTCGCTTGTCCTGTCGCTCGCTCTGTTCCTCCATTCGCTCGCCCTGTCGCTTGCTCCGTTCCTCCATTCGCTCGCCCCGTAACTCGCTCCGTTCCTCCATTCGCTCACCCCGTCGCTCGTTCCGGTCCTCCTTTCGCTCGCCACGTTCTTCCCACTTTTCGACCAGCCTTCACCGTCACTCTTAAAAAGAAAAAAAAACCTGCGTGTCCACTTGCTACCTCTTCCTTCACCCTTCTCTTTCACTCTAAAAAAAAAAACAAAAAAACAAACAAAAAAAAAAACCTTTGCCCATCCGCCTGCTTTCTTTTCCTGCTTCCTCTCACTGTTAAACAAAACAAAATAAACGTCACCTCCATACATCCACCTTCCGCGTTCGTATGTCCGCCTTCTGCTTCCGTAATTCCGCGTCCGTACACCCACCTTCCGTCTGTTTTTTCTACTTTTCTTCCTTCCTACTTTGCTGCTTCTTGATCTTGCACCTCTTTTTCCTACCTTTCTTCCTTCCTCTCCCCCGTGAACTGCCACCTTACCGTGGTGGGGGAGTTTGTGTGCTCGAATGATCCTAGGAACTATGTTGTGGGAAGCTTTATACCTCTGGTAGGGTCTCCCATGGCAAACAGTTCTTGGGTGACGGGCCAGACTAAGAGCAGTTCAACAGCTTTCTGTCTGTCTGTCTGTCTGTCTGTCTGTGCTGACATCTTTGCACATTTTACATCTTTTATAAGCCTTTTTGTAAAGGAATGGGAGAAAGATAAAAGTTATAGATACTTAAAACCGAAAATAATTGTTTATGTTATTTATTTACTCATGTAGATTTTTCACCTAAGACGATAAAACGTAAATATTTCATGATTTGGGTGATGAAATGTAAAAATTTAAATGAATTAAAGCACGCTGTGAACCTTCTTTCTTTCACATTCTTATTGTGCTTTCAGTTAGGTTTTCCTTTCGATGACATCACCCATGAGGTACAAGTTGCTGCTGATGAAGTAAACTCCTCCACTAGAACGTGAAAAAGACGACATGGAGACGCCCCGACGTGATAATGGAGAAGGGGAAAAAAATCACTGGTGACTCTTATCAAATAAAGTGTGCAAAGCTAAACAATGGTTGAATTGTGCACTCTCTATATCTACTCTGTTAGCTGTGATCAATGGTAAGAAAACAGGTTATTATGTTGGATCTGTTTAATTATTAAGATCAGAAGAATTCTTAATGGGAAAGTCATTTAATGCTACTTCATGGTTAAATTTTTTATAAAAGTATTTCAACACCCAAATTTCCTGGAAGTTCAAAGTGACTGGGTATAGTTATGCCACTAGTTTTTAAGAGGTTCTATAAACTCTTGACATTTTTAGAAGCAAGCTTCTTATACACTAAGAAGCTTGCTTAATTTATCTCTTTTTATGCAAGATGTCAAACTTCACATTCAGGCTTCTTAAAATAATTCACCTTAATGTCATAGGGTTGTAAAAAAACAAAAAGATAAAAAGTAAAGCATTATTTCATTTAACATGAAAAACAAATGGCAATATTATATTTTGACAAGGAACTCATTCATGTGAAAGTGATACTCAATTTTGGAAAACTCAATGAGAACATCAGTAAAACTTTTGTCATGATTCTAACCAGTCAGCTGGTGTTGACATGTTATATAAAAAAGAAGACATGAGGAATCATCAGGTGTGCCATGCTGGGGTGTCATGTTGGGGTGGGGTGGGGCAACCCAGGGCCCGACACATATATTGATAACATCAACAGAGAGAATTAATTTGATGCCACAGTCCTGGGGGATCTTGGACATCCTGGGGGGGTCAAACAAATGGTTTAGTGTTAGGAATATGAACACAAGTATGTTAAATGTATTAATTTAGGTGGTGAATTAAAGACCCACTCATCAATATAATCTAATTGTAGCTTAAAACCTTATTCATGCTTTTTATTTTAAATAAATACCCCTCTTTGTTTTTCTTTTTCGCCTCATGCACTGGCATGGATAGGGACCCACTGACATTGAGTGTACAAGGCCCAGAATTTGGTCCTACTCCCCTGTTGCCATGGCTCAAAAAGGTTGGGAAACACTCAACTACATGGGTCTCAAACTAATTTTTTTCAGGTTCGATCTCCAATGGGCCGGACCAGGAAAATTAAAACATAATATCCTATAAAAAATAATGACTCCAAATTTTTGTTATTGTTTTAGTGCAAAAAAAAACAACATTAAATTATGAAAGTGCTTTTATAAATGATCCAAATGCATAAAAAAGGAACATTTCATGAGGAAAATAAGGTAAATTTTAACAACATTCTGCCTCAGTTCATCATTTGTCCATGTGTTTTATGATGGATCAGTTCTACAAAGACACTAAACTCTTAGTAACAGAAGCAGAAAATGGTTTAAATTGTGTCTAATTTTCTTTAGACATTTCAGGTTGTTCACATTTGTTCAGATTCTTCACATATTATTGTTACAGGACAGTTTTTCTAAATGTAAATATTTTCATAAATGAATGTTAGTTTTTGTAGTAAAATTTTTTTAAAGTTATTATTCATAAGCAAAAAAAGAGAGAAGAAAATAGTCATTATAAAAAATTATTATTATTATTCTCTTCAGCCCAGGGGCCGCTTTGGAACATTTGGTGGGCCACATTTGGCCCCCTGGCCGCATGTTTGAGACCCCTGCTCTACTGGGTCATCAAATCAGTGTCAGTTGACTGTCAACTAGGTTACCTGTAGGGATTTTTAATGTCCAGCAGGTGTCAGTATTCAGTGACACAGTATCAATACAGTTTGGCAAAATGCTGAAACACTTCATGAGGCCTCATCTACCATCACTAGCATTTATTACACTTTTGTAATGGCCACATCAACACATTAGCAGTCTTTTTAACTAAATAACACACCTACCTATATAAGCCAACAGTGATATAATACTGTGGCAAAGGGGGACCTATTATGGGCAGAAAGAATGTAAGTATTTGGATATTCAGATTGTTACTATGGCCATGTTATCTGTTATCAAGAATTATTAATATTTGGATCACTATTTCACTTTTAAAATGCTTTTATATGCAAATTTCAACCATGACAAAATGTCAAAAGGTTATTTTTAAGGACAATTACTCCAAATTTATACAGTAAAACCTTTTCATTCTTCATCCACACATCACTCAGTAGTGCTGTTAGTATGGTCATGTTATCTGTTGCCAAGAATAATTCATATTTAGATCACTATTTCACTTTTAAATTGCTTATATACAAATATTAATTATTCTTGGCAACTGATAACATGACCATACTAACAGCACCATTGACTGATGTATGAATGAAGAATGGAAAAAAAGCTACTGTATAAATGTAGAGTAATTGTCCTTAGAAAACCTTATCTTTGACATTTTGTCATGGTTGAAATTTGCATAAATAAGCCTTTTAAAAGTGAAATAGTGATCCAAATATGAATTATTCTTGGCAACTGATAACATAACCATACTAACAGCACTACTGAGTGATGTGTGGATGAAGAATGAAAAGATTTTACTGTATAAATGTGGAAATGAGTACTGGAAACAAAATGCATGAAAAATTCTTGCTGTATGAGAACAGGACTTCCAGGGGTTGCAGGACAAAAAAAGGAGGAGAACAAGGTAATATTAAGCATTCATAGTCCTCTTATTTGTCCAAACAATGAAATCTATTATGCAGGGTTCCCATGGTCATGCAATTCTGGGAAAAGTTATGAAATGATAAAAAAGAGTTTTCCAGACCTGGAAATGATTTAGTTAACCGGATGCTTTGGAAAAGTTTCAAATATACACTGTTTTAACTATTGTTTCTCCTCCTCTCCTCATCCTCCTCCCAGAAAGGTCAGGCTTCCACCCCACCATCACTACCAAAACCACTAAATCACAACCAGTACACATCTATGTTTTTTTTTTCCTTTTAACAGCCGAAAAGATGAAGATGCTGCAGGCATTGGAGATGTCACTGAGAACGTAGAAGAGCTTGTACTGGCAGCACAGAGCCTACCAGATGTCACTGCAGCTGTCATGACCTCCGCTCCGGTGACCTTTCCCCCAGTCATTTCTACACTCACCTGGTCCCGCACTGCGCAGCTGCAAGCTGTTCCTCATCTGTGGCTATAAAAGCAGTAAGGCTTGCAGTTGCCAGTGCGGGACCATTCAGTAATGTCACCTCCATAACCCGGACAGCTTTTGCCATCTCCTCAATCACCATAACCCGGACATTCATCATCACCACGGACTCTGGTCGTTTGTTCCCAGGTTTTGTCTGTCTTGTCTTTATGTTTCTTAGTTTTGTTATTCAATTATTTTTCCCTTCAGTACTGTGCAATGGAGTCCTCATTCACCTCACCCCGATCCGTGACCGCAGCAATCAGAGAGCTCACCAGTCTGGCTACCACTCAAAAAGTCATCAAGCAAGGGTTCTGCTGTGTTGTTTGTATGACTAAGTATGCAAAAGATAGTATTGTCCCACATTTAAAATTTATTCTGTACAAAAAAATACACATTTTTGTATTCACTGTAAACACTTTGTGTAATAATACAATAACAAAGTATCATATAAAGGGTTCCCACAGCCATGAAATTCCTAGATAGGTTTTTAAATTAGAAACACTGTTTTCCAGACCTGGAAATGGTTTGAAATTAACAGGCAAAAATGTCAAATATACACTGTTTATGGCTATTGTTTCTCCTCCTCTTCTCTTCCTCATCCTCCTCTCTCCACTAAAAGCCTCATTATTGCACCCTTTGATCACTATGTGAGCCTACTTATTTAAAACTACCGCATGCAGATAGTCTTGTAAACGAGGTCAAATATTATGTAAAAATTTTGAAAATGACTTGGGTTGGTGTGGAAACCCTGAAGCTTTTAAGTCGATTAAAAAAGAAGAAAACACAGTCATCCAGCACATTAAAACACATCAAGTCCAGATGAGGACACAGAGAAGGACTAGTTTTTCTTTTTTTATGTTTTAGAGTTCATCGATGAGCCCGTCTTCACAGAGTGTTACCGAAGCATTATTGGCTGCAAAGTGTGTGTGGAACAGAGGCTGTTGACCTCTGTGCATTGTGCAAAATGTAGAGGGAACACCAAAGGCAGCAACATATTTGAAGTTAATGGTCTGTCGGAAGCATTTTCTGATCTGAGATCCCTTTGTGAAGAGGAGTAACATTTTGCACTTTCATACTCAAATACTGTAGGCATGTTGTGTTCGTTGTATTTGGGTCAGAGTTCTTGTACTGTTAATGTAAATTCATTTACATGTTTGGGCTGGATGACATCATATTACTGTTCACTGTTTTAGTGAGATAAACATTTATCCTTAGCAAACATCTATTGCCACCAGTTAATTGTTATAGTTACTAATTTACATTCTTTAAAGTTGTGGTTATGTGAGAGAAGTGCCTCTTTGTATGGAGCCATGTTGCTGTCCACTGCTCTAGAGAATTCTGAAATGTCTGAATATTTCTCTGCAAACTGATTTTCAACTGTCAAGTTTGTCCTGTTCTGGTGAAAATAGATAAACAAAAGTAGTATGTGTTGTCAATGTCAATAAATTCGAATACCACAATGTTGATATTTTGACTACTGTTGCCTTCCTAAGATATTTACACATATGATATTTTTAATAAAGACTCATTAGTGGATATGATCGAGCAGGTAGAGGCAGAGAATAGAACAGGTCATATAACAGGTCAGGTAAAACAGCATCCTTTTACTGTAAAGCAGCCTTTAAAACCAGAAAGAGACTACACTCATGTCTACACTGGAAAAATGACAGAATATCCCTTTACTGTACACAGCAATACATTGAATATTACCTGAAAACACCTTCATAGATGGTAAGGTTGTTTTTTCATTGGCATAGTAGAATGAGCAACAACCTTTTTGCTGAAGCCATCAATGGCTAAAACATGGGTGACTCCAAACATGGCCTGTTTTTCATTCTGATCCATATGAATCTTGTGTCCCATGTATTCAGCATGATATGGTACGGGGTTGAGATTGCGGGTACACTAAAAGAGAGAAAAATGTAACTACTTCACAGTATAAAAAAAATCCTGTTAATCATATACTGCATCAGTTAAAAGTTTTATAAATGTAACTATGTCTATTTGTACTATCTCGGTCAAAATTAAAAATAAATTAGGGCACTTGATCTGGTTATACGATAAAAACATGATTTTTTTTATCTTGTACTATGTAACTGCAGCTAAACAAGCACCAAAACACACACAAGCTCATAGTTAGACACAAATTACACAAGTTTGATCATGTAAAATATGAAGGCTGACACAGTAACATGCCCGACGCCTTGCTTCATGGTAAGGCTGATGCATAGTTCTGAGCACTGATCCAATTCGTGTCTCTGCAGCATGCACTCCTTTCATGGCGAGATACCCCTTCATCGTTCTTCTCCCATACGTAGGTCCTGTCTTGAATGAAAATAACAAATTAACATGATGTCCACATTCAAAAATCACACCTGCTAATATATGTTTATTAGACAGGGCAGTTTGTGTGTGATGTTTGTGGAGTGTAGTAATGTTTACATGTATGTTGACTATGATTACCAGTGGTGGAAAGAGTACTGAAAATCAGTACTCAAGTACAAGTACTATTACATTGCTAAAATGTTGACGATTTAATATCCATGAGTACATTTTGACTGGAAAGTACTGCAAGTGATGCTGGAGTACTACATCTGTCTGTACCTTTTAACTGGTTAAATTCTTAATACAAAATCAATTAAAGATCAATTATTAACATCCTTTCTTTTGTTTTGTTTTCCGTCCGCATACAGAAATGCAGATAAAAGGTTTGGAATTGTACTCAGTAGGATTTCAAAAGTAACTAAGTAGATAACATGTTGAAATGAATAGGCTACTTAGGTACAAGTCAAGGTACAGACTTGAAAATATAAAAGTACATGTATCCCAAAAAACTACTTAATTACAGTAATTTGAGTATTTGTAATTAATTACTTTCACCCCTGATGATTACTTAGAAGTGATGGTAGGTTGAGGCTCTTTATTGTGATTTATTAACTATTTGTGATTATAATCATGCATAATCCTTGAAGAGATGCGGAGTGTGTATGTGTATGTATGCATAAAGACGTTCGCTCTCTCTCTCTCTCTCTCACACACACACACACACACAGATCGAGAGAAAGAAACATCTAGGTCAGGGGTGTCAAAGTGCGGTCCTCGATGGCCGGTGTCCTGCATGTTTTAGATGTTTCCCTCTGCCATTACACCTGGAGGCCATTGCATCATTATCAGTCTGATGAGGAGCTGATTATTTTTATTTTATTTTATTTATTATTTATTTATTTATTTATTTATTTTTATTTAAAGGCAAAATTTAAATTGCTGGGACCAAATTTCAATCGTAGTTTTCTTCTTTAGTAATTTTTTTCCCCAAAATCTTCCACATTATTTGTCATTTTGTAAATATTTATTAGTTTTTGTTGCTCGACCCCCACTTTCTTGCGAAATACGTGCAGATATTTCCGAGGACGACAGGGCCTCTTTTGCCATTTCTAAAATATCTTCGCCGTAGAGTTCCAAGGACATTTTATCACTAGCTTAGGATCCGACATGTAAACACCGGCAGTATTTGGCGCTTTTGCTGATGACCACTTCCGGTCTCAGAAAGCAAAAAAAAAAATTTTTTTTCGTTTCTGTCTCTTACTGATTTTATTTTTTTGTTATTCTCAATAGAAAATGCAAATCAAAGCATTTTAAAAATTTCGTAAGCTACATTTGATCATGAAAAGAAAAAACGCTTTGTATTTCAATTTTATTTTTTGTATTTTAAAACGAAAATCAAATAACCACTTGTTTTTTGTTTTTTAATACCCGTTTCAGAACGGAATATCCAATTGCCAAAATGTACACGGACCCTAAATCTCAACAACTGGAAGTGTAGAGCTAGCTAAACATCGCAGGTACCTGTTACCCAAGCTAGTTTCCTGCCTGCGCCGCAGTATGAGCTGTCATGGACTCGGTCAGAGGTATTTGGTGTTGTTTTATTAACATCTCATATTTCATATAATCAACACTATTGGGTTAAAACATACATTGAGACATTCAGATAGTCGCAAAAGCACTCCGGCGGTTCAGGTAATTTTAGTTATAGTATTATATTCACACTATTAAGAACTCCACTAAACTTAAGCCATTAAAACTGTACATTTGTGTAGTTTTTTTTAATTTTTTATTTTATTTTACTTTTTTTTACAAAGTTGTAAAGTGTTAGTAGCCCCCTGGCAAAAAAAGTTTTTACGTTGAATTGTTTTGTTCTACTCAATGTTCAATAAATAAAAAAAAAAAAGAGAGAGAGAGAGAGTTGCCGAATTAGCTTATTGCTCACAGGTTCTAATTAGTGCACTCCATCGCGCATGCGCTCAGCGACTCCAGATTTGTGTAGCAGCAGGTGAAAGAACAAAATTTAAAGGATACGCTTTTTCTACTGTTGCTAGGTTACTGCACTACTGCAGGTATATACACCCCGAACGCATACTAACCGTCCCTTTTCAATCTTCGCCTGAAGTGAGAGAAGTTCAGAGCCTTCGGCCTCCACAAGAAAAGTCATTGTTTTAAGCTTCTATCCAAAGCGACTGCCTTAAGGACAACACTAGAAGAACAACAGGACAGAGCATCATCACATAGAAGGAAAAAAAGAAGATCGGGACACCAGGACCAGGAGGAAAACACCTGTTCTCACCGATGGAGGTAAGAATGCTAATGTTAGCTAATAGTAACACACTGTGGTAACGTGAGTGTACACCAGTACTAAAGTGAGTCGTAGTCTTTATTACAGTAATTGCGTTAAAGACATACATACATACATACATACATACATACATACATACATACATACATACATACATACATACATACATACATACATACATACATACATACATACATACATACATACATACATACATACAGTTTCTTTCTTTACACCGGTGATGAAAAGGATAGTGTCCTTAAAATAAGTGAATACTTTATGACTGTAGTCTGCTATGTTTGTTGAGTCTAACTGTCAGACCTAACTCAACAAAGATTGTATTCCTAAGTGAAAGGATACTGATGAATTAATAAAACTATGACATTAATTGATGCAATATATATACAGCTGTGCTCATATTATTCATACCCCTTCCATCTTTGTGACTTTTTGTTTTTAATCATAAAAATAATGTGTTTTATAAAACGTATTCTTTTCATGATAAAAACAAAAAAGTCACAAAAATGGCACATACAGACACACACACAAAACGAGCTTCTAACGACTGTTTTTGGAGGTACTGGCAGGGGTAGAGTGAAAGTTAATAAGGGCAGGTAGTGGATGCGGAAGTGTCAAAATAAAAGCATATTCATGGGTGAAATCGTGGTACAGGTATATTGTCATTAATATCTGTTATCTACAGGTGTATTATCATTAATATATGTTATCTACAGGTGTATTATCATTAATATCAGTTATCTACAGGTGTATTATCATTAATATCTGTTATCTACAGGTGTATTGTCATTAATATCAGTTATCTACAGGTGTATTATCATTAATATCTGTTATCTACAGGTGTATTGTCATTAATATCAGTTATCTACAGGTGTATTATCATTAATATCTGTTATCTACAAGTGTATTGTCATTAATATCAGTTATCTACAGGTGTATTATCATTAATATCTGTTATCGACAGGTGTATTGTCATTACTATCAGTTATCTGCAGGTGTATTGTCGTTGTTATGGACGAGGGTTAGTGTGTGTGCACGCCTGGCCGACCATCGCCTGTGGGACCGGCTGGAGGGAGGACCAACCTGACGTCATCGTGGATTCCCTCCTGTGCGCCCCGCCTCCACCGCCCATCGTTGCTCCAGGTCCAGCTGCCGCCACTCGACAGCAAGGTGCAGCCCATCCCCATCATCACTGTGCTGGATAAAAGCCTCACCGGCCCTGCGTTCACGGCAGACTGTGATTGTGGCGCAGTTCAGCCTCTCATTAATATCAGTTATCTCCAGGTATATTATCATTAATATCAGTTATCTACAGGTATAATACCATTAATATCAGTTATCTACAGGTATATTATCATTAATATCAGTTATCTACAGGTATATTGTCATTATTATCAGTTATCTACAGATAGGGCCTACATTGTAAAGACTTCAGTTTTAGTTGTGTGAATTTATGTTCAGTAGTTCTTGATCAATTGTCTCTTTCACACCAACTAAACAAAAGGATATCTTTTTTTTCTTTTTCTTCTCAGCAAGTAAAATAAGTCATTGCAGTTAAATGTTCTATTTGTTTGAATCAAACTCAACAGAATCTTTTTTTAATCGTATCATATCGTTTACAATTTTTTAGGAATCACCCTGTATTGGATTGTACTCTGTGAATCCAGATTTGAATCTGATCGTTTTGTGAGTGATAGATTCACACCTCTTGTGAACAGCGACCTAAATCACAAGCATTTGGAGCATCTGCATGACGCCTATTGCCTGACATCTGCGCCGGCCGCTCGCGAGATTTAATGAAGGCTATTGCACATGTGCATAGTGTCGCACGTCCCGGTTAACGTTACACTGTACAAACTTCCTGGTGAGAACCCTGTTCAGTATTCCCTCTTTTGCATTTTTTCCTCTATTCATGTATCACATATCCTGGTGTTTCCACACTGTTCACCTCTGCTGCATAACTCCAACTTGGATAAGGTTTGAAGCATAAAGAGTATGAAAGTGAGAAAACGCATTGATAAAACCATTTGGAGAAATAAATAGGTGAATAAAAATGAAAAAGGATGAATGTTCACCTCTTCAATAGTAATTCTTTTTCTTTTTATTCATCTATTTATTTCTCCAAACACTTACTTTTATACCAATTTCTAAAAAGCTGAAGAAAATTCAGTATGAAAATGAGAAGAGCAAAAGAGAGTTAATGACAAAATAAATAAATACATGATAGAAATAAATAGGTGATAAAAATAAATAAGTAACAATAAATGTAATAAATGTGAGACATAAATAGAGGAAAACCTGCAAAAGAGGAAGAATATTGAAATGGAAAGCAATGTAGAAATAACTGGGGATAAAAATGTAAAGTAAAAAAAAAATTCCTACTTCTCTCAGAAAATAATTAAACTTACTTGTAGCCTCTTGAACCACATTTCATTTGTAATCGTCCATTCAATCTTATGTTCAGCAACCTTTCAGAATTCATAACTAACATGAATATTTTTGATGTATTTTTTAAGATTTTGGAATCATTATTTAAATAAATATTGTTAAATAGTGTTTTTCAATGAAATATGTTCATGGATCATGAAGCTATTGTTTTTTTTTATTAAGAATTCATGAAATATATTGTGATGAGTTGAATTATTGAGTTTTAAACATAATGACCCTGCCATAAAAAAAATAAAAAAAACACATCCAAATGATCCAAAAGTTTAATGTCAGAATTTCTTTTTTACAGAGACGACGGAGCAGCGGAAGGACCAGGCCCCCGGAGGTAAGTATTTCCTCTTCCTCCCTTCCCCTGACTGCTTTCCTTCCCTCTCCGCCTCCTCGCACTCCGGCCTCCCGCATTCCTGTTTTGGCGACTCGCCGCATGTCTTCGATCGCTCGCCCGCCGCGTCGGACCGCTTACCCCCTGCCTTCGCTCGCTCGCCCGGTGCCGCTGCCTCCAACTACGCGCCCCACGCCGCGGCCTCCGACTACGCACCCCACGCCGCGGCCTCCGACGACGCGCCCCACGCCGCGGCCTCCGACGACCTGCCCCACGCCACGGCCTCCGACAACGCGCCCCACGCCGCGGCCTCCGACGACGCGCCCCACGCCGCGGCCTCCGATGACGCGCCCCACGCCGCAGCCTCCGACGACACGCCCCACGCCGCTGAGTCCGGTCGCCTGCCCCTCGCCGCTGCGTCCGGTTGCTGTTGTTGCGCCGTTGCCTCCAACCATCCGCACCTCACGTCCAACCACTCGCCGCGGGCCGCTGCGTCCACCCACTCGTCGCGGGCCGCTGCGTCCGGTCCCTCACCCCGCGCCGCTGCCTCGGGTCTCTCGCCCTTTGCTGCTACCTCCAGTCGCACGCCCTGTGACGTTGCCACCAGTTGCTAGCGTTGCGCCGCTCCGTCCCATTGCTCGTGTTGCGCCGCTTCCTCCAGTTTCTCCACCGCTACCTCTGCTCGTTCGCCCTCGACTTCCATTGGTCCGTCGAGCGATAGATTTTTCTGCGGGCAGCGGTTTTCTACTTCCTTTTGTCCGCCGTGCCATCGATTTTGATGGGTAAATCCCGAAGGCTGTAGGAAAGTTTGTCCACCCACTTTCCCCCTCTTTGTACGGCCTTCACACTTTGTCTTAAAAAAAAGCCCTGTGCCTTTTGTCGCTCGCTCCGTTCCTCCATTCGCTCACTCCGTCACTTGCTCTGTTCCTCCATTCGCTCGCCCCGTTCCTGCACTCGCTCGCCCCGTCGCTCGCCCCGTTCCTCCACTCGCTCGCCCCGTCGCTCGCTCCGTTCCTCCATTCGCTCGCCACGTCGCTTCCTCTCTTTCTCCATTCGCTCGCCCCGTCGCTCGCTCCGTTCCTCCATTCGCTCGCCACGTCGCTTCCTCTCTTTCTCCATTCCTTCGCCCCTTCGCTAGCTCCGTTTCTCCATTCGCTCGCCCTGTCGCTTGCTCCGTTCCTCCATTCGCTCGCCCTGTCGCTTGCTCCGTTCCTCCATTCGCTCGCCCCGTCGCTCGCTCCGTTCCTCCATTCGCTCGCCACGTCGCTTCCTCTCTTTCTCCATTCGCTCGCCCCGTCGCTCGCTCCGTTCCTCCATTCGCTCGCCACGTCGCTTCCTCTCTTTCTCCATTCCTTCGCCCCTTCGCTAGCTCCGTTTCTCCATTCGCTCGCCCTGTCGCTTGCTCCGTTCCTCCATTCGCTCGCCCTGTCGCTTGCTCCGTTCCTCCATTCGCTCGCCCTGTCGCTTGCTCTGCTTCTCCATTCGCTCGCCCCGTCGCTTGCTTGGTTTCTCCATTCTTTCGACCCTTCGCTAGCTCTGTTCCTCCATTCGCTCGCCCCGTCACTCACTCCGTTCCTCCATTCGCTCGCCCCGTCGCTCGCTCTGTTCCTCCATTCGCTCGCCCCGTCGCTCGCTCTGTTCCTCCATTCGCTCGCCCCGTCACTCGCTCCGTTCCTCCATTCGCTCGCCCCGTTCCTCCACTCGCTCGCCCCGTCACTCGCTCCGTTCCTCCATTCGCTCGCCCCATCACTCGCTCCGTTCCTCCATTCGCTCGCCCCGTCGCTCGCCCCGTTCCTCCACTCGCTCGCCCCGTCACTCGCTCCGTTCCTCCATTCGCTCGTCCTGTCGCTCGCTCCGTTCCTCCATTCGCTCGCCCCGTAACTCGCTCCGTTCCTCCTTTCGCTCACCCCGTCGCTCGTTCCGGTCCTCCTTTCGCTCGCCACGTTCTTCCCACTTTTCGACCGGCCTTCACCGTCACTCTTAAAAAGAAAAAAAACCCTGCGTGTCCACTTGCTACCTCTTCCTTCACCCTTCTCTTTCACTCTAAAAAAAAAAACAAAAAAACAAACAAAAAAAAAAACCTTTGCCCATCCGCCTGCTTTCTTTTCCTGCTTCCTCTCACTGTTAAACAAAACAAAACAAACGTCACCTCCATACATCCACCTTCCGCGTTCGTATGTCCGCCTTCTGCTTCCATAATTCCGCGTCCGTACACCCACCTTCCGTCTGTTTTTTCTACTTTTCTTCCTTCCTACTTTGCTGCTTCTTGATCTTGCACCTCTTTTTCCTACCTTTCTTCCTTCCTCTCCCCCGTGAACTGCCACCTTACCGTGGTGGGGGAGTTTGTGTGCTCGAATGATCCTAGGAACTATGTTGTGGGAAGCTTTATACCTCTGGTAGTGTCTCCCATGGCAAACAGTTCTTGGGTGACGGGCCAGACTAAGAGCAGTTCAACAGCTTTCTGTCTGTCTGTCTGTCTGTCTGTCTGTCTGTCTGTCTGTCTGTCTGTCTGTGCTGACATCTTTGCACATTTTACATCTTTTATAAGCCTTTTTGTAAAGGAATGGGAGAAAGATAAAAGTTATAGATACTTAAAACCGAAAATAATTGTTTATGTTATTTATTTACTCATGTAGATTTTTCACCTAAGGCGATAAAACGTAAATATTTCATGATTTGGGTGATGAAATGTAAAAATTTAAATGAATTAAAGCACGCTGTGAACCTTCTTTCTTTCACATTCTTATTGTGCTTTCAGTTAGGTTTTCCTTTCGATGACATCACCCATGAGGTACAAGTTGCTGCTGATGAAGTAAACTCCTCCACTAGAACGTGAAAAAGACGACATGGAGACGCCCCGACGTGATAATGGAGAAGGGGAAAAAAATCACTGGTGACTCTTATCAAATAAAGTGTGCAAAGCTAAACAATGGTTGAATTGTGCACTCTCTATATCTACTCTGTTAGCTGTGATCAATGGTAAGAAAACAGGTTATTATGTTGGATCTGTTTAATTATTAAGATCAGAAGAATTCTTAATGGGAAAGTCATTTAATGCTACTTCATGGTTACATTTTTTATAAAAGTATTTCAACACCCAAATTTCCTGGAAGTTCAAAGTGACTGGGTATAGTTATGCCACTAGTTTTTAAGAGGTTCTATAAACTCTTGACATTTTTAGAAGCAAGCTTCTTATACACTAAGAAGCTTGCTTAATTTATCTCTTTTTATGCAAGATGTCAAACTTTACATTCAGGTTTCTTAAAATAATTCACCTTAATGTCATAGGGTTGTAAAAAAACAAAAAGATAAAAAGTAAAGCATTATTTCATTTAACATGAAAAACAAATGGCAATATTATATTTTGACAAGGAACTCATTCATGTGAAAGTGATACTCAATTTTGGAAAACTCAATGAGAACATCAGTAAAACTTTTGTCATGATTCTAACCAGTCAGCTGGTGTTGACATGTTATATAAAAAAGAAGACATGAGGAATCATCAGGTGTGCCATGCTGGGGTGTCATGTTGGGGTGGGGTGGGGCAACCCAGGGCCCGACACATATATTGATAACATCAACAGAGAGAATTAATTTGATGCCACAGTCCTGGGGGATCTTGGACATCCTGGGGGGGTCAAACAAATGGTTTAGTGTTAGGAATATGAACACAAGTATGTTAAATGTATTAATTTAGGTGGTGAATTAAAGACCCACTCATCAATATAATCTAATTGTAGCTTAAAACCTTATTCATGCTTTTTATTTTAAATAAATACCCCTCTTTGTTTTTCTTTTTCGCCTCATGCACTGGCATGGATAGGGACCCCCTGACATTGAGTGTACAAGGCCCAGAATTTGGTCCTACTCCCCTGTTGCCATGGCTCAAAAAGGTTGGGAAACACTCAACTACATGGGTCTCAAACTAATGTTTTTCAGGTTCGATCTCCAATGGGCCGGACCAGGAAAATTAAAACATAATATCCTATAAAAAATAATGACTCCAAATTTTTGTTATTGTTTTAGTGCAAAAAAAAAAACATTAAATTATGAAAGTGCTTTTATAAATGATCCAAATGCATAAAAAAGGAACATTTCATGAGGAAAATAAGGTAAATTTTAACAACATTCTGCCTCAGTTCATCATTTGTCCATGTGTTTTATGATGGATCAGTTCTACAAAGACACTAAACTCTTAGTAACAGAAGCAGAAAATGGTTTAAATTGTGTCTAATTTTCTTTAGACATTTCAGGTTGTTCACATTTGTTCAGATTCTTCACATATTATTGTTACAGGATACTTTTTCTAAATGTAAATATTTTCATAAATGAATGTTAGTTTTTGTAGTAAAATGTTTTTAAAGTTATTATTTATAAGCAAAAAAAGAGAGAAGAAAATAGTCATTATAAAAAATTATTATTATTATTCTCTTCAGCCCAGGGGCCGCTTTGGAACATTTGGTGGGCCACATTTGGCCCCCTGGCCGCATGTTTGAGACCCCTGCTCTACTGGGTCATCAAATCAGTGTCAGTTGACTGTCAACTAGGTTACCTGTAGGGATTTTTAATGTCCAGCAGGTGTCAGTATTCAGTGACACAGTATCAATACAGTTTGGCAAAATGCTGAAACACTTCATGAGGCCTCATCTACCATCACTAGCATTTATTACACTTTTGTAATGGCCACATCAACACATTAGCAGTCTTTTTAACTAAATAACACACCTACCTATATAAGCCAACAGTGATATAATACTGTGGCAAAGGGGGACCTATTATGGGCAGAAAGAATGTAAGTATTTGGATATTCAGATTGTTACTATGGCCATGTTATCTGTTATCAAGAATTATTAATATTTGGATCACTATTTCACTTTTAAAATGCTTTTATATGCAAATTTCAACCATGACAAAATGTCAAAAGGTTATTTTTAAGGACAATTACTCCAAATTTATACAGTAAAACCTTTTCATTCTTCATCCACACATCACTCAGTAGTGCTGTTAGTATGGTCATGTTATCTGTTGCCAAGAATAATTCATATTTAGATCACTATTTCACTTTTAAATTGCTTATATACAAATATTAATTATTCTTGGCAACTGATAACATGACCATACTAACAGCACCATTGACTGATGTATGAATGAAGAATGGAAAAAAAGCTACTGTATAAATGTAGAGTAATTGTCCTTAGAAAACCTTATCTTTGACATTTTGTCATGGTTGAAATTTGCATAAATAAGCCTTTTAAAAGTGAAATAGTGATCCAAATATGAATTATTCTTGGCAACTGATAACATAACCATACTAACAGCACTACTGAGTGATGTGTGGATGAAGAATGAAAAGATTTTACTGTATAAATGTGGAAATGAGTACTGGAAACAAAATGCATGAAAAATTCTTGCTGTATGAGAACAGGACTTCCAGGGGTTGCAGGACAAAAAAAGGAGGAGAACAAGGTAATATTAAGCATTCATAGTCCTCTTATTTGTCCAAACAATGAAATCTATTATGCAGGGTTCCCATGGTCATGCAATTCTGGGAAAAGTTATGAAATGATAAAAAAGAGTTTTCCAGACCTGGAAATGATTTAGTTAACCGGATGCTTTGGAAAAGTTTCAAATATACACTGTTTTAACTATTGTTTCTCCTCCTCTCCTCATCCTCCTCCCAGAAAGGTCAGGCTTCCACCCCACCATCACTACCAAAACCACTAAATCACAACCAGTACACATCTATGTTTTTTTTTTCCTTTTAACAGCCGAAAAGATGAAGATGCTGCAGGCATTAGAGATGTCACTGAGAACGTAGAAGAGCTTGTACTGGCAGCACAGAGCCTACCAGATGTCACTGCAGCTGTCATGACCTCCGCTCCGGTGACCTTTCCCCCAGTCATTTCTACACTCACCTGGTCCCGCACTGCGCAGCTGCAAGCTGTTCCTCATCTGTGGCTATAAAAGCAGTAAGGCTTGCAGTTGCCAGTGCGGGACCATTCAGTAATGTCACCTCCATAACCCGGACAGCTTTTGCCATCTCCTCAATCACCATAACCCGGACATTCATCATCACCACGGACTCTGGTCGTTTGTTCCCAGGTTTTGTCTGTCTTGTCTTTATGTTTCTTAGTTTTGTTATTCAATTATTTTTCCCTTCAGTACTGTGCAATGGAGTCCTCATTCACCTCACCCCGATCCGTGACCGCAGCAATCAGAGAGCTCACCAGTCTGGCTACCACTCAAAAAGTCATCAAGCAAGGGTTCTGCTGTGTTGTTTGTATGACTAAGTATGCAAAAGATAGTATTGTCCCACATTTAAAATTTATTCTGTACAAAAAAATACACATTTTTGTATTCACTGTAAACACTTTGTGTAATAATACAATAACAAAGTATCATATAAAGGGTTCCCACAGCCATGAAATTCCTAGATAGGTTTTTAAATTAGAAACACTGTTTTCCAGACCTGGAAATGGTTTGAAATTAACAGGCAAAAATGTCAAATATACACTGTTTATGGCTATTGTTTCTCCTCCTCTTCTCTTCCTCATCCTCCTCTCTCCACTAAAAGCCTCATTATTGCACCCTTTGATCACTATGTGAGCCTACTTATTTAAAACTACCGCATGCAGATAGTCTTGTAAACGAGGTCAAATATTATGTAAAAATTTTGAAAATGACTTGGGTTGGTGTGGAAACCCTGAAGCTTTTAAGTCGATTAAAAAAGAAGAAAACACAGTCATCCAGCACATTAAAACACATCAAGTCCAGATGAGGACACAGAGAAGGACTAGTTTTTCTTTTTTTATGTTTTAGAGTTCATCGATGAGCCCGTCTTCACAGAGTGTTACCGAAGCATTATTGGCTGCAAAGTGTGTGTGGAACAGAGGCTGTTGACCTCTGTGCATTGTGCAAAATGTAGAGGGAACACCAAAGGCAGCAACATATTTGAAGTTAATGGTCTGTCGGAAGCATTTTCTGATCTGAGATCCCTTTGTGAAGAGGAGTAACATTTTGCACTTTCATACTCAAATACTGTAGGCATGTTGTGTTCGTTGTATTTGGGTCAGAGTTCTTGTACTGTTAATGTAAATTCATTTACATGTTTGGGCTGGATGACATCATATTACTGTTCACTGTTTTAGTGAGATAAACATTTATCCTTAGCAAACATCTATTGCCACCAGTTAATTGTTATAGTTACTAATTTACATTCTTTAAAGTTGTGGTTATGTGAGAGAAGTGCCTCTTTGTATGGAGCCATGTTGCTGTCCACTGCTCTAGAGAATTCTGAAATGTCTGAATATTTCTCTGCAAACTGATTTTCAACTGTCAAGTTTGTCCTGTTCTGGTGAAAATAGATAAACAAAAGTAGTATGTGTTGTCAATGTCAATAAATTCGAATACCACAATGTTGATATTTTGACTACTGTTGCCTTCCTAAGATATTTACACATATGATATTTTTAATAAAGACTCATTAGTGGATATGATCGAGCAGGTAGAGGCAGAGAATAGAACAGGTCATATAACAGGTCAGGTAAAACAGCATCCTTTTACTGTAAAGCAGCCTTTAAAACCAGAAAGAGACTACACTCATGTCTACACTGGAAAAATTACAGAATATCCCTTTACTGTACACAGCAATACATTGAATATTACCTGAAAACACCTTCATAGATGGTAAGGTTGTTTTTTCATTGGCATAGTAGAATGAGCAACAACCTTTTTGCTGAAGCCATCAATGGCTAAAACATGGGTGACTCCAAACATGGCCTGTTTTTCATTCTGATCCATATGAATCTTGTGTCCCATGTATTCAGCATGATATGGTACGGGGTTGAGATTGCGGGTACCCTAAAAGAGAGAAAAATGTAACTACTTCACAGTATAAAAAAAATCCTGTTAATCATATACTGCATCAGTTAAAAGTTTTATAAATGTAACTATGTCTATTTGTACTATCTCGGTCAAAATTAAAAATAAATTAGGGCACTTGATCTGGTTATACGATAAAAACATGATTTTTTTTATCTTGTACTATGTAACTGCAGCTAAACAAGCACCAAAACACACACAAGCTCATAGTTAGACACAAATTACACAAGTTTGATCATGTAAAATATGAAGGCTGACACAGTAACATGCCCGACGCCTTGCTTCATGGTAAGGCTGATGCATAGTTCTGAGCACTGATCCAATTCGTGTCTCTGCAGCATGCACTCCTTTCATGGCGAGATACCCCTTCATCGTTCTTCTCCCATACGTAGGTCCTGTCTTGAATGAAAATAACAAATTAACATGATGTCCACATTCAAAAATCACACCTGCTAATATATGTTTATTAGACAGGGCAGTTTGTGTATGATGTTTGTGGAGTGTAGTAATGTTTACATGTATGTTGACTATGATTACCAGTGGTGGAAAGAGTACTGAAAATCAGTACTCAAGTACAAGTACTATTACATTGCTAAAATGTTGACGATTTAATATCCATGAGTACATTTTGACTGGAAAGTACTGCAAGTGATGCTGGAGTACTACATCTGTCTGTACCTTTTAACTGGTTAAATTCTTAATACAAAATCAATTAAAGATCAATTATTAACATCCTTTCTTTTGTTTTGTTTTCCGTCCGCATACAGAAATGCAGATAAAAGGTTTGGAATTGTACTCAGTAGGATTTCAAAAGTAACTAAGTAGATAACATGTTGAAATGAATAGGCTACTTAAGTACAAGTCAAGGTACAGACTTGAAAATATAAAAGTACATGTATCCCAAAAAACTACTTAATTACAGTAATTTGAGTATTTGTAATTAATTACTTTCACCCCTGATGATTACTTAGAAGTGATGGTAGGCTGAGGCTCTTTATTGTGATTTATTAACTATTTGTGATTATAATCATGCATAATCCTTGAAGAAATGCGGAGTGTGTATGTGTATGTATGCATAAAGACGTTCGCTCTCTCTCTCTCTCTCTCACACACACACACACACACAGATCGAGAGAAAGAAACATCTAGGTCAGGGGTGTCAAAGTGCGGTCCTCGATGGCCGGTGTCCTGCATGTTTTAGATGTTTCCCTCTGCCATTACACCTGGAGGCCATTGCATCATTATCAGTCTGATGAGGAGCTGATTATTTTTATTTTATTTTATTTATTATTATTATTATTTTTTTTTTTATTTAAAGGCAAAATTTAAATTGCTGGGACCAAATTTCAATCGTAGTTTTCTTCTTTAGTAATTTTTTTCCCCAAAATCTTCCACATTATTTGTCATTTTGTAAATATTTACTAGTTTTTGTTGCTCGACCCCCACTTTCTTGCGAAATACGTGCAGATATTTCCGAGGACGACAGGGCCTCTTTTGCCATTTCTAAAATATCTTCGCCGTAGAGTTCCAAGGACATTTTATCACTAGCTTAGGATCCGACATGTAAACACCGGCACACGTACAGTATTTGGCGCTTTTGCTGATGACCACTTCCGGTCTCAGAAAGCAAAAAAAAAATTTTTTTTTTTTCGTTTCTGTCTCTTACTGATTTTATTTTTTTGTTATTCTCAATAGAAAATGCAAATCAAAGCATTTTAAAAATTTCGTGAGCTACATTTGATCATGAAAAGAAAAAACGCTTTGTATTTCAATTTTATTTTTTGTATTTTAAAACGAAAATCAAATAACCACTTGTTTTTTGTTTTTTAATACCCGTTTCAGAACGGAATATCCAATTGCCAAAATATACACGGACCCTAAATCTCAACAACTGCAAGTGTAGAGCTAGCTAAACATCGCAGGTACCTGTTACCCAAGCTAGTTTCCTGCCTGCGCCGCAGTATGAGCTGTCATGGACTCGGTCAGAGGTATTTGGTGTTGTTTTATTAACATCTCATATTTCATATAATCAACACTATTGGGTTAAAACATACATTGAGACATTCAGATAGTCGCAAAAGCACTCCGGCGGTTCAGGTAATTTTAGTTATAGTATTATATTCACACTATTAAGAACTCCACTAAACTTAAGCCATTAAAACTGTACATTTGTGTAGTTTTTTTTAATTTTTAATTTTATTTTACTTTTTTTTACAAAGTTGTAAAGTGTTAGTAGCCCCCTGGCAAAAAAAGTTTTTACGTTGAATTGTTTTGTTCTACTCAATGTTCAATAAATTAAAAAAAAAAAAAAAGAGAGAGAGAGAGTTGCCGAATTAGCTTATTGCTCACAGGTTCTAATTAGTGCACTCCATCGCGCATGCGCTCAGCGACTCCAGATTTGTGTAGCAGCAGGTGAAAGAACAAAATTTAAAGGATACGCTTTTTCTACTGTTGCTAGGTTACTGCACTACTGCAGGTATATACACCCCGAACACATACTAACCGTCCCTTTTCAATCTTCGCCTGAAGTGAGAGAAGTTCAGAGCCTTCGGCCTCCACAAGAAAAGTCATTGTTTTAAGCTTCTATCCAAAGCGACTGCCTTAAGGACAACACTAGAAGAACAACAGGACAGAGCATCATCACATAGAAGGAAAAAAAGAAGATCGGGACACCAGGACCAGGAGGAAAACACCTGTTCTCACCGATGGAGGTAAGAATGCTAATGTTAGCTAATAGTAACACACTGTGGTAACGTGAGTGTACACCAGTACTAAAGTGAGTCGTAGTCTTTATTACAGTAATTGCGTTAAAGACATACATACATACATACATACATACATACATACATACATACATACATACATACATACATACATACATACATACATACATACATACATACATACATACATACATACAGTTTCTTTCTTTACACCGGTGATGAAAAGGATAGTGTCCTTAAAATAAGTGAATACTTTATCACTGTAGTCTGCTATGTTTGTTGAGTCTAACTGTCAGACCTAACTCAACAAAGATTGTATTCCTAAGTGAAAGGATACTGATGAATTAATAAAACTATGACATTAATTGATGCAATATATATACAGCTGTGCTCATATTATTCATACCCCTTCCATCTTTGTGACTTTTTGTTTTTAATCATAAAAATAATGTGTTTTATAAAACGTATTCTTTTCATGATAAAAACAAAAAAGTCACAAAAATGGCACATACAGACACACACACAAAACGAGCTTCTAACGACTGTTTTTGGAGGTACTGGCAGGGGTAGAGTGAAAGTTAATAAGGGCAGGTAGTGGATGCGGAAGTGTCAAAATAAAAGCATATTCATGGATGAAATCGTGGTACAGGTATATTGTCATTAATATCTGTTATCTACAGGTGTATTATCATTAATATATGTTATCTACAGGTGTATTATCATTAATATCAGTTATCTACAGGTGTATTATCATTAATATCTGTTATCTACAGGTGTATTGTCATTAATATCAGTTATCTACAGGTGTATTATCATTAATATCTGTTATCTACAGGTGTATTGTCATTAATATCAGTTATCTACAGGTGTATTATCATTAATATCTGTTATCTACAGGTGTATTGTCATTAATATCAGTTATCTACAGGTGTATTATCATTAATATCTGTTATCTACAAGTGTATTGTCATTAATATCAGTTATCTACAGGTGTATTATCATTAATATCTGTTATCGACAGGTGTATTGTCATTACTATCAGTTATCTGCAGGTGTATTGTCGTTGTTATGGACGAGGGTTAGTGTGTGTGCACGCCTGGCCGACCATCGCCTGTGGGACCGGCTGGAGGGAGGACCAACCTGACGTCATCGTGGATTCCCTCCTGTGCGCCCCGCCTCCACCGCCCATCGTTGCTCCAGGTCCAGCTGCCGCCACTCGACAGCAAGGTGCAGCCCATCCCCATCATCACTGTGCTGGATAAAAGCCTCACCGGCCCTGCGTTCACGGCAGACTGTGATTGTGGCGCAGTTCAGCCTCTCATTAATATCAGTTATCTACAGGTATAATACCATTAATATCAGTTATCTCCAGGTATATTATCATTAATATCAGTTATCTACAGGTATAATACCATTAATATCAGTTATCTACAGGTATATTATCATTAATATCAGTTATCTACAGGTATAATACCATTAATATCAGTTATCTACAGGTATATTGTCATTATTATCAGTTATCTACAGATAGGGCCTACATTGTAAAGACTTCAGTTTTAGTTGTGTGAATTTATGTTCAGTAGTTCTTGATCAATTGTCTCTTTCACACCAACTAAACAAAAGGATATCTTTTTTTTCTTTTTCTTCTCAGCAAGTAAAATAAGTCATTGCAGTTAAATGTTCTATTTGTTTGAATCAAACTCAACAGAATCTTTTTTTAATCGTATCATATCGTTTACAATTTTTTAGGAATCACCCTGTATTGGATTGTACTCTGTGAATCCAGATTTGAATCTGATCGTTTTGTGAGTGATAGATTCACACCTCTTGTGAACAGCGACCTAAATCACAAGCATTTGGAGCATCTGCATGACGCCTATTGCCTGACATCTGCGCCGGCCGCTCGCGAGATTTAATGAAGGCTATTGCACATGTGCATAGTGTCGCACGTCCCGGTTAACGTTACACTGTACAAACTTCCTGGTGAGAACCCTGTTCAGTATTCCCTCTTTTGCATTTTTTCCTCTATTCATGTATCACATATCCTGGTGTTTCCACACTGTTCACCTCTGCTGCATAACTCCAACTTGGATAAGGTTTGAAGCATAAAGAGTATGAAAGTGAGAAAACGCATTGATAAAACCATTTGGAGAAATAAATAGGTGAATAAAAATGAAAAAGGATGAATGTTCACCTCTTCAATAGTAATTCTTTTTCTTTTTATTCATCTATTTATTTCTCCAAACACTTACTTTTATACCAATTTCTAAAAAGCTAAAGAAAATTCAGTGTGAAAATGAGAAGAGCAAAAGAGAGTTAATGACAAAATAAATAAATACATGATAGAAATAAATAGGTGATAAAAATAAATAAGTAACAATAAATGTAATAAATGTGAGACATAAATAGAGGAAAACCTGCAAAAGAGGAAGAATATTGAAATGGAAAGCAATGTAGAAATAACTGGGGATAAAAATGTAAAGTAAAAAAAAAATTCCTACTTCTCTCAGAAAATAATTAAACTTACTTGTAGCCTCTTGAACCACATTTCATTTGTAATCGTCCATTCAATCTTATGTTCAGCAACCTTTCAGAATTCATAACTAACATGAATATTTTTGATGTATTTTTTAAGATTTTGGAATCATTATTTAAATAAATATTGTTAAATAGTGTTTTTCAATGAAATATGTTCATGGATCATGAAGCTATTGTTTTTTTTTTATTAAGAATTCATGAAATATATTGTGATGAGTTGAATTATTGAGTTTTAAACATAATGACCCTGCCATAAAAAAAAAAAAAAAACACATCCAAATGATCCAAAAGTTTAATGTCAGAATTTCTTTTTTACAGAGACGACGGAGCAGCGGAAGGACCAGGCCCCCGGAGGTAAGTATTTCCTCTTCCTCCCTTCCCCTGACTGCTTTCCTTCCCTCTCCGCCTCCTCGCACTCCGGCCTCCCGCATTCCTGTTTTGGCGACTCGCCGCGTGTCTTCGATCGCTCGCCCGCCGCGTCGGACCGCTTACCCCCTGCCTTCGCTCGCTCGCCCGGTGCCGCTGCCTCCAACTACGCGCCCCACGCCGCGGCCTCCGAATACGCACCCCACGCCGCGGCCTCCGACGACGCGCCCCACGCCGCGGCCTCCGACGACCTGCCCCACGCCACGGCCTCCGACAACGCGCCCCACGCCGCGGCCTCCGACGACGCGCCCCACGCCGCGGCCTCCGATGACGCGCCCCACGCCGCAGCCTCCGACGACACGCCCCACGCCGCTGAGTCCGGTCGCCTGCCCCTCGCCGCTGCGTCCGGTTGCTGTTGTTGCGCCGTTGCCTCCAACCATCCGCACCTCACGTCCAACCACTCGCCGCGGGCCGCTGCGTCCACCCACTCGTCGCGGGCCGCTGCGTCCGGTCCCTCACCCCGCGCCGCTGCCTCGGGTCTCTCGCCCTTTGCTGCTACCTCCAGTCGCACGCCCTGTGACGTTGCCACCAGTTGCTAGCGTTGCGCCGCTCCGTCCCATTGCTCGTGTTGCGCCGCTTCCTCCAGTTCCTCCACCGCTACCTCTGCTCGCTCGCCCTCGACTTCCATTGGTCCGTCGAGCGATAGATTTTTCTGCGGGCAGCGGTTTTCTACTTCCTTTTGTCCGCCGTGCCATCGATTTTGATGGGTAAATCCCGAAGGCTGTAGGAAAGTTTGTCCACCCACTTTCCCCCTCTTTGTACGGCCTTCACACTTTGTCTTAAAAAAAAGCCCTGTGCCTTTTGTCGCTCGCTCCGTTCCTCCATTCGCTCACTCCGTCACTTGCTCTGTTCCTCCATTCGCTCGCCCCGTTCCTGCACTCGCTCGCCCCGTCGCTCGCCCCGTTCCTCCACTCGCTCGCCCCGTCGCTCGCTCCGTTCCTCCATTCGCTCGCCACGTCGCTTCCTCTCTTTCTCCATTCGCTCGCCCCGTCGCTCGCTCCGTTCCTCCATTCGCTCGCCACGTCGCTTCCTCTCTTTCTCCATTCCTTCGCCCCTTCGCTAGCTCCGTTTCTCCATTCGCTCGCCCTGTCGCTTGCTCCGTTCCTCCATTCGCTCGCCCTGTCGCTTGCTCCGTTCCTCCATTCGCTCGCCCTGTCGCTTGCTCTGCTTCTCCATTCGCTCGCCCCGTCGCTTGCTTGGTTTCTCCATTCTTTCGCCCCTTCGCTAGCTCTGTTCCTCCATTCGCTCGCCCCGTCACTCACTCCGTTCCTCCATTCGCTCGCCCCGTCGCTCGCTCTGTTCCTCCATTCGCTCGCCCCGTCGCTCGCTCTGTTCCTCCATTCGCTCGCCCCGTCACTCGCTCCGTTCCTCCATTCGCTCGCCCCGTTCCTCCACTCGCTCGCCCCGTCACTCGCTCCGTTCCTCCATTCGCTCGCCCCATCACTCGCTCCGTTCCTCCATTCGCTCGCCCCGTCGCTCGCCCCGTTCCTCCACTCGCTCGCCCCGTCACTCGCTCCGTTCCTCCATTCGCTCGCCCCGTCGCTCGCTCTGTTCCTCCATTCGCTCGCCCCGTCGCTCGCTCTGTTCCTCCATTCGCTCGCCCCGTCACTCGCTCCGTTCCTCCATTCGCTCGCCCCGTTCCTCCATTCGCTCGCCCCGTCACTCGCTCCGTTCCTCCATTCGCTCGCCCCGTTCCTCCATTCGCTCGCCCCATCACTCGCTCCGTTCCTCCATTCGCTCGCCCCGTCGCTCGCCCCGTTCCTCCACTCGCTCGCCCCGTCACTCGCTCCGTTCCTCCATTCGCTCGTCCTGTCGCTCGCTCCGTTCCTCCATTCGCTCGCCCCGTAACTCGCTCCGTTCCTCCATTCGCTCACCCCGTCGCTCGTTCCGGTCCTCCTTTCGCTCGCCACGTTCTTCCCACTTTTCGACCAGCCTTCACCGTCACTCTTAAAAAGAAAAAAAACCCTGCATGTCCACTTGCTACCTCTTCCTTCACCCTTCTCTTTCACTCTAAAAAAAAAAACAAAAAAACAAACAAAAAAAAAAACCTTTGCCCATCCGCCTGCTTTCTTTTCCTGCTTCCTCTCACTGTTAAACAAAACAAAACAAACGTCACCTCCATACATCCACCTTCCGCGTTCGTATGTCCGCCTTCTGCTTCCGTACTTCCGCGTCCGTACACCCACCTTCCGTCTGTTTTTTCTACTTTTCTTCCTTCCTACTTTGCTGCTTCTTGATCTTGCACCTCTTTTTCCTACCTTTCTTCCTTCCTCTCCCCCGTGAACTGCCACCTTACCGTGGTGGGGGAGTTTGTGTGCTCGAATGATCCTAGGAACTATGTTGTGGGAAGCTTTATACCTCTGGTAGGGTCTCCCATGGCAAACAGTTCTTGGGTGACGGGCCAGACTAAGAGCAGTTCAACAGCTTTCTGTCTGTCTGTCTGTCTGTCTGTCTGTCTGTCTGTCTGTCTGTCTGTGCTGACATCTTTGCACATTTTACATCTTTTATAAGCCTTTTTGTAAAGGAATGGGAGAAAGATAAAAGTTATAGATACTTAAAACCGAAAATAATTGTTCATGTTATTTATTTACTCATGTAGATTTTTCACCTAAGACGATAAAACGTAAATATTTCATGATTTGGGTGATGAAATGTAAAAATTTAAATGAATTAAAGCACGCTGTGAACCTTCTTTCTTTCACATTCTTATTGTGCTTTCAGTTAGGTTTTCCTTTCGATGACATCACCCATGAGTTACAAGTTGCTGCTGATGAAGTAAACTCCTCCACTAGAAAGTGAAAAAGACGACATGGAGACGCCCCGACGTGATAATGGAGAAGGGGAAAAAAATCACTGGTGACTCTTATCAAATAAAGTGTGCAAAGCTAAACAATGGTTGAATTGTGCACTCTTTATATCTACTCTGTTAGCTGTGATCAATGGTAAGAAAACAGGTTATTATGTTGGATCTGTTTAATTATTAAGATCAGAAGAATTCTTAATGGGAAAGTCATTTAATGCTACTTCATTTATAAAAGTATTTCAACACCCAAATTTCCTGGAAGTTCAAAGTGACTGGGTATAGTTATGCCACTAGTTTTTAAGAGGTTCTATAAACTCTTGACATTTTTAGAAGCAAGCTTCTTATACACTAAGAAGCTTGCTTAATTTATCTCTTTTTATGCAAGATGTCAAACTTTACATTCAGGTTTCTTAAAATAATTCACCTTAATGTCATAGGGTTGTAAAAAAACAAAAAGATAAAAAGTAAAGCATTATTTCATTTAACATGAAAAACAAATGGCAATATTATATTTTGACAAGGAACTCATTCATGTGAAAGTGATACTCAATTTTGGAAAACTCAATGAGAACATCAGTAAAACTTTTGTCATGATTCTAACCAGTCAGCTGGTGTTGACATGTTATATAAAAAAGAAGACATGAGGAATCATCAGGTGTGCCATGCTGGGGTGTCATGTTGGGGTGGGGTGGGGCAACCCAGGGCCCGACACATATATTGATAACATCAACAGAGAGAATTAATTTGATGCCACAGTCCTGGGGGATCTTGGACATCCTGGGGGGGTCAAACAAATGGTTTAGTGTTAGGAATATGAACACAAGTATGTTAAATGTATTAATTTAGGTGGTGAATTAAAGACCCACTCATCAATATAATCTAATTGTAGCTTAAAACCTTATTCATGCTTTTTATTTTAAATAAATACCCCTCTTTGTTTTTCTTTTTCGCCTCATGCACTGGCATGGATAGGGACCCACTGACATTGAGTGTACAAGGCCCAGAATTTGGTCCTACTCCCCTGTTGCCATGGCTCAAAAAGGTTGGGAAACACTCAACTACATGGGTCTCAAACTAATGTTTTTCAGGTTCGATCTCCAATGGGCCGGACCAGGAAAATTAAAACATAATATCCTATAAAAAATAATGACTCCAAATTTTTGTTATTGTTTTAGTGCAAAAAAAAAAACATTAAATTATGAAAGTGCTTTTATAAATGATCCAAATGCATAAAAAAGGAACATTTCATGAGGAAAATAAGGTAAATTTTAACAACATTCTGCCTCAGTTCATCATTTGTCCATGTGTTTTATGATGGATCAGTTCTACAAAGACACTAAACTCTTAGTAACAGAAGCAGAAAATGGTTTAAATTGTGTCTAATTTTCTTTAGACATTTCAGGTTGTTCACATTTGTTCAGATTCTTCACATATTATTGTTACAGGATACTTTTTCTAAATGTAAATATTTTCATAAATGAATGTTAGTTTTTGTAGTAAAATGTTTTTAAAGTTATTATTTATAAGCAAAAAAAGAGAGAAGAAAATAGTCATTATAAAAAATTATTATTATTATTCTCTTCAGCCCAGGGGCCGCTTTGGAACATTTGGTGGGCCACATTTGGCCCCCTGGCCGCATGTTTGAGACCCCTGCTCTACTGGGTCATCAAATCAGTGTCAGTTGACTGTCAACTAGGTTACCTGTAGGGATTTTTAATGTCCAGCAGGTGTCAGTATTCAGTGACACAGTATCAATACAGTTTGGCAAAATGCTGAAACACTTCATGAGGCCTCATCTACCATCACTAGCATTTATTACACTTTTGTAATGGCCACATCAACACATTAGCAGTCTTTTTAACTAAATAACACACCTACCTATATAAGCCAACAGTGATATAATACTGTGGCAAAGGGGGACCTATTATGGGCAGAAAGAATGTAAGTATTTGGATATTCAGATTGTTACTATGGCCATGTTATCTGTTATCAAGAATTATTAATATTTGGATCACTATTTCACTTTTAAAATGCTTTTATATGCAAATTTCAACCATGACAAAATGTCAAAAGGTTATTTTTAAGGACAATTACTCCAAATTTATACAGTAAAACCTTTTCATTCTTCATTCACACATCACTCAGTAGTGCTGTTAGTATGGTCATGTTATCTGTTGCCAAGAATAATTCATATTTAGATCACTATTTCACTTTTAAATTGCTTATATACAAATATTAATTATTCTTGGCAACTGATAACATGACCATACTAACAGCACCATTGACTGATGTATGAATGAAGAATGGAAAAAAAGCTACTGTATAAATGTAGAGTAATTGTCCTTAGAAAACCTTATCTTTGACATTTTGTCATGGTTGAAATTTGCATAAATAAGCCTTTTAAAAGTGAAATAGTGATCCAAATATGAATTATTCTTGGCAACTGATAACATAACCATACTAACAGCACTACTGAGTGATGTGTGGATGAAGAATGAAAAGATTTTACTGTATAAATGTGGAAATGAGTACTGGAAACAAAATGCATGAAAAATTCTTGCTGTATGAGAAGAGGACTTCCAGGGGTTGCAGGACAAAAAAAGGAGGAGAACAAGGTAATATTAAGCATTCATAGTCCTCTTATTTGTCCAAACAATGAAATCTATTATGCAGGGTTCCCATGGTCATGCAATTCTGGGAAAAGTTATGAAATGATAAAAAAGAGTTTTCCAGACCTGGAAATGATTTAGTTAACCGGATGCTTTGGAAAAGTTTCAAATATACACTGTTTTAACTATTGTTTCTCCTCCTCTCCTCATCCTCCTCCCAGAAAGGTCAGGCTTCCACCCCACCATCACTACCAAAACCACTAAATCACAACCAGTACACATCTATGTTTTTTTTTTCCTTTTAACAGCCGAAAAGATGAAGATGCTGCAGGCATTGGAGATGTCACTGAGAACGTAGAAGAGCTTGTACTGGCAGCACAGAGCCTACCAGATGTCACTGCAGCTGTCATGACCTCCGCTCCGGTGACCTTTCCCCCAGTCATTTCTACACTCACCTGGTCCCGCACTGCGCAGCTGCAAGCTGTTCCTCATCTGTGGCTATAAAAGCAGTAAGGCTTGCAGTTGCCAGTGCGGGACCATTCAGTAATGTCACCTCCATAACCCGGACAGCTTTTGCCATCTCCTCAATCACCATAACCCGGACATTCATCATCACCACGGACTCTGGTCGTTTGTTCCCAGGTTTTGTCTGTCTTGTCTTTATGTTTCTTAGTTTTGTTATTCAATTATTTTTCCCTTCAGTACTGTGCAATGGAGTCCTCATTCACCTCACCCCGATCCGTGACCGCAGCAATCAGAGAGCTCACCAGTCTGGCTACCACTCAAAAAGTCATCAAGCAAGGGTTCTGCTGTGTTGTTTGTATGACTAAGTATGCAAAAGATAGTATTGTCCCACATTTAAAATTTATTCTGTACAAAAAAATACACATTTTTGTATTCACTGTAAACACTTTGTGTAATAATACAATAACAAAGTATCATATAAAGGGTTCCCACAGCCATGAAATTCCTAGATAGGTTTTTAAATTAGAAACACTGTTTTCCAGACCTGGAAATGGTTTGAAATTAACAGGCAAAAATGTCAAATATACACTGTTTATGGCTATTGTTTCTCCTCCTCTTCTCTTCCTCATCCTCCTCTCTCCACTAAAAGCCTCATTATTGCACCCTTTGATCACTATGTGAGCCTACTTATTTAAAACTACCGCATGCAGATAGTCTTGTAAACGAGGTCAAATATTATGTAAAAATTTTGAAAATGACTTGGGTTGGTGTGGAAACCCTGAAGCTTTTAAGTCGATTAAAAAAGAAGAAAACACAGTCATCCAGCACATTAAAACACATCAAGTCCAGATGAGGACACAGAGAAGGACTAGTTTTTCTTTTTTTGTGTTTTAGAGTTCATCGATGAGCCCGTCTTCACAGAGTGTTACCGAAGCATTATTGGCTGCAAAGTGTGTGTGGAACAGAGGCTGTTGACCTCTGTGCATTGTGCAAAATGTAGAGGGAACACCAAAGGCAGCAACATATTTGAAGTTAATGGTCTGTCGGAAGCATTTTCTGATCTGAGATCCCTTTGTGAAGAGGAGTAACATTTTGCACTTTCATACTCAAATACTGTAGGCATGTTGTGTTCGTTGTATTTGGGTCAGAGTTCTTGTACTGTTAATGTAAATTCATTTACATGTTTGGGCTGGATGACATCATATTACTGTTCACTGTTTTAGTGAGATAAACATTTATCCTTAGCAAACATCTATTGCCACCAGTTAATTGTTATAGTTACTAATTTACATTCTTTAAAGTTGTGGTTATGTGAGAGAAGTGCCTCTTTGTATGGAGCCATGTTGCTGTCCACTGCTCTAGAGAATTCTGAAATGTCTGAATATTTCTCTGCAAACTGATTTTCAACTGTCAAGTTTGTCCTGTTCTGGTGAAAATAGATAAACAAAAGTAGTATGTGTTGTCAATGTCAATAAATTCGAATACCACAATGTTGATATTTTGACTACTGTTGCCTTCCTAAGATATTTACACATATGATATTTTTAATAAAGACTCATTAGTGGATATGATCGAGCAGGTAGAGGCAGAGAATAGAACAGGTCATATAACAGGTCAGGTAAAACAGCATCCTTTTACTGTAAAGCAGCCTTTAAAACCAGAAAGAGACTACACTCATGTCTACACTGGAAAAATGACAGAATATCCCTTTACTGTACACAGCAATACATTGAATATTACCTGAAAACACCTTCATAGATGGTAAGGTTGTTTTTTCATTGGCATAGTAGAATGAGCAACAACCTTTTTGCTGAAGCCATCAATGGCTAAAACATGGGTGACTCCAAACATGGCCTGTTTTTCATTCTGATCCATATGAATCTTGTGTCCCATGTATTCAGCATGATATGGTACGGGGTTGAGATTGCGGGCACCCTAAAAGAGAGAAAAATGTAACTACTTCACAGTATAAAAAAAATCCTGTTAATCATATACTGCATCAGTTAAAAGTTTTATAAATGTAACTATGTCTATTTGTACTATCTCGGTCAAAATTAAAAATAAATTAGGGCACTTGATCTGGTTATACGATAAAAACATGATTTTTTTTATCTTGTACTATGTAACTGCAGCTAAACAAGCACCAAAACACACACAAGCTCATAGTTAGACACAAATTACACAAGTTTGATCATGTAAAATATGAAGGCTGACACAGTAACATGCCCGACGCCTTGCTTCATGGTAAGGCTGATGCATAGTTCTGAGCACTGATCCAATTCGTGTCTCTGCAGCATGCACTCCTTTCATGGCGAGATACCCCTTCATCGTTCTTCTCCCATACGTAGGTCCTGTCTTGAATGAAAATAACAAATTAACATGATGTCCACATTCAAAAATCACACCTGCTAATATATGTTTATTAGACAGGGCAGTTTGTGTGTGATGTTTGTGGAGTGTAGTAATGTTTACATGTATGTTGACTATGATTACCAGTGGTGGAAAGAGTACTGAAAATCAGTACTCAAGTACAAGTACTATTACATTGCTAAAATGTTGACGATTTAATATCCATGAGTACATTTTGACTGGAAAGTACTGCAAGTGATGCTGGAGTACTACATCTGTCTGTACCTTTTAACTGGTTAAATTCTTAATACAAAATCAATTAAAGATCAATTATTAACATCCTTTCTTTTGTTTTGTTTTCCGTCCGCATACAGAAATGCAGATAAAAGGTTTGGAATTGTACTCAGTAGGATTTCAAAAGTAACTAAGTAGATAACATGTTGAAATGAATAGGCTACTTAAGTACAAGTCAAGGTACAGACTTGAAAATATAAAAGTACATGTATCCCAAAAAACTACTTAATTACAGTAATTTGAGTATTTGTAATTAATTACTTTCACCCCTGATGATTACTTAGAAGTGATGGTAGGCTGAGGCTCTTTATTGTGATTTATTAACTATTTGTGATTATAATCATGCATAATCCTTGAAGAGATGCGGAGTGTGTATGTGTATGTATGCATAAAGACGTTCGCTCTCTCTCTCTCTCACACTCACACACACACACACAGATCGAGAGAAAGAAACATCTAGGTCAGGGGTGTCAAAGTGCGGTCCTCGATGGCCGGTGTCCTGCATGTTTTAGATGTTTCCCTCTGCCATTACACCTGGAGGCCATTGCATCATTATCAGTCTGATGAGGAGCTGATTATTTTTATTTTATTTTATTTATTATTTATTTATTTATTTATTTAATTTAAAGGCAAAATTTAAATTGCTGGGACCAAATTTCAATCGTAGTTTTCTTCTTTAGTAATTTTTTTCCCCAAAATCTTCCACATTATTTGTCATTTTGTAAATATTTATTAGTTTTTGTTGCTCGACCCCCACTTTCTTGCGAAATACGTGCAGATATTTCCGAGGACGACAGGGCCTCTTTTGCCATTTCTAAAATATCTTCGCCGTAGAGTTCCAAGGACATTTTATCACTAGCTTAGGATCCGACATGTAAACACCGGCACACATACAGTATTTGGCGCTTTTGCTGATGACCACTTCCGGTCTCAGAAAGCAAAAAAAAAATTTTTTTTTTCGTTTCTGTCTCTTACTGATTTTATTTTTTTGTTATTCTCAATAGAAAATGCAAATCAAAGCATTTTAAAAATTTCGTAAGCTACATTTGATCATGAAAAGAAAAAACGCTTTGTATTTCAATTTTATTTTTTGTATTTTAAAACGAAAATCAAATAACCACTTGTTTTTTGTTTTTTAATACCCGTTTCAGAACGGAATATCCAATTGCCAAAATGTACACGGACCCTAAATCTCAACAACTGGAAGTGTAGAGCTAGCTAAACATCGCAGGTACCTGTTACCCAAGCTAGTTTCCTGCCTGCGCCGCAGTATGAGCTGTCATGGACTCGGTCAGAGGTATTTGGTGTTGTTTTATTAACATCTCATATTTCATATAATCAACACTATTGGGTTAAAACATACATTGAGACATTCAGATAGTCGCAAAAGCACTCCGGCGGTTCAGGTAATTTTAGTTATAGTATTATATTCACACTATTAAGAACTCCACTAAACTTAAGCCATTAAAACTGTACATTTGTGTAGTTTTTTTTTAATTTTTAATTTTATTTTACTTTTTTTTACAAAGTTGTAAAGTGTTAGTAGCCCCCTGGCAAAAAAGTTTTTACGTTGAATTGTTTTGTTCTACTCAATGTTCAATAAATAAAAAAAAAAAAGAGAGAGAGAGAGTTGCCGAATTAGCTTATTGCTCACAGGTTCTAATTAGTGCACTCCATCGCGCATGCGCTCAGCGACTCCAGATTTGTGTAGCAGCAGGTGAAAGAACAAAATTTAAAGGATACGCTTTTTCTACTGTTGCTAGGTTACTGCACTACTGCAGGTATATACACCCCGAACGCATACTAACCGTCCCTTTTCAATCTTCGCCTGAAGTGAGAGAAGTTCAGAGCCTTCGGCCTCCACAAGAAAAGTCATTGTTTTAAGCTTCTATCCAAAGCGACTGCCTTAAGGACAACACTAGAAGAACAACAGGACAGAGCATCATCACATAGAAGGAAAAAAAGAAGATCGGGACACCAGGACCAGGAGGAAAACACCTGTTCTCACCGATGGAGGTAAGAATGCTAATGTTAGCTAATAGTAACACACTGTGGTAACGTGAGTGTACACCAGTACTAAAGTGAGTCGTAGTCTTTATTACAGTAATTGCGTTAAAGACATACATACATACATACATACATACATACATACATACATACATACATACATACATACATACATACATACATACATACATACATACAGTTTCTTTCTTTACACCGGTGATGAAAAGGATAGTGTCCTTAAAATAAGTGAATACTTTATCACTGTAGTCTGCTATGTTTGTTGAGTCTAACTGTCAGACCTAACTCAACAAAGATTGTATTCCTAAGTGAAAGGATACTGATGAATTAATAAAACTATGACATTAATTGATGCAATATATATACAGCTGTGCTCATATTATTCATACCCCTTCCATCTTTGTGACTTTTTGTTTTTAATCATAAAAATAATGTGTTTTATAAAACGTATTCTTTTCATGATAAAAACAAAAAAGTCACAAAAATGGCACATACAGACACACACACAAAACGAGCTTCTAACGACTGTTTTTGGAGGTACTGGCAGGGGTAGAGTGAAAGTTAATAAGGGCAGGTAGTGGATGCGGAAGTGTCAAAATAAAAGCATATTCATGGATGAAATCGTGGTACAGGTATATTGTCATTAATATCTGTTATCTACAGGTGTATTATCATTAATATATGTTATCTACAGGTGTATTATCATTAATATCAGTTATCTACAGGTGTATTATCATTAATATCTGTTATCTACAGGTGTATTGTCATTAATATCAGTTATCTACAGGTGTATTATCATTAATATCTGTTATCTACAGGTGTATTGTCATTAATATCAGTTATCTACAGGTGTATTATCATTAATATCTGTTATCTACAGGTGTATTGTCATTAATATCAGTTATCTACAGGTGTATTATCATTAATATCTGTTATCTACAAGTGTATTGTCATTAATATCAGTTATCTACAGGTGTATTATCATTAATATCTGTTATCGACAGGTGTATTGTCATTACTATCAGTTATCTGCAGGTGTATTGTCGTTGTTATGGACGAGGGTTAGTGTGTGTGCACGCCTGGCCGACCATCGCCTGTGGGACCGGCTGGAGGGAGGACCAACCTGACGTCATCGTGGATTCCCTCCTGTGCGCCCCGCCTCCACCGCTCATCGTTGCTCCAGGTCCAGCTGCCGCCACTCGACAGCAAGGTGCAGCCCATCCCCATCATCACTGTGCTGGATAAAAGCCTCACCGGCCCTGCGTTCACGGCAGACTGTGATTGTGGCGCAGTTCAGCCTCTCATTAATATCAGTTATCTACAGGTATAATACCATTAATATCAGTTATCTCCAGGTATATTATCATTAATATCAGTTATCTACAGGTATAATACCATTAATATCAGTTATCTACAGGTATATTATCATTAATATCAGTTATCTACAGGTATAATACCATTAATATCAGTTATCTACAGGTATATTATCATTAATATCAGTTATCTACAGGTATAATACCATTAATATCAGTTATCTACAGGTATATTGTCATTATTATCAGTTATCTACAGATAGGGCCTACATTGTAAAGACTTCAGTTTTAGTTGTGTGAATTTATGTTCAGTAGTTCTTGATCAATTGTCTCTTTCACACCAACTAAACAAAAGGATATCTTTTTTTTCTTTTTCTTCTCAGCAAGTAAAATAAGTCATTGCAGTTAAATGTTCTATTTGTTTGAATCAAACTCAACAGAATCTTTTTTTAATCGTATCATATCGTTTACAATTTTTTAGGAATCACCCTGTATTGGATTGTACTCTGTGAATCCAGATTTGAATCTGATCGTTTTGTGAGTGATAGATTCACACCTCTTGTGAACAGCGACCTAAATCACAAGCATTTGGAGCATCTGCATGACGCCTATTGCCTGACATCTGCGCCGGCCGCTCGCGAGATTTAATGAAGGCTATTGCACATGTGCATAGTGTCGCACGTCCCGGTTAACGTTACACTGTACAAACTTCCTGGTGAGAACCCTGTTCAGTATTCCCTCTTTTGCATTTTTTCCTCTATTCATGTATCACATATCCTGGTGTTTCCACACTGTTCACCTCTGCTGCATAACTCCAACTTGGATAAGGTTTGAAGCATAAAGAGTATGAAAGTGAGAAAACGCATTGATAAAACCATTTGGAGAAATAAATAGGTGAATAAAAATGAAAAAGGATGAATGTTCACCTCTTCAATAGTAATTCTTTTTCTTTTTATTCATCTATTTATTTCTCCAAACACTTACTTTTATACCAATTTCTAAAAAGCTAAAGAAAATTCAGTGTGAAAATGAGAAGAGCAAAAGAGAGTTAATGACAAAATAAATAAATACATGATAGAAATAAATAGGTGATAAAAATAAATAAGTAACAATAAATGTAATAAATGTGAGACATAAATAGAGGAAAACCTGCAAAAGAGGAAGAATATTGAAATGGAAAGCAATGTAGAAATAACTGGGGATAAAAATGTAAAGTAAAAAAAAAATTCCTACTTCTCTCAGAAAATAATTAAACTTACTTGTAGCCTCTTGAACCACATTTCATTTGTAATCGTCCATTCAATCTTATGTTCAGCAACCTTTCAGAATTCATAACTAACATGAATATTTTTGATGTATTTTTTAAGATTTTGGAATCATTATTTAAATAAATATTGTTAAATAGTGTTTTTCAATGAAATATGTTCATGGATCATGAAGCTATTGTTTTTTTTTTATTAAGAATTCATGAAATATATTGTGATGAGTTGAATTATTGAGTTTTAAACATAATGACCCTGCCATAAAAAAAAAAAAAAAACACATCCAAATGATCCAAAAGTTTAATGTCAGAATTTCTTTTTTACAGAGACGACGGAGCAGCGGAAGGACCAGGCCCCCGGAGGTAAGTATTTCCTCTTCCTCCCTTCCCCTGACTGCTTTCCTTCCCTCTCCGCCTCCTCGCACTCCGGCCTCCCGCATTCCTGTTTTGGCGACTCGCCGCGTGTCTTCGATCGCTCGCCCGCCGCGTCGGACCGCTTACCCCCTGCCTTCGCTCGCTCGCCCGGTGCCGCTGCCTCCAACTACGCGCCCCACGCCGCGGCCTCCGAATACGCACCCCACGCCGCGGCCTCCGACGACGCGCCCCACGCCGCGGCCTCCGACGACCTGCCCCACGCCACGGCCTCCGACAACGCGCCCCACGCCGCGGCCTCCGACGACGCGCCCCACGCCGCGGCCTCCGATGACGCGCCCCACGCCGCAGCCTCCGACGACACGCCCCACGCCGCTGAGTCCGGTCGCCTGCCCCTCGCCGCTGCGTCCGGTTGCTGTTGTTGCGCCGTTGCCTCCAACCATCCGCACCTCACGTCCAACCACTCGCCGCGGGCCGCTGCGTCCACCCACTCGTCGCGGGCCGCTGCGTCCGGTCCCTCACCCCGCGCCGCTGCCTCGGGTCTCTCGCCCTTTGCTGCTACCTCCAGTCGCACGCCCTGTGACGTTGCCACCAGTTGCTAGCGTTGCGCCGCTCCGTCCCATTGCTCGTGTTGCGCCGCTTCCTCCAGTTCCTCCACCGCTACCTCTGCTCGCTCGCCCTCGACTTCCATTGGTCCGTCGAGCGATAGATTTTTCTGCGGGCAGCGGTTTTCTACTTCCTTTTGTCCGCCGTGCCATCGATTTTGATGGGTAAATCCCGAAGGCTGTAGGAAAGTTTGTCCACCCACTTTCCCCCTCTTTGTACGGCCTTCACACTTTGTCTTAAAAAAAAGCCCTGTGCCTTTTGTCGCTCGCTCCGTTCCTCCATTCGCTCACTCCGTCACTTGCTCTGTTCCTCCATTCGCTCGCCCCGTTCCTGCACTCGCTCGCCCCGTCGCTCGCCCCGTTCCTCCACTCGCTCGCCCCGTCGCTCGCTCCGTTCCTCCATTCGCTCGCCACGTCGCTTCCTCTCTTTCTCCATTCGCTCGCCCCGTCGCTCGCTCCGTTCCTCCATTCGCTCGCCACGTCGCTTCCTCTCTTTCTCCATTCCTTCGCCCCTTCGCTAGCTCCGTTTCTCCATTCGCTCGCCCTGTCGCTTGCTCCGTTCCTCCATTCGCTCGCCCTGTCGCTTGCTCTGCTTCTCCATTCGCTCGCCCCGTCGCTTGCTTGGTTTCTCCATTCTTTCGCCCCTTCGCTAGCTCTGTTCCTCCATTCGCTCGCCCCGTCACTCACTCCGTTCCTCCATTCGCTCGCCCCGTCGCTCGCTCTGTTCCTCCATTCGCTCGCCCCGTCGCTCGCTCTGTTCCTCCATTCGCTCGCCCCGTCACTCGCTCCGTTCCTCCATTCGCTCGCCCCGTTCCTCCACTCGCTCGCCCCGTCACTCGCTCCGTTCCTCCATTCGCTCGCCCCATCACTCGCTCCGTTCCTCCATTCGCTCGCCCCGTCGCTCGCCCCGTTCCTCCACTCGCTCGCCCCGTCACTCGCTCCGTTCCTCCATTCGCTCGTCCTGTCGCTCGCTCCGTTCCTCCATTCGCTCGCCCCGTAACTCGCTCCGTTCCTCCATTCGCTCACCCCGTCGCTCGTTCCGGTCCTCCTTTCGCTCGCCACGTTCTTCCCACTTTTCGACCAGCCTTCACCGTCACTCTTAAAAAGAAAAAAAACCCTGCATGTCCACTTGCTACCTCTTCCTTCACCCTTCTCTTTCACTCTAAAAAAAAAAACAAAAAAACAAACAAAAAAAAAAACCTTTGCCCATCCGCCTGCTTTCTTTTCCTGCTTCCTCTCACTGTTAAACAAAACAAAATAAACGTCACCTCCATACATCCACCTTCCGCGTTCGTATGTCCGCCTTCTGCTTCCGTACTTCCGCGTCCGTACACCCACCTTCCGTCTGTTTTTTCTACTTTTCTTCCTTCCTACTTTGCTGCTTCTTGATCTTGCACCTCTTTTTCCTACCTTTCTTCCTTCCTCTCCCCCGTGAACTGCCACCTTACCGTGGTGGGGGAGTTTGTGTGCTCGAATGATCCTAGGAACTATGTTGTGGGAAGCTTTATACCTCTGGTAGGGTCTCCCATGGCAAACAGTTCTTGGGTGACGGGCCAGACTAAGAGCAGTTCAACAGCTTTCTGTCTGTCTGTCTGTCTGTCTGTCTGTCTGTCTGTCTGTCTGTCTGTCTGTCTGTGCTGACATCTTTGCACATTTTACATCTTTTATAAGCCTTTTTGTAAAGGAATGGGAGAAAGATAAAAGTTATAGATACTTAAAACCGAAAATAATTGTTCATGTTATTTATTTACTCATGTAGATTTTTCACCTAAGACGATAAAACGTAAATATTTCATGATTTGGGTGATGAAATGTAAAAATTTAAATGAATTAAAGCACGCTGTGAACCTTCTTTCTTTCACATTCTTATTGTGCTTTCAGTTAGGTTTTCCTTTCGATGACATCACCCATGAGTTACAAGTTGCTGCTGATGAAGTAAACTCCTCCACTAGAAAGTGAAAAAGACGACATGGAGACGCCCCGACGTGATAATGGAGAAGGGGAAAAAAATCACTGGTGACTCTTATCAAATAAAGTGTGCAAAGCTAAACAATGGTTGAATTGTGCACTCTCTATATCTACTCTGTTAGCTGTGATCAATGGTAAGAAAACAGGTTATTATGTTGGATCTGTTTAATTATTAAGATCAGAAGAATTCTTAATGGGAAAGTCATTTAATGCTACTTCATTTATAAAAGTATTTCAACACCCAAATTTCCTGGAAGTTCAAAGTGACTGGGTATAGTTATGCCACTAGTTTTTAAGAGGTTCTATAAACTCTTGACATTTTTAGAAGCAAGCTTCTTATACACTAAGAAGCTTGCTTAATTTATCTCTTTTTATGCAAGATGTCAAACTTTACATTCAGGTTTCTTAAAATAATTCACCTTAATGTCATAGGGTTGTAAAAAAACAAAAAGATAAAAAGTAAAGCATTATTTCATTTAACATGAAAAACAAATGGCAATATTATATTTTGACAAGGAACTCATTCATGTGAAAGTGATACTCAATTTTGGAAAACTCAGTGAGAACATCAGTAAAACTTTTGTCATGATTCTAACCAGTCAGCTGGTGTTGACATGTTATATAAAAAAGAAGACATGAGGAATCATCAGGTGTGCCATGCTGGGGTGTCATGTTGGGGTGGGGTGGGGCAACCCAGGGCCCGACACATATATTGATAACATCAACAGAGAGAATTAATTTGATGCCACAGTCCTGGGGGATCTTGGACATCCTGGGGGGGTCAAACAAATGGTTTAGTGTTAGGAATATGAACACAAGTATGTTAAATGTATTAATTTAGGTGGTGAATTAAAGACCCACTCATCAATATAATCTAATTGTAGCTTAAAACCTTATTCATGCTTTTTATTTTAAATAAATACCCCTCTTTGTTTTTCTTTTTCGCCTCATGCACTGGCATGGATAGGGACCCACTGACATTGAGTGTACAAGGCCCAGAATTTGGTCCTACTCCCCTGTTGCCATGGCTCAAAAAGGTTGGGAAACACTCAACTACATGGGTCTCAAACTAATGTTTTTCAGGTTCGATCTCCAATGGGCCGGACCAGGAAAATTAAAACATAATATCCTATAAAAAATAATGACTCCAAATTTTTGTTATTGTTTTAGTGCAAAAAAAAAAACATTAAATTATGAAAGTGCTTTTATAAATGATCCAAATGCATAAAAAAGGAACATTTCATGAGGAAAATAAGGTAAATTTTAACAACATTCTGCCTCAGTTCATCATTTGTCCATGTGTTTTATGATGGATCAGTTCTACAAAGACACTAAACTCTTAGTAACAGAAGCAGAAAATGGTTTAAATTGTGTCTAATTTTCTTTAGACATTTCAGGTTGTTCACATTTGTTCAGATTCTTCACATATTATTGTTACAGGATACTTTTTCTAAATGTAAATATTTTCATAAATGAATGTTAGTTTTTGTAGTAAAATGTTTTTAAAGTTATTATTTATAAGCAAAAAAAGAGAGAAGAAAATAGTCATTATAAAAAATTATTATTATTATTCTCTTCAGCCCAGGGGCCGCTTTGGAACATTTGGTGGGCCACATTTGGCCCCCTGGCCGCATGTTTGAGACCCCTGCTCTACTGGGTCATCAAATCAGTGTCAGTTGACTGTCAACTAGGTTACCTGTAGGGATTTTTAATGTCCAGCAGGTGTCAGTATTCAGTGACACAGTATCAATACAGTTTGGCAAAATGCTGAAACACTTCATGAGGCCTCATCTACCATCACTAGCATTTATTACACTTTTGTAATGGCCACATCAACACATTAGCAGTCTTTTTAACTAAATAACACACCTACCTATATAAGCCAACAGTGATATAATACTGTGGCAAAGGGGGACCTATTATGGGCAGAAAGAATGTAAGTATTTGGATATTCAGATTGTTACTATGGCCATGTTATCTGTTATCAAGAATTATTAATATTTGGATCACTATTTCACTTTTAAAATGCTTTTATATGCAAATTTCAACCATGACAAAATGTCAAAAGGTTATTTTTAAGGACAATTACTCCAAATTTATACAGTAAAACCTTTTCATTCTTCATTCACACATCACTCAGTAGTGCTGTTAGTATGGTCATGTTATCTGTTGCCAAGAATAATTCATATTTAGATCACTATTTCACTTTTAAATTGCTTATATACAAATATTAATTATTCTTGGCAACTGATAACATGACCATACTAACAGCACCATTGACTGATGTATGAATGAAGAATGGAAAAAAAGCTACTGTATAAATGTAGAGTAATTGTCCTTAGAAAACCTTATCTTTGACATTTTGTCATGGTTGAAATTTGCATAAATAAGCCTTTTAAAAGTGAAATAGTGATCCAAATATGAATTATTCTTGGCAACTGATAACATAACCATACTAACAGCACTACTGAGTGATGTGTGGATGAAGAATGAAAAGATTTTACTGTATAAATGTGGAAATGAGTACTGGAAACAAAATGCATGAAAAATTCTTGCTGTATGAGAAGAGGACTTCCAGGGGTTGCAGGACAAAAAAAGGAGGAGAACAAGGTAATATTAAGCATTCATAGTCCTCTTATTTGTCCAAACAATGAAATCTATTATGCAGGGTTCCCATGGTCATGCAATTCTGGGAAAAGTTATGAAATGATAAAAAAGAGTTTTCCAGACCTGGAAATGATTTAGTTAACCGGATGCTTTGGAAAAGTTTCAAATATACACTGTTTTAACTATTGTTTCTCCTCCTCTCCTCATCCTCCTCCCAGAAAGGTCAGGCTTCCACCCCACCATCACTACCAAAACCACTAAATCACAACCAGTACACATCTATGTTTTTTTTTTCCTTTTAACAGCCGAAAAGATGAAGATGCTGCAGGCATTGGAGATGTCACTGAGAACGTAGAAGAGCTTGTACTGGCAGCACAGAGCCTACCAGATGTCACTGCAGCTGTCATGACCTCCGCTCCGGTGACCTTTCCCCCAGTCATTTCTACACTCACCTGGTCCCGCACTGCGCAGCTGCAAGCTGTTCCTCATCTGTGGCTATAAAAGCAGTAAGGCTTGCAGTTGCCAGTGCGGGACCATTCAGTAATGTCACCTCCATAACCCGGACAGCTTTTGCCATCTCCTCAATCACCATAACCCGGACATTCATCATCACCACGGACTCTGGTCGTTTGTTCCCAGGTTTTGTCTGTCTTGTCTTTATGTTTCTTAGTTTTGTTATTCAATTATTTTTCCCTTCAGTACTGTGCAATGGAGTCCTCATTCACCTCACCCCGATCCGTGACCGCAGCAATCAGAGAGCTCACCAGTCTGGCTACCACTCAAAAAGTCATCAAGCAAGGGTTCTGCTGTGTTGTTTGTATGACTAAGTATGCAAAAGATAGTATTGTCCCACATTTAAAATTTATTCTGTACAAAAAAATACACATTTTTGTATTCACTGTAAACACTTTGTGTAATAATACAATAACAAAGTATCATATAAAGGGTTCCCACAGCCATGAAATTCCTAGATAGGTTTTTAAATTAGAAACACTGTTTTCCAGACCTGGAAATGGTTTGAAATTAACAGGCAAAAATGTCAAATATACACTGTTTATGGCTATTGTTTCTCCTCCTCTTCTCTTCCTCATCCTCCTCTCTCCACTAAAAGCCTCATTATTGCACCCTTTGATCACTATGTGAGCCTACTTATTTAAAACTACCGCATGCAGATAGTCTTGTAAACGAGGTCAAATATTATGTAAAAATTTTGAAAATGACTTGGGTTGGTGTGGAAACCCTGAAGCTTTTAAGTCGATTAAAAAAGAAGAAAACACAGTCATCCAGCACATTAAAACACATCAAGTCCAGATGAGGACACAGAGAAGGACTAGTTTTTCGTTTTTTATGTTTTAGAGTTCATCGATGAGCCCGTCTTCACAGAGTGTTACCGAAGCATTATTGGCTGCAAAGTGTGTGTGGAACAGAGGCTGTTGACCTCTGTGCATTGTGCAAAATGTAGAGGGAACACCAAAGGCAGCAACATATTTGAAGTTAATGGTCTGTCGGAAGCATTTTCTGATCTGAGATCCCTTTGTGAAGAGGAGTAACATTTTGCACTTTCATACTCAAATACTGTAGGCATGTTGTGTTCGTTGTATTTGGGTCAGAGTTCTTGTACTGTTAATGTAAATTCATTTACATGTTTGGGCTGGATGACATCATATTACTGTTCACTGTTTTAGTGAGATAAACATTTATCCTTAGCAAACATCTATTGCCACCAGTTAATTGTTATAGTTACTAATTTACATTCTTTAAAGTTGTGGTTATGTGAGAGAAGTGCCTCTTTGTATGGAGCCATGTTGCTGTCCACTGCTCTAGAGAATTCTGAAATGTCTGAATATTTCTCTGCAAACTGATTTTCAACTGTCAAGTTTGTCCTGTTCTGGTGAAAATAGATAAACAAAAGTAGTATGTGTTGTCAATGTCAATAAATTCGAATACCACAATGTTGATATTTTGACTACTGTTGCCTTCCTAAGATATTTACACATATGATATTTTTAATAAAGACTCATTAGTGGATATGATCGAGCAGGTAGAGGCAGAGAATAGAACAGGTCATATAACAGGTCAGGTAAAACAGCATCCTTTTACTGTAAAGCAGCCTTTAAAACCAGAAAGAGACTACACTCATGTCTACACTGGAAAAATGACAGAATATCCCTTTACTGTACACAGCAATACATTGAATATTACCTGAAAACACCTTCATAGATGGTAAGGTTGTTTTTTCATTGGCATAGTAGAATGAGCAACAACCTTTTTGCTGAAGCCATCAATGGCTAAAACATGGGTGACTCCAAACATGGCCTGTTTTTCATTCTGATCCATATGAATCTTGTGTCCCATGTATTCAGCATGATATGGTACGGGGTTGAGATTGCGGGCACCCTAAAAGAGAGAAAAATGTAACTACTTCACAGTATAAAAAAAATCCTGTTAATCATATACTGCATCAGTTAAAAGTTTTATAAATGTAACTATGTCTATTTGTACTATCTCGGTCAAAATTAAAAATAAATTAGGGCACTTGATCTGGTTATACGATAAAAACATGATTTTTTTTTATCTTGTACTATGTAACTGCAGCTAAACAAGCACCAAAACACACACAAGCTCATAGTTAGACACAAATTACACAAGTTTGATCATGTAAAATATGAAGGCTGACACAGTAACATGCCCGACGCCTTGCTTCATGGTAAGGCTGATGCATAGTTCTGAGCACTGATCCAATTCATGTCTCTGCAGCATGCACTCCTTTCATGGCGAGATACCCCTTCATCGTTCTTCTCCCATACGTAGGTCCTGTCTTGAATGAAAATAACAAATTAACATGATGTCCACATTCAAAAATCACACCTGCTAATATATGTTTATTAGACAGGGCAGTTTGTGTGTGATGTTTGTGGAGTGTAGTAATGTTTACATGTATGTTGACTATGATTACCAGTGGTGGAAAGAGTACTGAAAATCAGTACTGAAGTACAAGTACTATTACATTGCTAAAATGTTGACGATTTAATATCCATGAGTACATTTTGACTGGAAAGTACTGCAAGTGATGCTGGAGTACTACATCTGTCTGTACCTTTTAACTGGTTAAATTCTTAATACAAAATCAATTAAAGATCAATTATTAACATCCTTTCTTTTGTTTTGTTTTCCGTCCGCATACAGAAATGCAGATAAAAGGTTTGGAATTGTACTCAGTAGGATTTCAAAAGTAACTAAGTAGATAACATGTTGAAATGAATAGGCTACTTAAGTACAAGTCAAGGTACAGACTTGAAAATATAAAAGTACATGTATCCCAAAAAACTACTTAATTACAGTAATTTGAGTATTTGTAATTAATTACTTTCACCCCTGATGATTACTTAGAAGTGATGGTAGGCTGAGGCTCTTTATTGTGATTTATTAACTATTTGTGATTATAATCATGCATAATCCTTGAAGAGATGCGGAGTGTGTATGTGTATGTATGCATAAAGACGTTCGCTCTCTCTCTCTCACACACACACACACACACACACACAGATCTAGAGAAAGAAACATCTAGGTCAGGGGTGTCAAAGTGCGGTCCTCGATGGCCGGTGTCCTGCATGTTTTAGATGTTTCCCTCTGCCATTACACCTGGAGGCCATTGCATCATTATCAGTCTGATGAGGAGCTGATTATTTTTATTTTATTTTATTTATTATTTATTTATTATTTATTTTTTTTAAATTTAAAGGCAAAATTTAAATTGCTGGGACCAAATTTCAATCGTAGTTTTCTTCTTTAGTAAATTTTTTCCCCAAAATCTTCCACATTATTTGTCATTTTGTAAATATTTATTAGTTTTTGTTGCTCGACCCCCACTTTCTTGCGAAATACGTGCAGATATTTCCGAGGACGACAGGGCCTCTTTTGCCATTTCTAAAATATCTTCGCCGTAGAGTTCCAAGGACATTTTATCACTAGCTTAGGATCCGACATGTAAACACCGGCACACATACAGTATTTGGCGCGTTTGCTGATGACCACTTACGGTCTCAGAAAGCAAAAAAAAAATTTTTTTTTTTCGTTTCTGTCTCTTACTGATTTTATTTTTTTTGTTATTCTCAATAGAAAATGCAAATCAAAGCATTTTAAAAATTTCGTAAGCTACATTTGATCATGAAAAGAAAAAACGCTTTGTATTTCAATTTTATTTTTTGTATTTTAAAACGAAAATCAAATAACCACTTGTTTTTTGTTTTTTAATACCCGTTTCAGAACGGAATATCCAATTGCCAAAATGTACACGGACCCTAAATCTCAACAACTGGAAGTGTAGAGCTAGCTAAACATCGCAGGTACCTGTTACCCAAGCTAGTTTCCTGCCTGCGCCGCAGTATGAGCTGCCATGGACTCGGTCAGAGGTATTTGGTGTTGTTTTATTAACATCTCATATTTCATATAATCAACACTATTGGGTTAAAACATACATTGAGACATTCAGATAGTCGCAAAAGCACTCCGGCGGTTCAGGTAATTTTAGTTATAGTATTATATTCACACTATTAAGAACTCCACTAAACTTAAGCCATTAAAACTGTACATTTGTGTAGTTTTTTTTTATTTTTAATTTTATTTTACTTTTTTTTACAAAGTTGTAAAGTGTTAGTAGCCCCCTGGCAAAAAAAGTTTTTACGTTGAATTGTTTTGTTCTACTCAATGTTCAATAAATTAAAAAAAAAAAAAAGAGAGAGAGAGAGTTGCCGAATTAGCTTATTGCTCACAGGTTCTAATTAGTGCACTCCATCGCGCATGCGCTCAGCGACTCCAGATTTGTGTAGCAGCAGGTGAAAGAACAAAATTTAAAGGATACGCTTTTTCTACTGTTGCTAGGTTACTGCACTACTGCAGGTATATACACCCCGAACGCATACTAACCGTCCCTTTTCAATCTTCGCCTGAAGTGAGAGAAGTTCAGAGCCTTCGGCCTCCACAAGAAAAGTCATTGTTTTAAGCTTCTATCCAAAGCGACTGCCTTAAGGACAACACTAGAAGAACAACAGGACAGAGCATCATCACATAGAAGGAAAAAAAGAAGATCGGGACACCAGGACCAGGAGGAAAACACCTGTTCTCACCGATGGAGGTAAGAATGCTAATGTTAGCTAATAGTAACACACTGTGGTAACGTGAGTGTACACCAGTACTAAAGTGAGTCGTAGTCTTTATTACAGTAATTGCGTTAAAGACATACATACATACATACATACATACATACATACATACATACATACATACATACATACATACATACATACATACATACATACATACATACATACATACATACATACATACATACATACATACAGTTTCTTTCTTTACACCGGCGATGAAAAGGATAGTGTCCTTAAAATAAGTGAATACTTTATCACTGTAGTCTGCTATGTTTGTTGAGTCTAACTGTCAGACCTAACTCAACAAAGATTTTATTCCTAAGTGAAAGGATACTGATGAATTAATAAAACTATGACATTAATTGATGCAATATATATACAGCTGTGCTCATATTATTCATACCCCTTCCATCTTTGTGACTTTTTGTTTTTAATCATAAAAATAATGTGTTTTATAAAACGTATTCTTTTCATGATAAAAACAAAAAAGTCACAAAAATGGCACATACAGACACACACACAAAACGAGCTTCTAACGACTGTTTTTGGAGGTACTGGCAGGGGTAGAGTGAAAGTTAATAAGGGCAGGTAGTGGATGCGGAAGTGTCAAAATAAAAGCATATTCATGGATGAAATCGTGGTACAGGTATATTGTCATTAATATCTGTTATCTACAGGTGTATTATCATTAATATATGTTATCTACAGGTGTATTATCATTAATATCAGTTATCTACAGGTGTATTATCATTAATATCTGTTATCTACAGGTGTATTGTCATTAATATCAGTTATCTACAGGTGTATTATCATTAATATCTGTTATCTACAAGTGTATTGTCATTAATATCAGTTATCGACAGGTGTATTGTCATTACTATCAGTTATCTGCAGGTGTATTGTCGTTGTTATGGACGAGGGTTAGTGTGCACGCCTGGCCGACCATCGCCTGTGGGACCGGCTGGAGGGAGGACCAACCTGACGTCATCGTGGATTCCCTCCTGTGCGCCCCGCCTCCACCGCCCATCGTTGCTCCAGGTCCAGCTGCCGCCACTCGACAGCAAGGTGCAGCCCATCCCCATCATCACTGTGCTGGATAAAAGCCTCACCGGCCCTGCGTTCACGGCAGACTGTGATTGTGGCGCAGTTCAGCCTCTCATTAATATCAGTTATCTACAGGTATAATACCATTAATATCAGTTATCTACAGGTATAATACCATTAATATCAGTTATCTACAGGTATAATACCATTAATATCAGTTATCTACAGGTATATTATCATTAATATCAGTTATCTACAGGTATAATACCATTAATATCAGTTATCTCCAGGTATATTATCATTAATATCAGTTATCTACAGGTATAATACCATTAATATCAGTTATCTACAGGTATATTATCATTAATATCAGTTATCTACAGGTATATTGTCATTATTATCAGTTATCTACAGATAGGGCCTACATTGTAAAGACTTCAGTTTTAGTTGTGTGAATTTATGTTCAGTAGTTCTTGATCAATTGTCTCTTTCACACCAACTAAACAAAAGGATATCTTTTTTTTCTTTTTCTTCTCAGCAAGTAAAATAAGTCATTGCAGTTAAATGTTCTATTTGTTTGAATCAAACTCAACAGAATCTTTTTTTAATCGTATCATATCGTTTACAATTTTTTAGGAATCACCCTGTATTGGATTGTACTCTGTGAATCCAGATTTGAATCTGATCGTTTTGTGAGTGATAGATTCACACCTCTTGTGAACAGCGACCTAAATCACAAGCATTTGGAGCATCTGCATGACGCCTATTGCCTGACATCTGCGCCGGCCGCTCGCGAGATTTAATGAAGGCTATTGCACATGTGCATAGTGTCGCACGTCCCGGTTAACGTTACACTGTACAAACTTCCTGGTGAGAACCCTGTTCAGTATTCCCTCTTTTGCATTTTTTCCTCTATTCATGTATCACATATCCTGGTGTTTCCACACTGTTCACCTCTGCTGCATAACTCCAACTTGGATAAGGTTTGAAGCATAAAGAGTATGAAAGTGAGAAAACGCATTGATAAAACCATTTGGAGAAATAAATAGGTGAATAAAAATGAAAAAAGATGAATGTTCACCTCTTCAATAGTAATTCTTTTTCTTTTTATTCATCTATTTATTTCTCCAAACACTTACTTTTATACCAATTTCTAAAAAGCTAAAGAAAATTCAGTGTGAAAATGAGAAGAGCAAAAGAGAGTTAATGACAAAATAAATAAATACATGATAGAAATAAATAGGTGATAAAAATAAATAAGTAACAATAAATGTAATAAATGTGAGACATAAATAGAGGAAAACCTGCAAAAGAGGAAGAATATTGAAATGGAAAGCAATGTAGAAATAACTGGGGATAAAAATGTAAAGTAAAAAAAAAATTCCTACTTCTCTCAGAAAATAATTAAACTTACTTGTAGCCTCTTGAACCACATTTCATTTGTAATCGTCCATTCAATCTTATGTTCAGCAACCTTTCAGAATTCATAACTAACATGAATATTTTTGATGTATTTTTTAAGATTTTGGAATCATTATTTAAATAAATATTGTTAAATAGTGTTTTTCAATGAAATATGTTCATGGATCATGAAGCTATTGTTTTTTTTTTATTAAGAATTCATGAAATATATTGTGATGAGTTGAATTATTGAGTTTTAAACATAATGACCCTGCCATAAAAAAAAAAAAAAAAACACATCCAAATGATCCAAAAGTTTAATGTCAGAATTTCTTTTTTACAGAGACGACGGAGCAGCGGAAGGACCAGGCCCCCGGAGGTAAGTATTTCCTCTTCCTCCCTTCCCCTGACTGCTTTCCTTCCCTCTCCGCCTCCTCGCACTCCGGCCTCCCGCATTCCTGTTTTGGCGACTCGCCGCGTGTCTTCGATCGCTCGCCCGCCGCGTCGGACCGCTTACCCCCTGCCTTCGCTCGCTCGCCCGGTGCCGCTGCCTCCAACGACGCGCCCCACGCCGCGGCCTCCGACGACGCGGCCTCCGACGACGCGGCCTCCGACGACGCGCCCCGTGCCGCGGCCTCCAACTACGCGCCCCACGCCGCGGCCTCCGACTACGCACCCCACGCCGCGGCCTCCGACGACGCGCCCCACGCCGCGGCCTCCGACGACCTGCCCCACGCCGCGGCCTCCGACAACGCGCCCCACGCCGCGGCCTCCGACGACGCGCCCCACGCCGCGGCCTCCGATGACGCGCCCCACGCCGCAGCCTCCGACGACACGCCCCACGCCGCTGAGTCCGGTCGCCTGCCCCTCGCCGCTGCGTCCGGTTGCTGTTGTTGCGCCGTTGCCTCCAACCATCCGCACCTCACGTCCAACCACTCGCCGCGGGCCGCTGCGTCCACCCACTCGTCGCGGGCCGCTGCGTCCGGTCCCTCACCCCGCGCCGCTGCCTCGGGTCTCTCGCCCTTTGCTGCTACCTCCAGTCGCACGCCCTGTGACGTTGCCACCAGTTGCTAGCGTTGCGCCGCTCCGTCCCATTGCTCGTGTTGCGCCGCTTCCTCCAGTTCCTCCACCGCTACCTCTGCTCGCTCGCCCTCGACTTCCATTGGTCCGTCGAGCGATAGATTTTTCTGCGGGCAGCGGTTTTCTACTTCCTTTTGTCCGCCGTGCCATCGATTTTGATGGGTAAATCCCGAAGGCTGTAGGAAAGTTTGTCCACCCACTTTCCCCCTCTTTGTACGGCCTTCACACTTTGTCTTAAAAAAAAGCCCTGTGCCTTTTGTCGCTCGCTCCGTTCCTCCATTCGCTCACTCCGTCACTTGCTCTGTTCCTCCATTCGCTCGCCCCGTTCCTGCACTCGCTCGCCCCGTCGCTCGCCCCGTTCCTCCACTCGCTCGCCCCGTCGCTCGCTCCGTTCCTCCATTCGCTCGCCACGTCGCTTCCTCTCTTTCTCCATTCGCTCGCCCCGTCGCTCGCTCCGTTCCTCCATTCGCTCGCCACGTCGCTTCCTCTCTTTCTCCATTCCTTCGCCCCTTCGCTAGCTCCGTTTCTCCATTCGCTCGCCCTGTCGCTTGCTCCGTTCCTCCATTCGCTCGCCCTGTCGCTTTCTCCGTTCCTCCATTCGCTCGCCCCGTCGCTTGCTTGGTTTCTCCATTCTTTCGCCCCTTCGCTTGCTTGGTTTCTCCATTCTTTCGCCCCTTCGCTAGCTCTGTTCCTCCATTCGCTCGCCCCGTCACTCGCTCCGTTCCTCCATTCGTTCGCCCCGTCGCTCGCTCTGTTCCTCCATTCGTTCGCCCCGTCGCTCGCTCTGTTCCTCCATTCGCTCGCCCCGTCGCTCGCTCTGTTCCTCCATTCGCTCGCCCCGTCACTCGCTCCGTTCCTCCATTCGCTCGCCCCGTCGCTCGCCCCGTTCCTCCACTCGCTCGCCCCGTCACTCGCTCCGTTCCTCCATTCGCTCGCCCCATCACTCGCTCCGTTCCTCCATTCGCTCGCCCCGTCGCTCGCCCCGTTCCTCCACTCGCTCGCCCCGTCACTCGCTCCGTTCCTCCATTCGCTCGTCCTGTCGCTCGCTCCGTTCCTCCATTCGCTCGCCCCGTAACTCGCTCCGTTCCTCCATTCGCTCACCCCGTCGCTCGTTCCGGTCCTCCTTTCGCTCGCCACGTTCTTCCCACTTTTCGACCGGCCTTCACCGTCACTCTTAAAAAGAAAAAAAACCTGCGTGTCCACTTGCTACCTCTTCCTTCACCCTTCTCTTTCACTCTAAAAAAAAAAACAAAAAAACAAACAAAAAAAAAAACCTTTGCCCATCCGCCTGCTTTCTTTTCCTGCTTCCTCTCACTGTTAAACAAAACAAAATAAACGTCACCTCCATACATCCACCTTCCGCGTTCGTATGTCCGCCTTCTGCTTCCGTAATTCCGCGTCCGTACACCCACCTTCCGTCTGTTTTTTCTACTTTTCTTCCTTCCTACTTTGCTGCTTCTTGATCTTGCACCTCTTTTTCCTACCTTTCTTCCTTCCTCTCCCCCGTGAACTGCCACCTTACCGTGGTGGGGGAGTTTGTGTGCTCGAATGATCCTAGGAACTATGTAGTGGGAAGCTTTATACCTCTGGTAGGGTCTCCCATGGCAAACAGTTCTTGGGTGACGGGCCAGACTAAGAGCAGTTCAACAGCTTTCTGTCTGTCTGTCTGTCTGTCTGTCTGTGCTGACATCTTTGCACATTTTACATCTTTTATAAGCCTTTTTGTAAAGGAATGGGAGAAAGATAAAAGTTATAGATACTTAAAACCGAAAATAATTGTTCATGTTATTTATTTACTCATGTAGATTTTTCACCTAAGACGATAAAACGTAAATATTTCATGATTTGGGTGATGAAATGTAAAAATTTAAATGAATTAAAGCACGCTGTGAACCTTCTTTCTTTCACATTCTTATTGTGCTTTCAGTTAGGTTTTCCTTTCGATGACATCACCCATGAGGTACAAGTTGCTGCTGATGAAGTAAACTCCTCCACTAGAACGTGAAAAAGACGACATGGAGACGCCCCGACGTGATAATGGAGAAGGGGAAAAAAATCACTGGTGACTCTTATCAAATAAAGTGTGCAAAGCTAAACAATGGTTGAATTGTGCACTCTCTATATCTACTCTGTTAGCTGTGATCAATGGTAAGAAAACAGGTTATTATGTTGGATCTGTTTAATTATTAAGATCAGAAGAATTCTTAATGGGAAAGTCATTTAATGCTACTTCATGGTTACATTTTTTATAAAAGTATTTCAACACCCAAATTTCCTGGAAGTTCAAAGTGACTGGGTATAGTTATGCCACTAGTTTTTAAGAGGTTCTATAAACTCTTGACATTTTTAGAAGCAAGCTTCTTATACACTAAGAAGCTTGCTTAATTTATCTCTTTTTATGCAAGATGTCAAACTTTACATTCAGGTTTCTTAAAATAATTCACCTTAATGTCATAGGGTTGTAAAAAAACAAAAAGATAAAAAGTAAAGCATTATTTCATTTAACATGAAAAACAAATGGCAATATTATATTTTGACAAGGAACTCATTCATGTGAAAGTGATACTCAATTTTGGAAAACTCAATGAGAACATCAGTAAAACTTTTGTCATGATTCTAACCAGTCAGCTGGTGTTGACATGTTATATAAAAAAGAAGACATGAGGAATCATCAGGTGTGCCATGCTGGGGTGTCATGTTGGGGTGGGGTGGGGCAACCCAGGGCCCGACACATATATTGATAACATCAACAGAGAGAATTAATTTGATGCCACAGTCCTGGGGGATCTTGGACATCCTGGGGGGGTCAAACAAATGGTTTAGTGTTAGGAATATGAACACAAGTATGTTAAATGTATTAATTTAGGTGGTGAATTAAAGACCCACTCATCAATATAATCTAATTGTAGCTTAAAACCTTATTCATGCTTTTTATTTTAAATAAATACCCCTCTTTGTTTTTCTTTTTCGCCTCATGCACTGGCATGGATAGGGACCCACTGACATTGAGTGTACAAGGCCCAGAATTTGGTCCTACTCCCCTGTTGCCATGGCTCAAAAAGGTTGGGAAACACTCAACTACATGGGTCTCAAACTAATTTTTTTCAGGTTCGATCTCCAATGGGCCGGACCAGGAAAATTAAAACATAATATCCTATAAAAAATAATGACTCCAAATTTTTGTTATTGTTTTAGTGCAAAAAAAAAAACATTAAATTATGAAAGTGCTTTTATAAATGATCCAAATGCATAAAAAAGGAACATTTCATGAGGAAAATAAGGTAAATTTTAACAACATTCTGCCTCAGTTCATCATTTGTCCATGTGTTTTATGATGGATCAGTTCTACAAAGACACTAAACTCTTAGTAACAGAAGCAGAAAATGGTTTAAATTGTGTCTAATTTTCTTTAGACATTTCAGGTTGTTCACATTTGTTCAGATTCTTCACATATTATTGTTACAGGATAGTTTTTCTAAATGTAAATATTTTCATAAATGAATGTTAGTTTTTGTAGTAAAAATTTTCTAAAGTTATTATTTATAAGCAAAAAAGAGAGAAGAAAATAGTCATTATAAAAAATTATTATTATTATTCTCTTCAGCCCAGGGGCCGCTTTGGAACATTTGGTGGGCCACATTTGGCCCCCTGGCCGCATGTTTGAGACCCCTGCTCTACTGGGTCATCAAATCAGTGTCAGTTGACTGTCAACTAGGTTACCTGTAGGGATTTTTAATGTCCAGCAGGTGTCAGTATTCAGTGACACAGTATCAATACAGTTTGGCAAAATGCTGAAACACTTCATGAGGCCTCATCTACCATCACTAGCATTTATTACACTTTTGTAATGGCCACATCAACACATTAGCAGTCTTTTTAACTAAATAACACACCTACCTATATAAGCCAACAGTGATATAATACTGTGGCAAAGGGGGACCTATTATGGGCAGAAAGAATGTAAGTATTTGGATATTCAGATTGTTACTATGGCCATGTTATCTGTTATCAAGAATTATTAATATTTGGATCACTATTTCACTTTTAAAATGCTTTTATATGCAAATTTCAACCATGACAAAATGTCAAAAGGTTATTTTTAAGGACAATTACTCCAAATTTATACAGTAAAACCTTTTCATTCTTCATCCACACATCACTCAGTAGTGCTGTTAGTATGGTCATGTTATCTGTTGCCAAGAATAATTCATATTTAGATCACTATTTCACTTTTAAATTGCTTATATACAAATATTAATTATTCTTGGCAACTGATAACATGACCATACTAACAGCACCATTGACTGATGTATGAATGAAGAATGGAAAAAAAGCTACTGTATAAATGTAGAGTAATTGTCCTTAGAAAACCTTATCTTTGACATTTTGTCATGGTTGAAATTTGCATAAATAAGCCTTTTGCATAAATAAGCCTAAGTTCTACCAGCATGTCACTTGTGCCACGAGAGGTCATAACATGCTGGATAAGGCTTACAGCAACATCAAGGACGCATATAAAGTCTCCCCCCTCCCCCACCTCGGTCAATCAGATCATCTGTCCCTGTTTCTCACCCCAGCATACAGACCTCTCATACAAAAAACATTACCTGAGGTGAGACCCTTACGGATTTGGTCTGAAAATGCCATTCCACAGCTACAGGACTGTTTCAGTACCACCAACTGGGACATTTTTGCACAGGAAGACCTAAACAACTATACATCCACTGTCCTGTTTTATATTAAAACGTGTATGGATAGTGTCACTGAGGAGAAGATGGTCAGACATTATCCAAACAGGAAACAGTGGATGAACAGTGAGGTGAAACAGCTGCTGAGGGACCGGGACTCTGCCTTCAGGTCTGGAGATAAGGAACTGTACAGCTCAGCCAGATCCAACCTGAAGCGGGGCATCAAGCGGGCAAAGGCAGCATACGCCAGGAAGATTGAGGGACACTTCGCAGAGGGGAATCCCCGACGCGTGTGGCAGGGCATCCGTGACCTCATCAATATGAACAGCTCCAGCGTTCCCACCACCAGCACCAGCACCAGCACAGACCTGGCAGAGGAGCTGAATCAGTTCTTTGCTAGGTTTGAAGTTGGAGAGGAGGAGGAGGCCCCTACGCTGCTGCCCGCTGACCCCCTGGCCCTGACTGTGAGCACGGAGGAGGTCAGGAGGGTGCTCCGGGGTGTGAACCCATCAAGAGCTGCTGGTCCCGATGGTGTCCAGGGGAGGGTACTGAGGGGCTGTGCGGACCAGCTAGCAGAGGTTTTTACCACCATCTTTAACCTCTCACTTGCTGCCTGCACAGTCCCCAGCTGCCTGAAATCTGCCACCATTGTACCCATCCCCAAGAAGCAGTCGGTCAGCGGCCTGCATGACTACAGACCTGTGGCTCTTACTTCCACTGTGATGAAGTGCTTTGAAAGACTGGTTCTGAGGCACATACAATCCTTATTGCCTCCCAGTCTCGATCAGCACCAATTTGCATACAGAGCCAACAGGTCCACGGGTGATGCCATCAACACAGCCCTCCACACAGTATGTGAACACCTTGAACACTCTGGCAGTTATGCGAGGATGTTGTTTGTGGACTTCAGTTCTGCTTTCAACACACTTGTTCCAGGCAGACTGATGTCCAAACTGCGCAGTCTGGGTATTGGAGAGCACACATGCAGATGGATCAGAGACTTTCTCACTGGCCGTCGGCAGTCAGTCAGGCTGGGGGGCCACCACTCCTCAACTCTGACTGTGAGCACTGGGGCTCCCCAGGGCTGTGTGCTCAGTCCAATGCTGTACACTTTGTACACCCATGACTGTGCACCAACTCACAGCAGCAACATCTTTGTGAAATTTGCAGATGACACGACTGTGGTGGGGCTGATCCACAACAATGATGAGACGGCCTACAGGGAGGAGGTCCTGAACCTCACTACCTGGTGCTCCCTCAATAACCTGGCACTCAACTCCTCAAAAACCAAGGAGTTGGTGCTGGACTTCAGGAGGAAGAGGGAAGACCCCCCCCCTCTTCTTATACGAGGGGACCAGGTGGAGCGGGTCAGTGACTTCAGGTTCCTGGGAACGTACCTGTCACGGGACCTTACATGGAGCAGGAACACCAATGCCCTCGTTAAAAAGGCACAGCAGCGCCTGTACTTTTTAAGGTCACTGAGAAGGGTCAACGTGTCCCAGGACCTGCTGTTGTCCTTCTATAGATGTTCTGTAGAGAGCATCCTCACCTACAACATCTTGGTGTGGTTCAGGAGCAGCTCTCAGGCTGACAAGAAGGCTCTGGAAAGGGTCAGGAAGTCAGCACAGAGCATCATAGGAGTCCAGCTGTCCTCTCTGTCAGACATCTACAACACCAGATGTCTGCGCAGGGCCACCAGCATCGCCCGTGACGGGTCACACCCTGGGCACAGCCTGTTCTCACTGCTGCCCTCAGGGAAGAGGTACAGGTCCATCAAGGCCCGCACTTCGAGATTCCTCAACACTTTTTATCTCAGTGCAATCAGGGTACTGAACACTAGCGGGACACAATAGCTACCTCAGCCATTGCCTACTGTGCAATATATTTATATGTGTATGTATATATATATATATATATTTATATATTTATATATTTATTCATGCTACCAAGTCTTCTAATGCACTTTTTACATTTTTACATTGCCTCCTGTAAATGTTTTTATACATCATACTTTTATTCTATTTTAATCTCCTTCTGTAATTTTATGCCACCAGAGTTGTCTTTTAAATTTCATTATGCATGTGTGTATGATGACAATAAAAGGATTCTATTCTATTCTATTATGTAAAAATTTTGAAAATGACTTGGGTTGGTGTGGAAACCCTGAAGCTTTTAAGTCGATTAAAAAAGAAGAAAACACAGTCATCCAGCACATTAAAACACATCAAGTCCAGATGAGGACACAGAGAAGGACTAGTTTTTCTTTTTTTATGTTTTAGAGTTCATCGATGAGCCCGTCTTCACAGAGTGTTACCGAAGCATTATTGGCTGCAAAGTGTGTGTGGAACAGAGGCTGTTGACCTCTGTGCATTGTGCAAAATGTAGAGGGAACACCAAAGGCAGCAACATATTTGAAGTTAATGGTCTGTCGGAAGCATTTTCTGATCTGAGATCCCTTTGTGAAGAGGAGTAACATTTTGCACTTTCATACTCAAATACTGTAGGCATGTTGTGTTCGTTGTATTTGGGTCAGAGTTCTTGTACTGTTAATGTAAATTCATTTACATGTTTGGGCTGGATGACATCATATTACTGTTCACTGTTTTAGTGAGATAAACATTTATCCTTAGCAAACATCTATTGCCACCAGTTAATTGTTATAGTTACTAATTTACATTCTTTAAAGTTGTGGTTATGTGAGAGAAGTGCCTCTTTGTATGGAGCCATGTTGCTGTCCACTGCTCTAGAGAATTCTGAAATGTCTGAATATTTCTCTGCAAACTGATTTTCAACTGTCAAGTTTGTCCTGTTCTGGTGAAAATAGATAAACAAAAGTAGTATGTGTTGTCAATGTCAATAAATTCGAATACCACAATGTTGATATTTTGACTACTGTTGCCTTCCTAAGATATTTACACATATGATATTTTTAATAAAGACTCATTAGTGGATATGATCGAGCAGGTAGAGGCAGAGAATAGAACAGGTCATATAACAGGTCAGGTAAAACAGCATCCTTTTACTGTAAAGCAGCCTTTAAAACCAGAAAGAGACTACACTCATGTCTACACTGGAAAAATGACAGAATATCCCTTTACTGTACACAGCAATACATTGAATATTACCTGAAAACACCTTCATAGATGGTAAGGTTGTTTTTTCATTGGCATAGTAGAATGAGCAACAACCTTTTTGCTGAAGCCATCAATGGCTAAAACATGGGTGACTCCAAACATGGCCTGTTTTTCATTCTGATCCATATGAATCTTGTGTCCCATGTATTCAGCATGATATGGTACGGGGTTGAGATTGCGGGTACCCTAAAAGAGAGAAAAATGTAACTACTTCACAGTATAAAAAAAATCCTGTTAATCATATACTGCATCAGTTAAAAGTTTTATAAATGTAACTATGTCTATTTGTACTATCTCGGTCAAAATTAAAAATAAATTAGGGCACTTGATCTGGTTATACGATAAAAACATGATTTTTTTTATCTTGTACTATGTAACTGCAGCTAAACAAGCACCAAAACACACACAAGCTCATAGTTAGACACAAATTACACAAGTTTGATCATGTAAAATATGAAGGCTGACACAGTAACATGCCCGACGCCTTGCTTCATGGTAAGGCTGATGCATAGTTCTGAGCACTGATCCAATTCGTGTCTCTGCAGCATGCACTCCTTTCATGGCGAGATACCCCTTCATCGTTCTTCTCCCATACGTAGGTCCTGTCTTGAATGAAAATAACAAATTAACATGATGTCCACATTCAAAAATCACACCTGCTAATATATGTTTATTAGACAGGGCAGTTTGTGTGTGATGTTTGTGGAGTGTAGTAATGTTTACATGTATGTTGACTATGATTACCAGTGGTGGAAAGAGTACTGAAAATCAGTACTCAAGTACAAGTACTATTACATTGCTAAAATGTTGACGATTTAATATCCATGAGTACATTTTGACTGGAAAGTACTGCAAGTGATGCTGGAGTACTACATCTGTCTGTACCTTTTAACTGGTTAAATTCTTAATACAAAATCAATTAAAGATCAATTATTAACATCCTTTCTTTTGTTTTGTTTTCCGTCCGCATACAGAAATGCAGATAAAAGGTTTGGAATTGTACTCAGTAGGATTTCAAAAGTAACTAAGTAGATAACATGTTGAAATGAATAGGCTACTTAAGTACAAGTCAAGGTACAGACTTGAAAATATAAAAGTACATGTATCCCAAAAAACTACTTAATTACAGTAATTTGAGTATTTGTAATTAATTACTTTCACCCCTGATGATTACTTAGAAGTGATGGTAGGCTGAGGCTCTTTATTGTGATTTATTAACTATTTGTGATTATAATCATGCATAATCCTTGAAGAGATGCGGAGTGTGTATGTGTATGTATGCATAAAGACGTTCGCTCTCTCTCTCTCTCTCTCACACACACACACACACACAGATCGAGAGAAAGAAACATCTAGGTCAGGGGTGTCAAAGTGCGGTCCTCGATGGCCGGTGTCCTGCATGTTTTAGATGTTTCCCTCTGCCATTACACCTGGAGGCCATTGCATCATTATCAGTCTGATGAGGAGCTGATTATTTTTATTTTATTTTATTTATTATTATTATTATTTTTTTTTTTATTTAAAGGCAAAATTTAAATTGCTGGGACCAAATTTCAATCGTAGTTTTCTTCTTTAGTAATTTTTTTCCCCAAAATCTTCCACATTATTTGTCATTTTGTAAATATTTATTAGTTTTTGTTGCTCGACCCCCACTTTCTTGCGAAATACGTGCAGATATTTCCGAGGACGACAGGGCCTCTTTTGCCATTTCTAAAATATCTTCGCCGTAGAGTTCCAAGGACATTTTATCACTAGCTTAGGATCCGACATGTAAACACCGGCACACGTACAGTATTTGGCGCTTTTGCTGATGACCACTTCCGGTCTCAGAAAGCAAAAAAAAAATTTTTTTTTTTCGTTTCTGTCTCTTACTGATTTTATTTTTTTGTTTTTCTCAATAGAAAATGCAAATCAAAGCATTTTAAAAATTTCGTAAGCTACATTTGATCATGAAAAGAAAAAACGCTTTGTATTTCAATTTTATTTTTTGTATTTTAAAACGAAAATCAAATAACCACTTGTTTTTTGTTTTTTAATACCCGTTTCAGAACGGAATATCCAATTGCCAAAATATACACGGACCCTAAATCTCAACAACTGCAAGTGTAGAGCTAGCTAAACATCGCAGGTACCTGTTACCCAAGCTAGTTTCCTGCCTGCGCCGCAGTATGAGCTGTCATGGACTCGGTCAGAGGTATTTGGTGTTGTTTTATTAACATCTCATATTTCATATAATCAACACTATTGGGTTAAAACATACATTGAGACATTCAGATAGTCGCAAAAGCACTCCGGCGGTTCAGGTAATTTTAGTTATAGTATTATATTCACACTATTAAGAACTCCACTAAACTTAAGCCATTAAAACTGTACATTTGTGTAGTTTTTTTTAATTTTTAATTTTATTTTACTTTTTTTTACAAAGTTGTAAAGTGTTAGTAGCCCCCTGGCAAAAAAAAGTTTTTACGTTGAATTGTTTTGTTCTACTCAATGTTCAATAAATTTAAAAAAAAAAAAAAAAGAGAGAGAGAGAGTTGCCGAATTAGCTTATTGCTCACAGGTTCTAATTAGTGCACTCCATCGCGCATGCGCTCAGCGACTCCAGATTTGTGTAGCAGCAGGTGAAAGAACAAAATTTAAAGGATACGCTTTTTCTACTGTTGCTAGGTTACTGCACTACTGCAGGTATATACACCCCGAACGCATACTAACCGTCCCTTTTCAATCTTCGCCTGAAGTGAGAGAAGTTCAGAGCCTTCGGCCTCCACAAGAAAAGTCATTGTTTTAAGCTTCTATCCAAAGCGACTGCCTTAAGGACAACACTAGAAGAACAACAGGACAGAGCATCATCACATAGAAGGAAAAAAAGAAGATCGGGACACCAGGACCAGGAGGAAAACACCTGTTCTCACCGATGGAGGTAAGAATGCTAATGTTAGCTAATAGTAACACACTGTGGTAACGTGAGTGTACACCAGTACTAAAGTGAGTCGTAGTCTTTATTACAGTAATTGCGTTAAAGACATACATACATACATACATACATACATACATACATACATACATACATACATACATACATACATACATACATACATACATACATACATACATACATACAGTTTCTTTCTTTACACCGGTGATGAAAAGGATAGTGTCCTTAAAATAAGTGAATACTTTATCACTGTAGTCTGCTATGTTTGTTGAGTCTAACTGTCAGACCTAACTCAACAAAGATTGTATTCCTAAGTGAAAGGATACTGATGAATTAATAAAACTATGACATTAATTGATGCAATATATATACAGCTGTGCTCATATTATTCATACCCCTTCCATCTTTGTGACTTTTTGTTTTTAATCATAAAAATAATGTGTTTTATAAAACGTATTCTTTTCATGATAAAAACAAAAAAGTCACAAAAATGGCACATACAGACACACACACAAAACGAGCTTCTAACGACTGTTTTTGGAGGTACTGGCAGGGGTAGAGTGAAAGTTAATAAGGGCAGGTAGTGGATGCGGAAGTGTCAAAATAAAAGCATATTCATGGATGAAATCGTGGTACAGGTATATTGTCATTAATATCTGTTATCTACAGGTGTATTATCATTAATATATGTTATCTACAGGTGTATTATCATTAATATCAGTTATCTACAGGTGTATTATCATTAATATCTGTTATCTACAGGTGTATTGTCATTAATATCAGTTATCTACAGGTGTATTATCATTAATATCTGTTATCTACAGGTGTATTGTCATTAATATCAGTTATCTACAGGTGTATTATCATTAATATCTGTTATCTACAGGTGTATTGTCATTAATATCAGTTATCTACAGGTGTATTATCATTAATATCTGTTATCTACAAGTGTATTGTCATTAATATCAGTTATCTACAGGTGTATTATCATTAATATCTGTTATCGACAGGTGTATTGTCATTACTATCAGTTATCTGCAGGTGTATTGTCGTTGTTATGGACGAGGGTTAGTGTGTGTGCACGCCTGGCCGACCATCGCCTGTGGGACCGGCTGGAGGGAGGACCAACCTGACGTCATCGTGGATTCCCTCCTGTGCGCCCCGCCTCCACCGCCCATCGTTGCTCCAGGTCCAGCTGCCGCCACTCGACAGCAAGGTGCAGCCCATCCCCATCATCACTGTGCTGGATAAAAGCCTCACCGGCCCTGCGTTCACGGCAGACTGTGATTGTGGCGCAGTTCAGCCTCTCATTAATATCAGTTATCTACAGGTATAATACCATTAATATCAGTTATCTCCAGGTATATTATCATTAATATCAGTTATCTACAGGTATAATACCATTAATATCAGTTATCTACAGGTATATTATCATTAATATCAGTTATCTACAGGTATAATACCATTAATATCAGTTATCTACAGGTATATTATCATTAATATCAGTTATCTACAGGTATAATACCATTAATATCAGTTATCTACAGGTATATTATCATTAATATCAGTTATCTACAGGTATATTGTCATTATTATCAGTTATCTACAGATAGGGCCTACATTGTAAAGACTTCAGTTTTAGTTGTGTGAATTTATGTTCAGTAGTTCTTGATCAATTGTCTCTTTCACACCAACTAAACAAAAGGATATCTTTTTTTTCTTTTTCTTCTCAGCAAGTAAAATAAGTCATTGCAGTTAAATGTTCTATTTGTTTGAATCAAACTCAACAGAATCTTTTTTTAATCGTATCATATCGTTTACAATTTTTTAGGAATCACCCTGTATTGGATTGTACTCTGTGAATCCAGATTTGAATCTGATCGTTTTGTGAGTGATAGATTCACACCTCTTGTGAACAGCGACCTAAATCACAAGCATTTGGAGCATCTGCATGACGCCTATTGCCTGACATCTGCGCCGGCCGCTCGCGAGATTTAATGAAGGCTATTGCACATGTGCATAGTGTCGCACGTCCCGGTTAACGTTACACTGTACAAACTTCCTGGTGAGAACCCTGTTCAGTATTCCCTCTTTTGCATTTTTTCCTCTATTCATGTATCACATATCCTGGTGTTTCCACACTGTTCACCTCTGCTGCATAACTCCAACTTGGATAAGGTTTGAAGCATAAAGAGTATGAAAGTGAGAAAACGCATTGATAAAACCATTTGGAGAAATAAATAGGTGAATAAAAATGAAAAAGGATGAATGTTCACCTCTTCAATAGTAATTCTTTTTCTTTTTATTCATCTATTTATTTCTCCAAACACTTACTTTTATACCAATTTCTAAAAAGCTAAAGAAAATTCAGTGTGAAAATGAGAAGAGCAAAAGAGAGTTAATGACAAAATAAATAAATACATGATAGAAATAAATAGGTGATAAAAATAAATAAGTAACAATAAATGTAATAAATGTGAGACATAAATAGAGGAAAACCTGCAAAAGAGGAAGAATATTGAAATGGAAAGCAATGTAGAAATAACTGGGGATAAAAATGTAAAGTAAAAAAAAAATTCCTACTTCTCTCAGAAAATAATTAAACTTACTTGTAGCCTCTTGAACCACATTTCATTTGTAATCGTCCATTCAATCTTATGTTCAGCAACCTTTCAGAATTCATAACTAACATGAATATTTTTGATGTATTTTTTAAGATTTTGGAATCATTATTTAAATAAATATTGTTAAATAGTGTTTTTCAATGAAATATGTTCATGGATCATGAAGCTATTGTTTTTTTTTTATTAAGAATTCATGAAATATATTGTGATGAGTTGAATTATTGAGTTTTAAACATAATGACCCTGCCATAAAAAAAAAAAAAAAACACATCCAAATGATCCAAAAGTTTAATGTCAGAATTTCTTTTTTACAGAGACGACGGAGCAGCGGAAGGACCAGGCCCCCGGAGGTAAGTATTTCCTCTTCCTCCCTTCCCCTGACTGCTTTCCTTCCCTCTCCGCCTCCTCGCACTCCGGCCTCCCGCATTCCTGTTTTGGCGACTCGCCGCGTGTCTTCGATCGCTCGCCCGCCGCGTCGGACCGCTTACCCCCTGCCTTCGCTCGCTCGCCCGGTGCCGCTGCCTCCAACTACGCGCCCCACGCCGCGGCCTCCGACTACGCACCCCACGCCGCGGCCTCCGACGACGCGCCCCACGCCGCGGCCTCCGACAACCTGCCCCACGCCACGGCCTCCGACAACGCGCCCCACGCCGCGGCCTCCGACGACGCGCCCCACGCCGCGGCCTCCGATGACGCGCCCCACGCCGCAGCCTCCGACGACACGCCCCACGCCGCTGAGTCCGGTCGCCTGCCCCTCGCCGCTGCGTCCGGTTGCTGTTGTTGCGCCGTTGCCTCTAACCATCCGCACCTCACGTCCAACCACTCGCCGCGGGCCGCTGCGTCCACCCACTCGTCGCGGGCCGCTGCGTCCGGTCCCTCACCCCGCGCCGCTGCCTCGGGTCTCTCGCCCTTTGCTGCTACCTCCAGTCGCACGCCCTGTGACGTTGCCACCAGTTGCTAGCGTTGCGCCGCTCCGTCCCATTGCTCATGTTGCGCCGCTTCCTCCAGTTCCTCCACCGCTACCTCTGCTCGCTCGCCCTCGACTTCCATTGGTCCGTCGAGCGATAGATTTTTCTGCGGGCAGCGGTTTTCTACTTCCTTTTGTCCGCCGTGCCATCGATTTTGATGGGTAAATCCCGAAGGCTGTAGGAAAGTTTGTCCACCCACTTTCCCCCTCTTTGTACGGCCTTCACACTTTGTCTTAAAAAAAAGCCCTGTGCCTTTTGTCGCTCGCTCCGTTCCTCCATTCGCTCACTCCGTCACTTGCTCTGTTCCTCCATTCGCTCGCCCCGTTCCTGCACTCGCTCGCCCTGTCGCTCGCCCCGTTCCTCCACTCGCTCGCCCCGTCGCTCGCTCCGTTCCTCCATTCGCTCGCCACGTCGCTTCCTCTCTTTCTCCATTCGCTCGCCCCGTCGCTCGCTCCGTTCCTCCATTCGCTCGCCACGTCGCTTCCTCTCTTTCTCCATTCCTTTGCCCCTTCGCTAGCTCCGTTTCTCCATTCGCTCGCCCTGTCGCTTGCTCCGTTCCTCCATTCGCTCGCCCTGTCGCTTGCTCCGTTTCTCCATTCGCTCGCCCTGTCGCTTGCTCTGCTTCTCCATTCGCTCGCCCCGTCGCTTGCTTGGTTTCTCCATTCTTTCGCCCCTTCGCTAGCTCTGTTCCTCCATTCGCTCGCCCCGTCACTCGCTCCGTTCCTCCATTCGTTCGCCCCGTCGCTCGCTCTGTTCCTCCATTCGTTCGCCCCGTCGCTCGCTCTGTTCCTTCATTCGCTCGCCCCGTCGCTCGCTCTGTTCCTCCATTCGCTCGCCCCGTCACTCGCTCCGTTCCTCCATTCGCTCGCCCCGTTCCTCCACTCGCTCGCCCCGTCACTCGCTCCGTTCCTCCATTCGCTCGCCCCATCACTCGCTCCGTTCCTCCATTCGCTCGCCCCGTCGCTCGCCCTGTTCCTCCACTCGCTCGCCCCGTCACTCGCTCCGTTCCTCCATTCGCTCGTCCTGTCGCTCGCTCCGTTCCTCCATTCGCTCGCCCCGTAACTCGCTCCGTTCCTCCATTCGCTCACCCCGTCGCTCGTTCCGGTCCTCCTTTCGCTCGCCACGTTCTTCCCACTTTTCGACCGGCCTTCACCGTCACTCTTAAAAAGAAAAAAACCCTGCGTGTCCACTTGCTACCTCTTCCTTCACCCTTCTCTTTCACTCTAAAAAAAAAAACAAAAAAACAAACAAAAAAAAAAACCTTTGCCCATCCGCCTGCTTTCTTTTCCTGCTTCCTCTCACTGTTAAACAAAACAAAATAAACGTCACCTCCATACATCCACCTTCCGCGTTCGTATGTCCGCCTTCTGCTTCCGTAATTCCGCGTCCGTACACCCACCTTCCGTCTGTTTTTTCTACTTTTCTTCCTTCCTACTTTGCTGCTTCTTGATCTTGCACCTCTTTTTCCTACCTTTCTTCCTTCCTCTCCCCCGTGAACTGCCACCTTACCGTGGTGGGGGAGTTTGTGTGCTCGAATGATCCTAGGAACTATGTTGTGGGAAGCTTTATACCTCTGGTAGGGTCTCCCATGGCAAACAGTTCTTGGGTGACGGGCCAGACTAAGAGCAGTTCAACAGCTTTCTGTCTGTCTGTCTGTCTGTCTGTCTGTGCTGACATCTTTGCACATTTTACATCTTTTATAAGCCTTTTTGTAAAGGAATGGGAGAAAGATAAAAGTTATAGATACTTAAAACCGAAAATAATTGTTCATGTTATTTATTTACTCATGTAGATTTTTCACCTAAGACGATAAAACGTAAATATTTCATGATTTGGGTGATGAAATGTAAAAATTTAAATGAATTAAAGCACGCTGTGAACCTTCTTTCTTTCACATTCTTATTGTGCTTTCAGTTAGGTTTTCCTTTCGATGACATCACCCATGAGGTACAAGTTGCTGCTGATGAAGTAAACTCCTCCACTAGAACGTGAAAAAGACGACATGGAGACGCCCCGACGTGATAATGGAGAAGGGGAAAAAAATCACTGGTGACTCTTATCAAATAAAGTGTGCAAAGCTAAACAATGGTTGAATTGTGCACTCTCTATATCTACTCTGTTAGCTGTGATCAATGGTAAGAAAACAGGTTATTATGTTGGATCTATTTTTAATGGGAAAGTCATTTAATGCTACTTCATGGTTAAATTTTTTATAAAAGTATTTCAACACCCAAATTTCCTGGAAGTTCAAAGTGACTGGGTATAGTTATGCCACTAGTTTTTAAGAGGTTCTATAAACTCTTGACATTTTTAGAAGCAAGCTTCTTATACACTAAGAAGCTTGCTTAATTTATCTCTTTTTATGCAAGATGTCAAACTTTACATTCAGGCTTCTTAAAATAATTCACCTTAATGTCATAGGGTTGTAAAAAAAACAAAAAGATAAAAAGTAAAGCATTATTTCATTTAACATGAAAAACAAATGGCAATATTATATTTTGACAAGGAACTCATTCATGTGAAAGTGATACTCAATTTTGGAAAACTCAATGAGAACATCAGTAAAACTTTTGTCATGATTCTAACCAGTCAGCTGGTGTTGACATGTTATATAAAAAAGAAGACATGAGGAATCATCAGGTGTGCCATGCTGGGGTGTCATGTTGGGGTGGGGTGGGGCAACCCAGGGCCCGACACATATATTGATAACATCAACAGAGAGAATTAATTTGATGCCACAGTCCTGGGGGATCTTGGACATCCTGGGGGGGTCAAACAAATGGTTTAGTGTTAGGAATATGAACACAAGTATGTTAAATGTATTAATTTAGGTGGTGAATTAAAGACCCACTCATCAATATAATCTAATTGTAGCTTAAAACCTTATTCATGCTTTTTATTTTAAATAAATACCCCTCTTTGTTTTTCTTTTTCGCCTCATGCACTGGCATGGATAGGGACCCACTGACATTGAGTGTACAAGGCCCAGAATTTGGTCCTACTCCCCTGTTGCCATGGCTCAAAAAGGTTGGGAAACACTCAACTACATGGGTCTCAAACTAATTTTTTTCAGGTTCGATCTCCAATGGGCCGGACCAGGAAAATTAAAACATAATATCCTATAAAAAATAATGACTCCAAATTTTTGTTATTGTTTTAGTGCAAAAAAAAACCCATTAAATTATGAAAGTGCTTTTATAAATGATCCAAATGCATAAAAAAGGAACATTTCATGAGGAAAATAAGGTAAATTTTAACAACATTCTGCCTCAGTTCATCATTTGTCCATGTGTTTTATGATGGATCAGTTCTACAAAGACACTAAACTCTTAGTAACAGAAGCAGAAAATGGTTTAAATTGTGTCTAATTTTCTTTAGACATTTCAGGTTGTTCACATTTGTTCAGATTCTTCACATATTATTGTTACAGGATAGTTTTTCTAAATGTAAATATTTTCATAAATGAATGTTAGTTTTTGTAGTAAAATGTTTTTAAAGTTATTATTTATAAGCAAAAAAAGAGAGAAGAAAATAGTCATTATAAAAAATTATTATTATTATTCTCTTCAGCCCAGGGGCCGCTTTGGAACATTTGGTGGGCCACATTTGGCCCCCTGGCCGCATGTTTGAGACCCCTGCTCTACTGGGTCATCAAATCAGTGTCAGTTGACTGTCAACTAGGTTACCTGTAGGGATTTTTAATGTCCAGCAGGTGTCAGTATTAAGTGACACAGTATCAATACAGTTTGGCAAAATGCTGAAACACTTCATGAGGCCTCATCTACCATCACTAGCATTTATTACACTTTTGTAATGGCCACATCAACACATTAGCAGTCTTTTTAACTAAATAACACACCTACCTATATAAGCCAACAGTGATATAATACTGTGGCAAAGGGGGACCTATTATGGGCAGAAAGAATGTAAGTATTTGGATATTCAGATTGTTACTATGGCCATGTTATCTGTTATCAAGAATTATTAATATTTGGATCACTATTTCACTTTTAAAATGCTTTTATATGCAAATTTCAACCATGACAAAATGTCAAAAGGTTATTTTTAAGGACAATTACTCCAAATTTATACAGTAAAACCTTTTCATTCTTCATCCACACATCACTCAGTAGTGCTGTTAGTATGGTCATGTTATCTGTTGCCAAGAATAATTCATATTTAGATCACTATTTCACTTTTAAATTGCTTATATACAAATATTAATTATTCTTGGCAACTGATAACATGACCATACTAACAGCACCATTGACTGATGTATGAATGAAGAATGGAAAAAAAGCTACTGTATAAATGTAGAGTAATTGTCCTTAGAAAACCTTATCTTTGACATTTTGTCATGGTTGAAATTTGCATAAATAAGCCTTTTAAAAGTGAAATAGTGATCCAAATATGAATTATTCTTGGCAACTGATAACATAACCATACTAACAGCACTACTGAGTGATGTGTGGATGAAGAATGAAAAGATTTTACTGTATAAATGTGGAAATGAGTACTGGAAACAAAATGCATGAAAAATTCTTGCTGTATGAGAACAGGACTTCCAGGGGTTGCAGGACAAAAAAAGGAGGAGAACAAGGTAATATTAAGCATTCATAGTCCTCTTATTTGTCCAAACAATGAAATCTATTATGCAGGGTTCCCATGGTCATGCAATTCTGGGAAAAGTTATGAAATGATAAAAAAGAGTTTTCCAGACCTGGAAATGATTTAGTTAACCGGATGCTTTGGAAAAGTTTCAAATATACACTGTTTTAACTATTGTTTCTCCTCCTCTCCTCATCCTCCTCCCAGAAAGGTCAGGCTTCCACCCCACCATCACTACCAAAACCACTAAATCACAACCAGTACACATCTATGTTTTTTTTTTCCTTTTAACAGCCGAAAAGATGAAGATGCTGCAGGCATTGGAGATGTCACTGAGAACGTAGAAGAGCTTGTACTGGCAGCACAGAGCCTACCAGATGTCACTGCAGCTGTCATGACCTCCGCTCCGGTGACCTTTCCCCCAGTCATTTCTACACTCACCTGGTCCCGCACTGCGCAGCTGCAAGCTGTTCCTCATCTGTGGCTATAAAAGCAGTAAGGCTTGCAGTTGCCAGTGCGGGACCATTCAGTAATGTCACCTCCATAACCCGGACAGCTTTTGCCATCTCCTCAATCACCATAACCCGGACATTCATCATCACCACGGACTCTGGTCGTTTGTTCCCAGGTTTTGTCTGTCTTGTCTTTATGTTTCTTATTTTTGTTATTCAATTATTTTTCCCTTCAGTACTGTGCAATGGAGTCCTCATTCACCTCACCCCGATCCGTGACCGCAGCAATCAGAGAGCTCACCAGTCTGGCTACCACTCAAAAAGTCATCAAGCAAGGGTTCTGCTGTGTTGTTTGTATGACTAAGTATGCAAAAGATAGTATTGTCCCACATTTAAAATTTATTCTGTACAAAAAAATACACATTTTTGTATTCACTGTAAACACTTTGTGTAATAATACAATAACAAAGTATCATATAAAGGGTTCCCACAGCCATGAAATTCCTAGATAGGTTTTTAAATTAGAAACACTGTTTTCCAGACCTGGAAATGGTTTGAAATTAACAGGCAAAAATGTCAAATATACACTGTTTATGGCTATTGTTTCTCCTCCTCTTCTCTTCCTCATCCTCCTCTCTCCACTAAAAGCCTCATTATTGCACCCTTTGATCACTATGTGAGCCTACTTATTTAAAACTACCGCATGCAGATAGTCTTGTAAACGAGGTCAAATATTATGTAAAAATTTTGAAAATGACTTGGGTTGGTGTGGAAACCCTGAAGCTTTTAAGTCGATTAAAAAAGAAGAAAACACAGTCATCCAGCACATTAAAACACATCAAGTCCAGATGAGGACACAGAGAAGGACTAGTTTTTCTTTTTTTATGTTTTAGAGTTCATCGATGAGCCCGTCTTCACAGAGTGTTACCGAAGCATTATTGGCTGCAAAGTGTGTGTGGAACAGAGGCTGTTGACCTCTGTGCATTGTGCAAAATGTAGAGGGAACACCAAAGGCAGCAACATATTTGAAGTTAATGGTCTGTCGGAAGCATTTTCTGATCTGAGATCCCTTTGTGAAGAGGAGTAACATTTTGCACTTTCATACTCAAATACTGTAGGCATGTTGTGTTCGTTGTATTTGGGTCAGAGTTCTTGTACTGTTAATGTAAATTCATTTACATGTTTGGGCTGGATGACATCATATTACTGTTCACTGTTTTAGTGAGATAAACATTTATCCTTAGCAAACATCTATTGCCACCAGTTAATTGTTATAGTTACTAATTTACATTCTTTAAAGTTGTGGTTATGTGAGAGAAGTGCCTCTTTGTATGGAGCCATGTTGCTGTCCACTGCTCTAGAGAATTCTGAAATGTCTGAATATTTCTCTGCAAACTGATTTTCAACTGTCAAGTTTGTCCTGTTCTGGTGAAAATAGATAAACAAAAGTAGTATGTGTTGTCAATGTCAATAAATTCGAATACCACAATGTTGATATTTTGACTACTGTTGCCTTCCTAAGATATTTACACATATGATATTTTTAATAAAGACTCATTAGTGGATATGATCGAGCAGGTAGAGGCAGAGAATAGAACAGGTCATATAACAGGTCAGGTAAAACAGCATCCTTTTACTGTAAAGCAGCCTTTAAAACCAGAAAGAGACTACACTCATGTCTACACTGGAAAAATGACAGAATATCCCTTTACTGTACACAGCAATACATTGAATATTACCTGAAAACACCTTCATAGATGGTAAGGTTGTTTTTTCATTGGCATAGTAGAATGAGCAACAACCTTTTTGCTGAAGCCATCAATGGCTAAAACATGGGTGACTCCAAACATGGCCTGTTTTTCATTCTGATCCATATGAATCTTGTGTCCCATGTATTCAGCATGATATGGTACGGGGTTGAGATTGCGGGTACCCTAAAAGAGAGAAAAATGTAACTACTTCACAGTATAAAAAAAATCCTGTTAATCATATACTGCATCAGTTAAAAGTTTTATAAATGTAACTATGTCTATTTGTACTATCTCGGTCAAAATTAAAAATAAATTAGGGCACTTGATCTGGTTATACGATAAAAACATGATTTTTTTTATCTTGTACTATGTAACTGCAGCTAAACAAGCACCAAAACACACACAAGCTCATAGTTAGACACAAATTACACAAGTTTGATCATGTAAAATATGAAGGCTGACACAGTAACATGCCCGACGCCTTGCTTCATGGTAAGGCTGATGCATAGTTCTGAGCACTGATCCAATTCGTGTCTCTGCAGCATGCACTCCTTTCATGGCGAGATACCCCTTCATCGTTCTTCTCCCATACGTAGGTCCTGTCTTGAATGAAAATAACAAATTAACATGATGTCCACATTCAAAAATCACACCTGCTAATATATGTTTATTAGACAGGGCAGTTTGTGTGTGATGTTTGTGGAGTGTAGTAATGTTTACATGTATGTTGACTATGATTACCAGTGGTGGAAAGAGTACTGAAAATCAGTACTCAAGTACAAGTACTATTACATTGCTAAAATGTTGACGATTTAATATCCATGAGTACATTTTGACTGGAAAGTACTGCAAGTGATGCTGGAGTACTACATCTGTCTGTACCTTTTAACTGGTTAAATTCTTAATACAAAATCAATTAAAGATCAATTATTAACATCCTTTCTTTTGTTTTGTTTTCCGTCCGCATACAGAAATGCAGATAAAAGGTTTGGAATTGTACTCAGTAGGATTTCAAAAGTAACTAAGTAGATAACATGTTGAAATGAATAGGCTACTTAAGTACAAGTCAAGGTACAGACTTGAAAATATAAAAGTACATGTATCCCAAAAAACTACTTAATTACAGTAATTTGAGTATTTGTAATTAATTACTTTCACCCCTGATGATTACTTAGAAGTGATGGTAGGCTGAGGCTCTTTATTGTGATTTATTAACTATTTGTGATTATAATCATGCATAATCCTTGAAGAGATGCGGAGTGTGTATGTGTATGTATGCATAAAGACGTTCGCTCTCTCTCTCTCTCTCACACACACACACACACACACACACACACACACACACACACAGATCGAGAGAAAGAAACATCTAGGTCAGGGGTGTCAAAGTGCGGTCCTCGATGGCCGGTGTCCTGCATGTTTTAGATGTTTCCCTCTGCCATTACACCTGGAGGCCATTGCATCATTATCAGTCTGATGAGGAGCTGATTATTTTTTTATTTTATTTTATTTATTATTTATTTATTTTATTTTTTTTTAAATTTAAAGGCAAAATTTAAATTGCTGGGACCAAATTTCAATCGTAGTTTTCTTCTTCAGTAATTTTTTTCCCCAAAATCTTCCACATTATTTGTCATTTTGTAAATATTTATTAGTTTTTGTTGCTCGATCCCCACTTTCTTGCGAAATACGTGCAGATATTTCCGAGGACGACAGGGCCTCTTTTGCCATTTCTAAAATATCTTCGCCGTAGAGTTCCAAGGACATTTTATCACTAGCTTAGGATCCGACATGTAAACACCGGCACACATACAGTATTTGGCGCTTTTGCTAATGACCACTTCCGGTCTCAGAAAGCAAAAAAAAAATTTTTTTTTTCGTTTCTGTCTCTTACTGATTTTATTTTTTTGTTATTCTCAATAGAAAATGCAAATCAAAGCATTTTAAAAATTTCGTAAGCTACATTTGATCATGAAAAGAAAAAACGCTTTGTATTTCAATTTTATTTTTTGTATTTTAAAACGAAAATCAAATAACCACTTGTTTTTTGTTTTTTAATACCCGTTTCAGAACGGAATATCCAATTGCCAAAATATACACGGACCCTAAATCTCAACAACTGGAAGTGTAGAGCTAGCTAAACATCGCAGGTACCTGTTACCCAAGCTAGTTTCCTGCCTGCGCCGCAGTATGAGCTGTCATGGACTCGGTCAGAGGTATTTGGTGTTGTTTTATTAACATCTCATATTTCATATAATCAACACTATTGGGTTAAAACATACATTGAGACATTCAGATAGTCGCAAAAGCACTCCGGCGGTTCAGGTAATTTTAGTTATAGTATTATATTCACACTATTAAGAACTCCACTAAACTTAAGCCATTAAAACTGTACATTTGTGTAGTTTTTTTTAATTTTTAATTTTATTTTACTTTTTTTTACAAAGTTGTAAAGTGTTAGTAGCCCCCTGGCAAAAAAAGTTTTTACGTTGAATTGTTTTGTTCTACTCAATGTTCAATAAATAAAAAAAAAAAAGAGAGAGAGAGAGTTGCCGAATTAGCTTATTGCTCACAGGTTCTAATTAGTGCACTCCATCGCGCATGCGCTCAGCGACTCCAGATTTGTGTAGCAGCAGGTGAAAGAACAAAATTTAAAGGATACGCTTTTTCTACTGTTGCTAGGTTACTGCACTACTGCAGGTATATACACCCCGAACGCATACTAACCGTCCCTTTTCAATCTTCGCCTGAAGTGAGAGAAGTTCAGAGCCTTCGGCCTCCACAAGAAAAGTCATTGTTTTAAGCTTCTATCCAAAGCGACTGCCTTAAGGACAACACTAGAAGAACAACAGGACAGAGCATCATCACATAGAAGGAAAAAAAGAAGATCGGGACACCAGGACCAGGAGGAAAACACCTGTTCTCACCGATGGAGGTAAGAATGCTAATGTTAGCTAATAGTAACACACTGTGGTAACGTGAGTGTACACCAGTACTAAAGTGAGTCGTAGTCTTTATTACAGTAATTGCGTTAAAGACATACATACATACATACATACATACATACATACATACATACATACATACATACATACATACATACATACATACATACATACATACATACATACATACATACATACATACAGTTTCTTTCTTTACACCGGCGATGAAAAGGATAGTGTCCTTAAAATAAGTGAATACTTTATCACTGTAGTCTGCTATGTTTGTTGAGTCTAACTGTCAGACCTAACTCAACAAAGATTGTATTCCTAAGTGAAAGGATACTGATGAATTAATAAAACTATGACATTAATTGATGCAATATATATACAGCTGTGCTCATATTATTCATACCCCTTCCATCTTTGTGACTTTTTGTTTTTAATCATAAAAATAATGTGTTTTATAAAACGTATTCTTTTCATGATAAAAACAAAAAAGTCACAAAAATGGCACATACAGACACACACACAAAACGAGCTTCTAACGACTGTTTTTGGAGGTACTGGCAGGGGTAGAGTGAAAGTTAATAAGGGCAGGTAGTGGATGCGGAAGTGTCAAAATAAAAGCATATTCATGGATGAAATCGTGGTACAGGTATATTGTCATTAATATCTGTTATCTACAGGTGTATTATCATTAATATATGTTATCTACAGGTGTATTATCATTAATATCAGTTATCTACAGGTGTATTATCATTAATATCTGTTATCTACAGGTGTATTGTCATTAATATCAGTTATCTACAGGTGTATTATCATTAATATCTGTTATCTACAGGTGTATTGTCATTAATATCAGTTATCTACAGGTGTATTATCATTAATATCTGTTATCTACAAGTGTATTGTCATTAATATCAGTTATCTACAGGTGTATTATCATTAATATCTGTTATCGACAGGTGTATTGTCATTACTATCAGTTATCTGCAGGTGTATTGTCGTTGTTATGGACGAGGGTTAGTGTGTGTGCACGCCTGGCCGACCATCGCCTGTGGGACCGGCTGGAGGGAGGACCAACCTGACGTCATCGTGGATTCCCTCCTGTGCGCCCCGCCTCCACCGCCCATCGTTGCTCCAGGTCCAGCTGCCGCCACTCGACAGCAAGGTGCAGCCCATCCCCATCATCACTGTGCTGGATAAAAGCCTCACCGGCCCTGCGTTCACGGCAGACTGTGATTGTGGCGCAGTTCAGCCTCTCATTAATATCAGTTATCTACAGGTATAATACCATTAATATCAGTTATCTCCAGGTATATTATCATTAATATCAGTTATCTACAGGTATAATACCATTAATATCAGTTATCTACAGGTATATTATCATTAATATCAGTTATCTACAGGTATAATACCATTAATATCAGTTATCTACAGGTATATTATCATTAATATCAGTTATCTACAGGTATATTGTCATTATTATCAGTTATCTACAGATAGGGCCTACATTGTAAAGACTTCAGTTTTAGTTGTGTGAATTTATGTTCAGTAGTTCTTGATCAATTGTCTCTTTCACACCAACTAAACAAAAGGATATCTTTTCTTTCTTTTTCTTCTCAGCAAGTAAAATAAGTCATTGCAGTTAAATGTTCTATTTGTTTGAATCAAACTCAACAGAATCTTTTTTTAATCGTATCATATCGTTTACAATTTTTTAGGAATCACCCTGTATTGGATTGTACTCTGTGAATCCAGATTTGAATCTGATCGTTTTGTGAGTGATAGATTCACACCTCTTGTGAACAGCGACCTAAATCACAAGCATTTGGAGCATCTGCATGACGCCTATTGCCTGACATCTGCGCCGGCCGCTCGCGAGATTTAATGAAGGCTATTGCACATGTGCATAGTGTCGCACGTCCCGGTTAACGTTACACTGTACAAACTTCCTGGTGAGAACCCTGTTCAGTATTCCCTCTTTTGCATTTTTTCCTCTATTCATGTATCACATATCCTGGTGTTTCCACACTGTTCACCTCTGCTGCATAACTCCAACTTGGATAAGGTTTGAAGCATAAAGAGTATGAAAGTGAGAAAACGCATTGATAAAACCATTTGGAGAAATAAATAGGTGAATAAAAATGAAAAAGGATGAATGTTCACCTCTTCAATAGTAATTCTTTTTCTTTTTATTCATCTATTTATTTCTCCAAACACTTACTTTTATACCAATTTCTAAAAAGCTAAAGAAAATTCAGTGTGAAAATGAGAAGAGCAAAAGAGAGTTAATGACAAAATAAATAAATACATGATAGAAATAAATAGGTGATAAAAATAAATAAGTAACAATAAATGTAATAAATGTGAGACATAAATAGAGGAAAACCTGCAAAAGAGGAAGAATATTGAAATGGAAAGCAATGTAGAAATAACTGGGGATAAAAATGTAAAGTAAAAAAAAAATTCCTACTTCTCTCAGAAAATAATTAAACTTACTTGTAGCCTCTTGAACCACATTTCATTTGTAATCGTCCATTCAATCTTATGTTCAGCAACCTTTCAGAATTCATAACTAACATGAATATTTTTGATGTATTTTTTAAGATTTTGGAATCATTATTTAAATAAATATTGTTAAATAGTGTTTTTCAATGAAATATGTTCATGGATCATGAAGCTATTGTTTTTTTTTTTATTAAGAATTCATGAAATATATTGTGATGAGTTGAATTATTGAGTTTTAAACATAATGACCCTGCCATAAAAAAAAAAAAAAAACACATCCAAATGATCCAAAAGTTTAATGTCAGAATTTCTTTTTTACAGAGACGACGGAGCAGCGGAAGGACCAGGCCCCCGGAGGTAAGTATTTCCTCTTCCTCCCTTCCCCTGACTGCTTTCCTTCCCTCTCCGCCTCCTCGCACTCCGGCCTCCCGCATTCCTGTTTTGGCGACTCGCCGCGTGTCTTCGATCGCTCGCCCGCCGCGTCGGACCGCTTACCCCCTGCCTTCGCTCGCTCGCCCGGTGCCGCTGCCTCCAACGACGCGCCCCGTGCCGCGGCCTCCAACTACGCGCCCCACGCCGCGGCCTCCGACTACGCACCCCACGCCGCGGCCTCCGACGACGCGCCCCACGCCGCGGCCTCCGACGACCTGCCCCACGCCGCGGCCTCCGACAACGCGCCCCACGCCGCGGCCTCCGACGACCCGCCCCACGCCGCGGCCTCCGACGACCCGCCCCACGCCGCGGCCTCCGACGACGCGCCCCACGCCGCGGCCTCCGATGACGCGCCCCACGCCGCAGCCTCCGACGACACGCCCCACGCCGCTGAGTCCGGTCGCCTGCCCGTCGCCGCTGCGTCCGGTTGCTGTTGTTGCGCCGTTGCCTCCAACCATCCGCACCTCACGTCCAACCACTCGCCGCGGGCCGCTGCGTCCACCCACTCGTCGCGGGCCGCTGCGTCCGGTCCCTCACCCCGCGCCGCTGCCTCGGGTCTCTCGCCCTTTGCTGCTACCTCCAGTCGCACGCCCTGTGACGTTGCCACCAGTTGCTAGCGTTGCGCCGCTCCGTCCCATTGCTCGTGTTGCGCCGCTTCCTCCAGTTCCTCCACCGCTACCTCTGCTCGCTCGCCCTCGACTTCCATTGGTCCGTCGAGCGATAGATTTTTCTGCGGGCAGCGGTTTTCTACTTCCTTTTGTCCGCCGTGCCATCGATTTTGATGGGTAAATCCCGAAGGCTGTAGGAAAGTTTGTTCACCCACTTTCCCCCTCTTTGTACGGCCTTCACACTTTGTCTTAAAAAAAAGCCCTGTGCCTTTTGTCGCTCGCTCCGTTCCTCCATTCGCTCACTCCGTCACTTGCTCTGTTCCTCCATTCGCTCGCCCCGTTCCTGCACTCGCTCGCCCCGTCGCTCGCCCCGTTCCTCCACCCGCTCGCCCCGTCGCTCGCTCCGTTCCTCCATTCGCTCGCCACGTCGCTTCCTCTCTTTCTCCATTCGCTCGCCCCGTCGCTCGCTCCGTTCCTCCATTCGCTCGCCACGTCGCTTCCTCTCTTTCTCCATTCCTTCGCCCCTTCGCTAGCTCCGTTTCTCCACTCGCTCGCCCCGTCGCTCGCTCCGTTCCTCCATTCGCTCGCCACGTCGCTTCCTCTCTTTCTCCATTCGCTCGCCCCGTCGCTCGCTCCGTTCTTCCATTCGCTCGCCCCGTCGCTAGCTCTTTTTTTCCATTCGCTCGCCCCGTCGCTTACTTGGTTTCTCCATTCCTTCGCCCCTTCGCTAGCTCCGTTTCTCCATTCGCTCACCCTGTCGCTTGCTCCGTTCCTCCATTCGCTCGCCCTGTCGCTTGCTCTGCTTCTCCATTCGCTCGCCCCGTCGCTTGCTTGGTTTCTCCATTCCTTCGCCCCTTCGCTTGCTCTGTTCCTCCATTCGCTCGCCCTGTCGCTCGCTCTGTTCCTCCATTCGCTCGCCCCGTCACTCGCTCCGTTCCTCATTTCGCTCGCCCCGTCGCTCGCCCCGTTCCTCCACTCGCTCGCCCCGTCACTTGCTCTGTTCCTCCATTCGCTCGTCCTGTCGCTCGCTCCGTTCCTCCATTCGCTCGCCCTGTCGCTTGCTCCGTTCCTCCATTCGCTCGCCCCGTAACTCGCTCCGTTCCTCCATTCGCTCACCCCGTCGCTCGTTCTGGTCCTCCTTTCGCTCGCCACGTTCTTCCCACTTTTCGACCAGCCTTCACCGTCACTCTTAAAAAGAAAAAAAACCCTGCGTGTCCACTTGCTACCTCTTCCTTCACCCTTCTCTTTCACTCTAAAAAAAAAAACAAAAAAACAAACAAAAAAAAAAACCTTTGCCCATCCGCCTGCTTTCTTTTCCTGCTTCCTCTCACTGTTAAACAAAACAAAACAAACGTCACCTCCATACATCCACATTCCGCGTTCGTATGTCCGCCTTCTGCTTCCGTAATTCCGCGTCCGTACACCCACCTTCCGTCTGTTTTTTCTACTTTTCTTCCTTCCTACTTTGCTGCTTCTTGATCTTGCACCTCTTTTTCCTACCTTTCTTCCTTCCTCTCCCCCGTGAACTGCCACCTTACCGTGGTGGGGGAGTTTGTGTGCTCGAATGATCCTAGGAACTATGTTGTGGGAAGCTTTATACCTCTGGTAGGGTCTCCCATGGCAAACAGTTCTTGGGTGACGGGCCAGACTAAGAGCAGTTCAACAGCTTTCTGTCTGTCTGTCTGTCTGTCTGTGCTGACATCTTTGCACATTTTACATCTTTTATAAGCCTTTTTGTAAAGGAATGGGAGAAAGATAAAAGTTATAGATACTTAAAACCGAAAATAATTGTTCATGTTATTTATTTACTCATGTAGATTTTTCACCTAAGACGATAAAACGTAAATATTTCATGATTTGGGTGATGAAATGTAAAAATTTAAATGAATTAAAGCACGCTGTGAACCTTCTTTCTTTCACATTCTTATTGTGCTTTCAGTTAGGTTTTCCTTTCGATGACATCACCCATGAGGTACAAGTTGCTGCTGATGAAGTAAACTCCTCCACTAGAACGTGAAAAAGACGACATGGAGACGCCCCGACGTGATAATGGAGAAGGGGAAAAAAATCACTGGTGACTCTTATCAAATAAAGTGTGCAAAGCTAAACAATGGTTGAATTGTGCACTCTCTATATCTACTCTGTTAGCTGTGATCAATGGTAAGAAAACAGGTTATTATGTTGGATCTGTTTAATTATTAAGATCAGAAGAATTCTTAATGGGAAAGTCATTTAATGCTACTTCATGGTTAAATTTTTTATAAAAGTATTTCAACACCCACATTTCCTGGAAGTTCAAAGTGACTGGGTATAGTTATGCCACTAGTTTTTAAGAGGTTCTATAAACTCTTGACATTTTTAGAAGCAAGCTTCTTATACACTAAGAAGCTTGCTTAATTTATCTCTTTTTATGCAAGATGTCAAACTTCACATTCAGGTTTCTTAAAATAATTCACCTTAATGTCATAGGGTTGTAAAAAAACAATAAGATAAAAAGTAAAGCATTATTTAATTTAACATGAAAAACAAATGGCAATATTATATTTTGACAAGGAACTCATTCATGTGAAAGTGATACTCAATTTTGGAAAACTCAATGAGAACATCAGTAAAACTTTTGTCATGATTCTAACCAGTCAGCTGGTGTTGACATGTTATATAAAAAAGAAGACATGAGGAATCATCAGGTGTGCCATGCTGGGGTGTCATGTTGGGGTGGGGTGGGGCAACCCAGGGCCCGACACATATATTGATAACATCAACAGAGAGAATTAATTTGATGCCACAGTCCTGGGGGATCTTGGACATCCTGGGGGGGTCAAACAAATGGTTTAGTGTTAGGAATATGAACACAAGTATGTTAAATGTATTAATTTAGGTGGTGAATTAAAGACCCACTCATCAATATAATCTAATTGTAGCTTAAAACCTTATTCATGCTTTTTATTTTAAATAAATACCCCTCTTTGTTTTTCTTTTTCGCCTCATGCACTGGCATGGATAGGGACCCACTGACATTGAGTGTACAAGGCCCAGAATTTGGTCCTACTCCCCTGTTGCCATGGCTCAAAAAGGTTGGGAAACACTCAACTACATGGGTCTCAAACTAATTTTTGTCAGGTTCGATCTCCAATAGGCCGGACCAGGAAAATTAAAACATAATATCCTATAAAAAATAATGACTCCAAATTTTTGTTATTGTTTTAGTGCAAAAAAAACCCCATTAAATTATGAAAGTGCTTTTATAAATGATCCAAATGCATAAAAAAGGAACATTTCATGAGGAAAATAAGGTAAATTTTAACAACATTCTGCCTCAGTTCATCATTTGTCCATGTGTTTTATGATGGATCAGTTCTACAAAGACACTAAACTCTTAGTAACAGAAGCAGAAAATGGTTTAAATTGTGTCTAATTTTCTTTAGACATTTCAGGTTGTTCACATTTGTTCAGATTCTTCACATATTATTGTTACAGGATAGTTTTTCTAAATGTAAATATTTTCATAAATGAATGTTAGTTTTTGTAGTAAAATTTTTTTAAAGTTATTATTTATAAGCAAAAAAAGAGAGAAGAAAATAGTCATTATAAAAAATTATTATTATTATTCTCTTCAGCCCAGGGGCCGCTTTGGAACATTTGGTGGGCCACATTTGGCCCCCTGGCCGCATGTTTGAGACCCCTGCTCTACTGGGTCATCAAATCAGTGTCAGTTGACTGTCAACTAGGTTACCTGTAGGGATTTTTAATGTCCAGCAGGTGTCAGTATTCAGTGACACAGTATCAATACAGTTTGGCAAAATGCTGAAACACTTCATGAGGCCTCATCTACCATCACTAGCATTTATTACACTTTTGTAATGGCCACATCAACACATTAGCAGTCTTTTTAACTAAATAACACACCTACCTATATAAGCCAACAGTGATATAATACTGTGGCAAAGGGGGACCTATTATGGGCAGAAAGAATTTAAGTATTTGGATATTCAGATTATTTTAGTATCATAGATAACACAAGGGTGTCTTTCCTTATATTATACTTCTGCTAAGCCTCAGTATCAGTATATCTGTATAATGTAGCCTATCTGTTGCACATTACTACTGGAATTGGTTGTTTTTAGCAGATAGTAACATTTGCTACTTTGACCCATGAAAACCACCAAAAGTACTGATCCAAAATATTTAATACCTGTTGAGTCATTAATCCTATTAATACATGTCAATAAATGGTGTGAAATGCTTTTTTTTTTTTTTTTTTTAATTTCCATTGTCATCAGACATAACCCATTTAGACATTCAGAGGCTCCATTGTTACCATACTACTGCCATCTTCGACAACAGTGATTCACCACTAACAACCATGGAGTTGGATGGAGACACTTGCTTTGTATTCAATTAATGAGAAATTTTACAGAAAAAGTAAATTTTCCCTGAAATGTCCTGTTCTTGGTATGATAACCCTCAAATATACGTTCAGCGTGATAATTAAAGAACCTGATCAGTCAAATAAACGATGTAAAACACCTGAGTTTCATTGAAAAATGTGCAAAATGGAGGATACAATATATAAATGGTAATAAATCACTTATGAAATTAAATAAAGACAGAACTGACAAAAAGTAGCACTGGATCTTTATATCTTCATCTTATATAGCATTTGGGGGATTTTGACAACAAGATTGATGCTACATAGGTCTGGATAAAAGTGAATGGTACACTTAAAATCCTAAATAAACCCCTGAGGAGCCCACTCAGTAGCACAATAAGAACTACTGAAGGTTATTGCAGGAGTCTGGCATCCAAACCACAACTATCAATAATATGATTTTTACATTCTTTATTTAGAAGAAGAGCGTTACATGAAATGACAAATGACTGTTGGACAGGGCTTCATATTTCTGTAATTTATTACATGTGAATCAGTTCTCTGAGTCTGGTCCCAAACATCTTTATCCCAGGGTTGGAAATGTCCAGGTCAGGTATGAACCTTCTCATGGCCTAGATGTCCTGGAAACAAACACCTGGAGACTGGGAGAAAGTAATAGTTAACTTAGCATGTTATAGCATTAGCACGGACTCTCAAAAAGGCTACATTAGCGAAGTCAAAACTCAAACAGAGGTGTTAGGAGATGAGTCGGGTCTTACAAACGGAAAATTGCACACATTTGTCCTGCATTAACTCATAATAGATTAGAAGTTTAACTTTTACTGTCAAGAGCTCACTGCGGTCAAGTGAGCCGTCATTCGTTTAGCCACTGTTAAACCAGCCGCCAATCAAATGTTACCGTCGCGCATATTATGTAAATTACGGTTTTCGCTGCTTTCAGTTCAGTAGTTGTTAAACTGAACGGCAGCTAAAACGTCAAATATAAGGTTTTCTAAGGCCAACTACTCCACATTTATACAGTAAAATCTTTACATTCTTCATCCACACATCACTCAGTAGTGCTGTTACTATGGTCATGTTATCAGTTACCAAGAATAATTAATATTTAGATTACTATTTCACTTTTAAAATGATTATTTATGCAAATTTCCACCATGATAAAACGTCAAATATAAGGTTTTCTAAGGACAATTACTCCAAATGTATACAGTAAAATATTTTCATTCTTAATACATACGTCAGTCAATGGTGCTGTTAGCATGGCCATGTTATCAGTTGCCAAGAATAATTAATATTTGGATCACTATTTCACTTTTAAAATGCTTATCTTCTACTTAATATTCAAGATAAGAATATATTATTCTAAGCTTTGATCAATGTTACCAGTCTCTGACCTCTCACACTGAAACTGAAAAGGACACTCATCTCATATCTGGAAAAGTAATGCAATTTATCTGGAAATAACATTAAGTGCAGTGCCAGAAACCACAGGTCAGGAATGTACAGTTGTTTTCAGAGACAGCTGCAGAAAAATACTAAGAAAAGACAAGCAACCGAAAACACAAAATAATGGAATAGAAATTCAGAAATCTTTAGAAATTCAGCACAAAAGCTAGAGAAATAAGGATATAGATAGATAGATAGATAGATAGATAGATATAGATAGATAGATAGATAGATAGATAGATAGATAGATAGATAGATAGATAGATAGATAGATAGATAGATAGATAGATAGATAGATAGATAGATAGATAGATAGATAGATAGATAGATAGATAGATAGATAGATAGATAGATAGATAGATAGATAGATAGATAGATAGATAGATAGATAGATAGATAGATAGATAGATAGATAGATAGATAGTGTGTGTGCTCCAGGACATTTTTTCTTCCACTGTCACAAGTGTGATTCTGTTGGGTTTTTTTAGTCTGGTTTCAATCACCTCACTATTTAAAGTGTCATGAGATAACATTTGTTATGATTTGGCACTAATTAAATAAAATGGGATTGATTGATTGATTGATTGATTGATTGATTGATTGTTTGACTTTAGTACATCTATAAATGCAAAGCAACAAAGATGACTATGGCAGTTGGAGTAAAACCTGGGGCCTATCAAAAGGTCTTTTAAAGACCCTATAAGTGTCACATGAGAGATGGAATCCACTTTATGAAGTAGGGTCCTTCCAGAACCTTTGGGTCATTCTTTATAATCACCACTTGTGTGCAGACTGACCTTTGTACAGAAATAAAAACCCCACTCCCTGGTAGAAATCTCTGTGTCATTATTCACCAGAAGCAGAAAAACATTTCTGCAACATATCTTACAAAATATGTGTGCCTGCTGACTCAGCAGTCACACAGTCCTTCTATCTGCTGAGTAAACATTTTTTTTTAGTATTCTCCAAAACCATTATACTGTCGCAATATTTAATTTTTGTCAGACAACATGGTGTTTATATATGAGTAATCAAATATTCAAATTTTTTTATGGGAGCACCCTTTCCAAACTGAAAATAAATAAATAAATAAATAAATAAATAAATAAATAAATAAATAAATAAATAAATAAAATCATAAGACTTAAAGCTGCTTGTCATTTAGCTTTTTTTTCTTTCTTTCTTTCTTTCTTTCTTTCTTTCTTTCTTTCTTTCTTTCTTTCTTTCTTTCTTTCTTTCTTTCTTTCTTTCTTTCTTTCTTTCTTTCTTTCTTTCTTTCTTTCTTTCTTTCTTTCTTTCTTTCTTTCTTTCTTTCTTTCGTTCTTGCTGTTTGTATGTTTCCCCCAAAATTAGCATTATTCTTCACATTATTTTTTTCTGTCATAAACTGCATGTCAGAAAAATTGAAATAATCCCCCATAGTAGTCATTACACCAGCATGTTTTGATGAACATAAATCACCATTCCATGACATTGGGGAACACAAGTGATGATGTTTCAGTTTTGGCGCCATCTGGTGGTCATGGTAAGCATACATTGGAGCAGGTGTGCTCAGTCATGAACTTGCTGAAATCTTCAGGGATTGTGAGATCAAGTGTTACTAATGAAGATGTATCTATCATGAGTCATGACAAAGTCAACATTATGGATTACTGATTTATAAATAACCTGTGTTTCAACAATTGGTAACAAAAAGCAAATTTTATCAATAGTTTATCAGTGAAAAACATCTGTTTTAGAATGATAGTATAATAATAATTCATATTCCAAACCCATAATATTACATGGTAATATAAAGAAACATTGTTTTGAATTTTTATTGTAAATCACAGTTGGTCTAAAAATATTTTTTCCACTCTAGTCCACGTTGCGGCGCCAATGAGCTGTTATACGACATGATAACCGGAAATTATGTTTAAAGAGGAAGAAGAAAACCTTCAAAAAATATTCCTTCAAATTAAAATACAGCGAGACCCTTTCTGATATTAGCAGTATATTTTTGTGACATTTAATTATCTTTCATGTTTTTCATCATTTTATAAAACAAAATGTTACAACTCTAATGAAGGAATATGTACATTTATGCAACCAGACCACTACAGTTCCTTACTTTGTTTGAACCTGCTTTTATTTTGGGAGGCAGTCTAAGGGCCTGGAGGAAGTAATATGTTGAAAACACATTACTAGCTAGTGCCTGCATGGTTAGCATTTACTGTGGGTAAAGAAAAGAAAAACATAAAGTTAATGTCTGAATAGATTCACCAACATTTTTAATACTTGCGTTTAAATGTCTACAAATATGACAACCACAGTGGTAAGTTTTACAATAGTAGCCACATTTTTAAACTAAAGTCAGGTCGTTAGCCTGTCTTCACTCAGTATCTTTTACAAGAAGCATACATTTCTATTTAAACATTTTCCTGATTGTTTTCAGCTTTGTTTAATAATATACTGTCACCTTAGGAATTCAGGACTCATGCAGACCAGTCATGCAGATACTCAGAAGAATTTGTCAACATTTATTACGATTACGTGGATAAGAAAAGAAGGGTGAGTGATGATAATGTAGATGCAACATACACAACATTAGCTATTGACACAACAATTCTTATACAGCTGTATGTTTTTCAGCCGGCCGCTTGTACGAATGAATATTTGTCGTTCTATTTTTTAAAATGTTTTTTTTATTATTAAATTATCTTCTATACAATCAGCATTTGGCCCAAAGTTTTTATGCTACGAAGGCAGGATTTTTCTCAAGACGTTTTTATTACAAAACAACTATACGTGTAAGTCACTAGAAATGTATTACAAGACCAGTAATGAGTAATTATTCATTATTCCCTTCAAAACACCCCCCCCAACACACACACACACACACACACACACACACACACAACCACACTATCACACTTACAAATCTGGAAAATTGTGAACCAATTTTCCAGTCATGAAATACATGTGACTGTCTGCCTAAATTGGGATGACACAAAGGACATTGTTTTTCAGTGTTTATGGAAAATATACAAATATTTTTAAAGGAAGTTCAGGATGAAAAGTATTAGAGAGGAGAAAGTTGAGTTTGCAATTGTCCACTTGAACATTGTAACTCCAGTTTGTTAGGGCTAATGAAGTGCTACGCTGTAATCTGTGGATATGTTTGCATTATTTTATGACACATTTGTCATAATTATTTTTCATAAATTATAGACATAGGCTGCACATCAAGTGTCTGGGTAATAAATATAGAAACAATCTGCATATATGCAAGTTACAGCTGTAGAAAATAAAAAAACTTCCAAAGAATGAGGGGGACAGGGTTAGTGTTTGGTGTGATAACTTGTCTCTGTAGTGGTTGAAAATATCCTGGAAAATAACATCAGACCTCTTCAACACAAATTAAAACAATTCCTTTCAGTGCAATCTTCATCCTGTGGAAGAGCCAGAAGTCACATAGTGTAAAATATGTGGAATAAAAGTAGTGTTTAAGATTTGTGATCTGTTTGTTGGCTAAGAACTCCCTCAGTGTGGTGTGTTTGGGAACATTCTGGTGGTGGAGCAGCTCCTGCTCTGTCATGGTCCTCACTAACTTTCTGTTCAGGTTGAGCTCGTGTTGTCATCAGCCCTGTCAGTCTGCCGTCAGTCTACAGCAGCTAGTTCAGTGGTGTCTGTTCTCTGCCATCTTTATTGTGTTGTAGAGGGCTGTCCTGACTTGGGGTCATCCTCCACCTCCATGGAGCTACATTTGAGGTGTTTGTGGGAGACTTGAAGAGTCACAGCAGCGACTTCTTCTAATATTTCTTGGAGATGTTTGAGACATTCAGTTGGGCCCTTCCCATAATGAACCAAGAATTCAAACTTGATTCTTTGCTCCATGTTTGTTCCACCTCCAGTTTTGTGGCTGAGTGTAACAGCAGCGTGGTACCCAGCAGCCCAGAACAGAAGTACAGAGTGAGGAAATTCAAGAATACTTGGTAGAATAGTGGTGGACTGTTGCACAATACAGTGGCGTAAGTGGTTACTCAATTAGCATTGACTCATAAGCATAGCTGCCACAGTCTCATTTCTCTGTCTCACCTTGAATAACATCTGCTCTCCACCTTTCTCTCAGTACCCAGTTTACAAGAGTCTATAACTTACAGCCCTGCAGAATACATATACTAAGTATGTTTCTCTATTTTCATACTGTTTAGTGTTTTATTGCAAATGTACAAAGAAATGGGACAGCTCCAATATTAGACTACATAGTGTGATGCCAAAGAAATCCAACAGACAATTAATTTTCAGTAAGTGAAATTATTATATAAATGACTAGCACTAGAAGTCCACTGTTGATACATCATATCCACAAGATTTGGGGTCAGAATTTGATAGAAAATGAGTGAAATTATTTCCACTGACAAGTATATTTGCATTGAACTTGCAAATGCATAAATATTTAGCATTATTTCATGGCAGCTGAGTGGTACGAGCACAAATTTACCTGGAAAAAATTTTTCCTGATTGGCCACATCATTGTTTTTATTATTGTTGTTAATCAAATAAAAGCATTTAAAATAAAATCTAAACTTGCTGCCTCTGCCTCTACTATTACCCTCAAATATTTCAAGCCAAACATATACACAAACTGGATTTTTTTAAATTTTAATTGTCACACATAGAGTACTTGAATGTGTTAAATGACATTAACCGCAACTGTGTGTCTCTCACTCGTGGCCCATGGGTTAGAATTACAATAGTGGGGATGAATCCTCAGTGTTCCATATTTACATTTTTCCTGAATACATATTTTTCAATGAAAATGCCTTTGTATGGATGGTAATCAGTGTCTTTACGGGGTATATGGTGAATTTATCTGTTGAAATGCAGAGTAAATCTGTATGTCCATGTTTTTTTTAATTAGAAGTAGACTATTTTAAAGAGGATAAAATGTCACAGTATTGGTGTAAATTTGCACAAAACACTATCTGAGAGAAGTATTTAAATTTAGGAGAAAGCAATGATTAAATGAATCTGTATCAAATCAAGTGTGATGATGATGATGATAGAAGTTTATTTTGAACAAAAGAAAAACAAGAGACAAAAATAAAAACAGCAATAAATGCAATAATTTGTTCAAAAAGGAATCAGAAATAGTCAAAATTTATCTAATCCCACCCTTTCTCCTGTCCTAGTTTTTAAACATTCACTTCCCCAGGTCACTACTAATACTGCTACTACAAAACACTTTAATAATAATAATAATACATATGTACATTTGAATAATGAAAATGAATATACTGGTCAGAAATGACCAGTTAATGCACATAAATAAAAAAGAAAAAGTGAATATGAAATAAACACATCCTCACATCTTGTGTCTGTTACTCTCCATTTCATCCCTTTATCCTGTGAAAACCTATTCTTTATATTCAGTTTTAAATTGTATTATGTTTGGACATTGTTTTAGTTCCTCGCCCATACTGTTCCACAATCTCACCACACAGAATGAAATGCAAAATCTTTTCCTGTTTGTGCAGATTTTATTAAGTTTGAAGTCGTTTCCCTTAACCCTCCTGGTGTTTACTGAACAGGTTTTGTATATTTTGTGGTAGGCAGTTATTTTTTACTTGGTACATAATTAGTGCAGTTTAGAATTTTACAATGTCTGTAAAGTTGAGTAATTTTGAGTGTAAATAGAATGTGTGAGTGTGACCCAGATAAGCCACTGTATTGGCCTTTTTTGCAGAATAGTTAGTGAAGCTATTGAACTGGCGTCATTATTGGCACAAATCTTGACACAGTAACTGAAATATGGTAAAGTAATGGAACAGTAGAGGATATGGAGTGATTTGTGGTTTAGAACCTGTTTTACTTTATTTAATACTGAGATGCTTCTGGATAGTTTAGTCTGGATATAATTAATGTGTGGTTTCCAACTGATTTTCTCATCTATTATAATTAATTCCAAGGAATTTATTTGTGTGAAAATAATTTTGTCAGAAAAATGAAATATATTTATAATTTTTTACATTTATTGGAAGTTTACAATAGGTTTTCTACTGCAGGTTTCTGTCTTCAAATCTGTTTTTTCAATATCAGCACTGGTCAGACTGAAGCACATAAACTTTTTTTGACTGCTTTTCCTCAGAACCTGACCCGTCTGTACCTGGACAAGGCCACGTTGGTGTGGAATGGGAACACAGTTTCAGGACTGGACGCTCTGGGAGAGTTTTTTGAATCGCTGCCTTCAAGTGAATTTCAAGTTCATACACTGGATTGTCAGCCGGTTCATGGTTAGTACGGCCTTCGTCAGTGTCAAACAGTTCTTAAATACCTTCTTACAGTTCATGTACTGTACTTAAGTACAAATAGAACTTTGAATATTTTATATTTCATACAAATATATATAGTAAGCGGTTTGAAAGTTATGAAAGTAAGCAGTTTCCCAATTGTGGGATCAATGAAGTACTTCGATTCCAAAACCACTTATCTTCAAATGTGATGATTTTGGAATGTTTGTAATAATTTAAAGGATGACATATCTTTATGGGTTGAGATTAAAATTCTCTTCTTGATTAAGCAAAATACTCTTTGGAAACAGATCACATAGATTAGTTACACACTGATGGAGCTCATTTCACCGCTTGACTTTACATCATGTTGTGAACACAAGGCCTTTGTTTACAGTAAATGCTCTGCACTTTATATTAGCTTTACATTCACCCATTCACACACCAGTAAGTTTCTAAGGTTTTTTTTTAATGTTGGAGTAATTTTAGTGTCATTTAACCCTTTTATTATGTAAAAAGAATCTAAATAAATCTGTAACCACTTCCACTGTGAGAAGAACTGCGTCATTACATGAAAGCATCAAATCATGTGACGTCCAACGTTCTCCTGCTTAACCAGCGTCAACTGCGCTTCTTTTATTCCCAGAACAAGCAACCCAAGGCCAGACTACACTGCTCGTTGTAACCGGTGGTATCGTCAAGTTTGAAGGGAATAAACAGCGCTTCTTCAACCAGAACTTCCTTTTAACAGCTCAGGCTTCCCCCAACAATGACCAGCCAGTGTGGAAGATCGCCAGTGACTGTTTCCGTTTCCAGGACTGGAATAACTGAGACTCTTACTTCTGTCTCTTCCCTTGACACTGATCCTATGAGTTAATATGCTGTTAATTTTTTATGTTTTTGTAAGAAAAGGAGAAAAAATAAATAAATACACCAAGTACAAAAAAAGTTTATTTTTAGAACCATTGAACAAGGTATGTGATCATAATGATGGAACAATAAATACTAATAGGACCACTGAACCAGCTATAAAGTGACTGTCATAGTCTGTTTAAAGCAAATCCATTAACATGACAACATTTAGAAAAATACATAGAAAAACCCCTCTATTAATATTTAAACAGACTTGACTGCAAAATTTATTTATTTTTTTTACCAAATTCTACATAATTCTGTTAACTGAGGTAAAATTTGCACAGCACAATATGCCAGGTCAGAGTAGAGCTGATGCTAATAATTTAGAAGTTAATCAAGCTTGTGTTTAAATAAATAAGGTGCCAATGAATTTTAACACAATTCCTTTCTATATAAGCAACTTCCTACTTGACAGTTTCATATATTAAAACATTTGCTTACCTTCCTGAGTCATGCAGTTATGCACATTTTGGTCAATAAGAAGTGATAGAATAGTAGAATTTGGCAAGTGCACAAGCAGACAATAGCAAGCAACTTTTTTAAATGTACGATTTATGTCAATTGAAACTTTAATTTTTTTCCCCCCAATGGCATCAAGTAGGTTCAACATGGCAGTTAAGCCACTTTTGGAACAGAAATGTAAACTATGTAGAGATGCCACTTCTCTCTGCTTTACTACATAAGTACTGCAGACTGAAGGCACAGTAACATCAGTACTCCAAATTTACAAAAAAGCCTCGACGCTAACTACAGTTGTTAAAATTCCAATGGACGTAACACCACAGATGAAGAACTGTGATACTTCTAATGAGCTACGAAGTACAAATCGACAAGTGTATGGCAGTTGAGTGCTGTAATGGTTTCGGATCCCTCTCGCAAAATAAGTGCTGCTTCTTTTGAGTGCACCTCCGACAATCAAAACATTTTTTTTTACTGTTCTACACACGAGAATAAAAAGCAGCACAAATGAATCGACAGCTACAGATATCTAAAGCTTCAGCTCATCTGTTCAAGCCATGTTCATGTGTATGCATTATTATACACAAACCGCATAAAAATCCAAATTGGTATCACAGGTTATTTTACAGTGGTTGTGAAAAGGACTGGATCTATTTGCCACCGTACATTCTCTCTATGTGGTGAAGGTAGTGGTTCTTCAGCTCTTTCCTCTTCAGCTTGAAGGCGTCTGTGACAAGACCTGTTTCCGGAGTCCAAGGCTCTGGACTCAGATGGACCTTCACTGGGATCTCGAACCGCTGGAGTTTAACTTAAAAAAAAAAGAAAAAAAAAGTGTGAGAGTGTAATTATGTCCGTCTATGTTTTTAACAACAACTCATCCATAGATCATGTGAGAACAGCTCTTACTGTTAACTGCCACCTCCTTGATCTCCCCCAGAACCACTCTTTCCATGTCAGGGTGAGTGCAGATCTCCTCCCATGTTCCCACGATACCCTTCTGTTTGGCCAGTTCAGTCAGTTTTTTCTGGTTGGGAACCACAAAGCTGATGACGTAGTTCTGGTCACTGCAGAGAAAAAGTGTTGATGAATACAACGATCACCATGAAAAAAAAAAAAAAAAAAAAAAAAATCTGTGAAAGTTGTGAATCACGTTGTTATAGGAAACTGAATAGGAAGTTGGTTTTTTTATGTAGAAATTGAGAAGTTGAATCAGAGTCCAGTCTTGTGATAATACCAAGGAACACGTTTAGTTCAAGATGATAAAATGAGGCAATACAATTCTTGCTTGGTGTTACAATTTGAAAATGTTATTGAGCAGACACAAGGAAATATACTTACTGTATATCATGGATAATAAATACAGATATTCATCAGTACATGTCAGATATAATGCAAGTTACAAATAATTAAACCAGTGCTGGAAAGTCTAAGACTAACTTCCATTTATATGACTGTTTCATGCATCACTACTGTAAATAACTAAAAGAACATCAAGGCTCCAACAGCCAGTGAAGTGTGTAATATTATATATAAAGTGGCTGTTGAAAGTTCAAAGAGCTCCAGTCATTTATTGCAATTAACACACAGTAAATAGGTAATTAAACTGATGATTTTGACTAAACAAATGTGAAATGTAAAGATGTTACAAAAAGTTTAAAATTCATCTTAGTAATAAGAGTTTGGATAAAATATATGTAGCTGTGTAATGTTGCACCATAGAATACATTTATAGAATATGCTAATATTACATATATGTGGTTTAAATACTGTATAAACCATGACTGGGTGCACGGATATATGAAAAACCGTGAAAAGTCACTTTGATGGTTGAGTATGGATACAGATCTGTATAAAGAGCATTAATGCAATGACATACTTTAATGAACTTAACAATGGAAGAAAACAATGATCTGTAACACATGGCCAGCACTGAATGGGTTACTCAGAGAACTAGTGTTATCCATCATGGAATGACCTTCCCAGTCACCTGACCTAAATCCCACTGAAATGACCTGGATCACAAGGTCAGACACAAACACCCAACTGGCCCAGAATACCTTTTTTATGAGAGACAAGGGTTTAGGACCAGTGTTTGGAGAAACTAAGTGTCCAGATGTGTTAGAAAGCTGCCAACGACAACATTTTTTAAACTTTAACTCTTTGTAGACAAATATCTTTACATTATTTTATCTGTTAGGTCAAAATAAATGATCTCTATTAAATTACATAGTTTACTGCAAATAAACAAAGGGACATTAATGCATCTGTCAAAGTCAATAAGAGTCTGGGTACTTCCAAACTTAACTGGTGCTGTAGTACTGCTATAAGTGGATCTTAACTCTGTACCCCATATTTACAACTGCAACATTATGAACATAAGAACAATCCACCTATGAAAGTTCGAGGTAAGTTGCTGGCATATGTAAGCATACTGAAGTGTTTTTGTAAACACTGCTTCCATCATACACTAATGAAGGCTCATGCAATCCACAAGCACCCTCTTGCCAATTGAACCCTAAGTCACATCATCAAAAATGTCATTATTAGTCCAAAAACATTGTAATCATAGTAAAGACACCAGTGCAAAAACACCCCAAATGGCATTTTACAGACTGAGGTACCATATTGTTTAGTTGTTTACTTCTTACGGCTGATCTTGTGAGATTTGATAGAATTTACATTGGATTGTCTTTATATCTCAAGTTTCAGGATGACCATAAGAGTAAAAATTTCCCTCTCAGATAGTCTCCATTGTACTTTCAAGTTTACAAAGGGTGCAGGAGGGGTGGCACATTCCCCCCCACTTGGTCACTTCACTCGTACTCTGTGTGGTGCTTCCTCATACTACATTTTTTCTACAAAAAACCCTGATACAAGTGTATCACATTACTCAAGTCCTTCTTTATATTATACACATATATATATATATATACATATATATATATATATATATATATATATATATATATATACACAAACACATTTTTATTTATTTTGAAATCCTCAGGACATTAGAATCAATACCATAATAGAAATCTGTGATCCCATCATTACCAAGGTTCCTACAGCTCAGGGCAAGTTAATTTCAAGCCTTTTTTTTTTTTTAAATGAAATTAAATTTAAGACCAAGTCGACAATGAACCAAAATTGAAAAGGGGAAAAAAAAACCACCACATGAAGTACCTAGGGGCAGTTTTACAAACTGTTTATTTTAAATAGAACATGACTTTTTGGTTCAGTTGTTGCTACATTCATCAACAATTTGCATCAAGAAGCTTAACTTTGAAATTTTGAATATATAACAGACTGACACACACACACACTTGTATATAAGTATAGTAAAAAGGAATACTACACCCACAGAATGATGTGCCCTAATTTTCTACTCATCCTAAATTATTTTTGTAATATAGACAGCCTAAATGTTACCAAATACTTTTTATTTCAAACTAACATAAATGGACTAATGCATCCCAATTTTTAATACTTTTGAAATTTCGATTTAGGCCAATTAAGGCCTTGTTTTTAGAACAATTAATTCAATGCCTTTTAAGACTTTTGAAGGATCCGTGTTACAGCTGCCAGATAGTTGTCAGAGACATGGTTCTATGAGTAAGCTTTTGTTAGGACCTTGGCTGAACCTGATATCAGAGAATAGTGTTGGGTGACTGTTTTACTAAACACATACAACCTTTTCAAAGTCACTGACCAGTTACTCACCTATTTGCATAAGCGCAGATGTTATCTATGAGGGCACAGTTCTTTAGCGCAGACTCCACTTTCCCCAGGGACACATACTCTCCAGCCTGCAGCTTCACCAAGTCCTTCTTCCGATCTAAATGACGACATAAAACACTGTTAAAAGAGCTCTGCAGTATAATCCTGATGTTTGGCCCTTCACAAGTTCAAAACACATTTTCCGGGCATCATCACATAAATGCATTAGTCAGGTGTAACTTTGATAGAGAACCAAATGTACACACCCACAATTTGCAGACATCCATCTGGGTAAACCTCTCCTATATCACCGGTGCAGAACCATCGCTGGCCTTTCTCATCCACAAAGAAGTCCTGATTGTTTCCGTCCCTCCTGTAATAACCGTGGGTCACGTTGGGACCACCGATCAGCACCTCCCCTCTTGGGTGTGGCTTGTCATTACTGGTATAGCCTCCTGACATGCCGGAACAAATCAATGTGGAAAACCAAGTTTAGCATGATGCTGCAATTAAAAATGCATCTAATTTGAAACAGTAAACACTGCAAGGGCCAACATGTCGCACCTTCAGCCCAGTCCCTGAGTCTGATCTCACAGCAAATAAGAGGAGCTCCTACACGACCGGTGCTGATGTCTGCAACTGGGAACAAACCACAAAACATTTTAATGATGCATTTACACTCTTTATAATCATCACTTTAAACTTCATGTGATAGGAGTCAAAGCTGCATGTTTTTCATGTGTGAATTTTTCTCTGATTCAAACAAGATAAGAACACAATAAAAACACATTTTATTCATCTCAAAAAAATATAATAAAATATTTAAAAAAAATAGTCAAATCTGTTACTATTGGTTAAAAAAAGTAGTTGTAGTAATTATGGTGATAAATACATACATTTAAAAACCACCATGAACATCTAATATGAAGACAAAACAAATACTAGTGCAAATAACTCTGATGTTTTTTCTAGTTCTGCTCCAAACACTTATAGCATATGCTTTCTTCCATTTGGACCACATGTTTTGTGCCAAAAACAGGACTGTATATTGACTTGAGCTTAACAGGAATAGGGCAATTATTTAAATACAGGTACTACTTGGAAAATTTGAATATCATGTAAAAGTTGTTTTATTCAGGTAATTCAACAAAAAAGGTGAAAAAAATATATTTGATAGAGTCATGACATGCAAAACGTGGAGTATCTCAAGCATTTATTTGCATAACCCCCCCCCCCAAAAAAAAATAAAAAAATAAAATAAAATAAATAAAAACTTGAAATATATTGATTCACATAGCATTTGTCTATATAATATGTACAAGTTGAGTTACAGAAATGCATGTATTTTTTTCAGAATATTTACATTTTCTGAGTAGTACCTGTACTGCACAAACAATTTTGACCTGCAACATGAGATGTGAGGATAATTGGCCATTTTAATTAATAACACACAAGTTTTTGTGTTCATGTATCATTTTATTAAATTATTCAGCTTCACGTGGTAAATTAGATGGACAGTATAAAAAGACAATATAGTGTCCCTATTTTAAACTGAGAAAAAAAAAAGTGTACACTGAAGGTATAACACTTCTACCTCATACAGGCAGAGGACAGGGTCTCCATTGGAAGATACACAACATACCTCAAAAGGTACTGAGGTTGGTTGTATATTACTGGTGTGTGAATAATAAATTACTTTGATGATAATTTGTGTTCTCATTGCTTGTTATTTATCACAAAAGCAAACCTGACCTGTGAAGAGTACCGTTGAAAAGCCTTCTTACCCTCTGTGATGGTTCCTGCTCCACAGGTTTCTGTGAGGCCGTAGCCTTGGCCCACGGGACAGCAGAAGCAGACATTCATGAATCTTTGTGTAACGGGGGACAGGGGGGCTCCTCCTGACAACATCATCCTCACTCGTCCTCCCAACAGCTTCTTCACTTTGCGGAACAACAACCTACAAAACACAGAGAGGCAAACGTGAGACCCCCGGAACTGGGCATTTTGTAATATGTGGAAAACACATTTTTAAGTGAAGGCCCTGGAAGAGATAGAACAGGTATCTTACGCATTGCAGAGTGGTGCGTCATATCCCCTCTTAATCTGTTCCAGTTTATATTTGTATCCCAGTGTAAACAACGTCCTCTGAAAGTAGCTCATTTCCTGCACTTTGCTCATCACATTCTTGTTGATGCGGTCCATTATTTCCTTTATTCGGAAAAAAACAATTTAGGGGAAAAAGTAAAGTTGGTTAAAAAATAAAGAAAGAAACGGGTGGTGGTGGTGGGGTATAGACAATTTTAACAGTGACACAAGTAGTGATCAGGGTAAAAAACAAAAAAAACAGTGGTTCTTACTGGCACAGCTGCCATCAGGGTGGGTCTGAGCACTGTACTGTCTCCTTTGCTTCCCTTCTTGATCTTGGTGGACTACAACAGGAACAAGAGCACCGATTAGACGAATGGAAATCATTATCCTCTAATGAAATAGAGTGTACAGACTGGTAGATTTAATGCACACTGGCATCGGTGCTGGGTATTACCTGGTCCGAGAGTGTCTGGGGGGACGAGTAGCCGATCCGGCAGCCGTATGTGACACAGGAGATTTCTGCCGTCATTTCCAGAACATGAGCCAGAGGCAGGTAAGCTATGTAGGTGTCGTTAGGCCTGTAAAATCCCAAAGACAGAACAGAAGTGTGAGCACCTGCATGTTTTCTGTTCCTCTTTTCAAATGTTCAGAAGCACTTTTCTTTCAAGCGTTGGTCATTGGTTTCATTTGTGATGCTCCAGTCATTAGAATGCATGATGAGACCAGGCACAACAAACCCTGTCCTCCTTGCACACATTTTATCTGATTTGTCTCATCATTATGAAAACACATTTTTTGGTGACTGTGAAATTGACCTTTGACCTACATTTGCTAAAATTTAATGGGATCTATTCTGGACAACCTTACATATTTCCTGAAAATGTTATGGAAATTGGTCCAGTAGTTTTTGTGTCGAGTTGCTGAGAGTCAAACAGACTCAAAAACAACACCCCTCTCCTTTCAGGGGGTGGGGTAAATAAACAGATGGAATTAATGATTACTTAAAAGCTGCAAATCATCTATTCTTTTCTTTGACTCAGAGACAAGTTGTTCCATGTTTGAAAAATTACCTTTACACATTTAGCATGGAAACCCATCAGTGTTGTATCTGGCAATGTTTCATACATATTTTCGCTAGTGTTGTTTTAAGTTAGAGCAAACGAAGAGCTTCAGAAATAGATTTTTACAAAGATGAAAAGCAACACCTGATGTGCACCTACAGCAGTGTGTGAGTTTAAAGCCTTTTCACTACTGAAAATCTGAATGAATGTTCATGTTTTTAGGCTTTAGACATTTAAAAACCTGTCAACTTTGAGGGTTGCGTCTCTATACTTGACACTGATCGGTTTGTAGATTGTGTACATCTGACAACAGCATGTGGCTTTATCTCTACCACTGTGAAGACCCCTTTGGCTACTCTCAGAAAATAGAGATATTTATGCAAAGTTTGCTCTAGCCTCTGACCACAATTCTATTAATAGAAACAGTCAGTTATCATTTCTGAGGTCAAATCCAATAATGTTTTCACATGAGGAGTGGACATGGTTCAGGTGGCTCTGGAGAGACCAGGGTTTGGACCTTTTGGTTTTTGGATTGTGATTCAAAGGATGTTTCACACCAGGGTGAATTAAGTGAAATTAACTACTTGTAAAACTCACCCCAGTTCGGGAATACGCTCACACTGGCCTGTCATTCCAGCAATCAAGTTGCTGTGGATGATCATGACTCCTTTGGGTCTGCCAGTAGAACCGCTAGTGTACATCACCACAGCAAGGTCCGAGGGCTGGGGCTTCACTATCGGCCTCCCAACTAAGGCAAACAAGGAGAAGGTCAATGTGCCATACAAGTGCAAAATCAACAATGTCGAGCAAATAAACTTAAATCTTTGAGGCAAATAAAGTCTTGTTTGACTTGCAAACACTGTTTTGTTTACTCTGAAACGGACAACATTTCACATTCACCACAACAACGGTTTTTATTCTATATCAGGAACAGAACAAATACATACTGTTTTCAGGACGGGCGCCCAGCTCTCGTACAGCCTCCATGCTGTGGAGGGATAGTCCTGCTGGGTAGCCTTCTGCGCTCACTTTCTTTTGGTCCACATAGATCACATGTCTCAGTTTTGGGATTTGTGGAAGCACATTCTGGATGAAAAAAAAAAAAAGAACACAAAGCTGCTTTAACAAGGGTTCCCAATCAGATGATTTTGTTATACGTGTAAAACCAAGTTTGTTTCGATTGACTTGACCTGGGCAACAGTTTCCACTTCTAAACATGGAAATAGTCCATTAAAACCACAGAAAAACCCAAGTAAAGTGTATGTGATTCCACACAGCTGAGGGGTAACCAGCTTCAATAAAGCTAAACTTCATTCAGGAACAGTGAGAACTATTCATTTGAAAAGAAAGTACATTTTTTCCAGTGCAATTATAGTGTAACAGATACAGCATTCAAGTCATTCAATGCATCAATGTGACCACATTAGACACAACATCTCCTGTTATCACACAGATGATACAAAGTGACACGATGAGTAAAATAGACACTGTATCTGCATCAGCTTTTCTTCTATACACACACACATCAGGGATATATACACACACAGACATGATACATGTTTGAAGCAGAATGCAAAGTAAGCATTGTTCCTCTCTTCCACTACTGTCCAATTTAGATAGATTTGATTCGGCTTCAACTCACTTTTAGTTTAGACTCTAGCAGTTCTATGCTCGTAACAAGATGTGTAACACCACTTTCATTCAGTCCATATGCGATGGCATCCTCCCCCAATGTGGCATAGAATGTCACCACTGTAAAAGACAACAATTGATTAAATGCATTACAAACACATCACAATATGTTCACCGTTATGCATATAACATCAATACTGTATGTACTATTACACACTCACAGGGGAAATTGCGCCTAAAGCAAGCCTGAGCAGTGATCATCCACTCCGCTCTGGTCTCACAGAAGATGGCGATGGCGTTTTTGGGCTCTTGTTCGATAGCTTGTAAGCCGCTACCATACTCACTCACTATGGTGTCTACGTCATTGTAAGACAACCACCGATACTCTCCCAGGATCAACTACAAAAAAACAGTGACTTAAGCATTTATAGTGTCACAGACATTGTTGTCATCAAAAGTGTGAGTAGATACGTACCTTCTTAAATACTTTGCCACTAGGCTGAGTCTCATTTTCTTCACTCAGTATATCTCTGGTGCCCAGACAATGAGCGGATCCATAGCGCTGTACAGCATGTTTAAACAACTTATCTAGTGTGTCCTTGCCAGGGAAGTCCTCTCTGGCAAGGGACTCAAACTGGTCCACAGATCGGTAAGGACCCTCTGCTTGGCCTGAAGTGGAACGGGCCTTTATCCGCTCAGACTGAGCTTTTTTATACCCAGCACCAGTGATGAAATACCAGGGTAGAAAGGAGAGGACGGAGTAGAGCCATATCAAAAGGCGGATTGGTAAGAGGAGCAAGGATTGCAGGGTAGAGTCTATCTGTTGACCCATAGTATAACGTAAAAGAGTATTTATGGATGGGAACTGGAAGCCAGGCAGTGGCTGTCAGACCAGAAGTGTTGTGTTGGCCTCAAACAGATCAGAGTGTATGAAGGAAAAGGGTATGGATGGGGAACCTTCACAACCTGATGAAGAGAAACCCCCCACAGTAGACAAGTCTAATAAATATCCAGAAAATGGAAAGCAAGAATGTGTCCTACTGTTCCCCAGATGGCACACCTAAAATGAGAACAGAAAACACTGATGAGAAATATTTCACATGTCAAAAGTCTCAGCAAAAACAACCAGGACTCATTCTTCTTGGTCCAAACCAGTCCAGTTGAACTGAGAAGAAATACCAACAAGAATGATGACCTGGGCAAACGAGAACCTACACAAACAACCAGGATTCATAGTGCCCAAATAGACCATGGGTCAACAGCAGTGTAGAAGAGGAAGTTAGTTGGTTGGTTAACTAAGTCTTGTGGCGCACTTCCTGCTTAAAAAAAAAAAAAAAAAAAAAAAAAGCTCTGGCAAAACAAAATAGTAAAAGCTCATCTCCAGCCTTGCGTTTACAGTAAGCATCAGTATCTATATCTTAACCACCAAGTTCACAACATACTTTTACACACAGGACTGTACTTGTTGGCTAATACCTACTATCCACCTCAGTGTTGACTTACCTCTGTCTCCCTGTGAACCAAACCTCTGACTGTCAGCACTCAGTCACATATTAGAGGATGTTTGTTTCTACAGTGTAAATTCCCTCCCAAGTAAAATAACACCTGTTTGCCTTTCAACACCAAAAGAGCTAATCGTCTCTCAGGTGACAGAAGGATGAAGTAATGTTGAGATTTGTCCCCTCTGGAGTGGACAGACTGGACACTATCCAATGACCACAGCCCAACAGTGATTCTGAAGAGGATGTTGCTGTGGACCAATGACAATACTCTTGAGCCTCACCCCACCCGGTGGTCAGTGAAAGGCCATTCTAGGGCAAACTCAGACCGCTAATAACCTCACCAGGCTGTGTGACTCCAAAGAGTTAAAACTGACGCAGCTCAGTAACACACAGAAGTTACAGAAGCAGATGAGAACAGGGAGGAAATTGAAGTACACACAGCTGTCTTGGATAAAAGTAGAACATGCTGTCAACTATCACATGGAGCTTACTTTGATGTCCCAGAAAAAAAGACAAGACTCACCTAATACGGGCTGAAAAAGAATCAGCCTCTTACCCAATTTAACATGGTTACAAATCTGCTTACCAAATATACATCAGAGAAGGTACCTTCTGTTGCAATGCTCCCTCCTAGAGTGTGATTCATTTCAGTGAATCATAACACTAACCTACGTCACTTGTGTCTTAAACTATTTCAATTCTCACAATCTACGGAACAGGTTGAAATAAAGGTTATGTGACTGTTTTATATCAGGAGAAAGCCATGGATAAAAACAGTTCTAACTAAACCAGTAATTTAATGAAAATAACACCAGGAAGTGTCACGAGTCACTAACACAATTATAAACAGGAATGCAAAGTGACTGATTTGGCTGAAGTACAACACAACAATAAACCACGGGGTGTGTGAAATCAGCATGATGGACTTTGTGAGACATGAAAATAATTCTAACCTGAGTAAATATTACTCCAGAGTTTCAAAAGCATTTACACAAACGAGGGTAATTTAAAAAGCAAATACGACTTGTTGATGCCACGATTATTGTTATTACAATACCAAATATATATATATATATATATATATATATAAATACATATGTATAATATAAATATTCATGTTTAATACCTCTGTTATTTTCTTCGCAAATAATCACAAACATGACGGCGTTATTAAACACTAATATTAAGCATCACACACACACACACACAATAGACACAAACAAAATATAGAATAGCCCAATATATATCATTTTATTCTCTCCAAGCTTGCTACAGTCGATATAAATAGACTTTGTGGAGGTTTTCTGACAATGGGTGATGGTAGACCAGAGGATGACAAAAGCCGCCACACGTTGCTGGTACCGCTCACATCACTGAAGACCAACGGCAACTTGATTAACGTTAGCGGCTAAACATGTAGCTAAAGCCCGCTTAATTAATACGACCCGCACAAATTAACCCTCACACAAATCTACAAACGGATAAAGGTCGTAATGAGATTACCGTACTCAGCTAGTCAGTGATATCTTGCTCAATTGGCACATTTGTAGTGTTCCTACCTTCAGCAAAGAAAACCGGGTCAGCTCCGTCTCCACCATCAAATGACCGATAGTTACCTCTTATGAGGACCTAGAAACCCGGAACCTCTACGTCATCTGATTCCATATTTCTGGACCAATGAGAGGCTGATGCAGATCTGCCCCTTTTTCCCTCTTTACGTCCGTTACATGTCATAGGCTTACAGGAAGTAAACACCTCTGTTCTCAGATGTCGTGTCTATGGATGTGTGTCTTTATATAATTGGCTTCATGTGTTTTAAATGTTAAAGCTTAAGCTCTGTAACACTGATATAATTTTGGTTTAGAAAGTACCTGCTTCAGACATTAAATGTATTAAAACATACTTTAATAAGATGAATCAGAAAACAAATAACAAAAGAGCTAGTTAGAGCTCAGGTTTTAACAGAAAACAATAGAATAGAATAGAATGTCTTTATTGTCATTATACAAAAATGAAACTTACCATCATCATCAGGTGTTCATTTAAAAGGTGTATGTATGTATATATGTATGTATGTATATATATATACACACATATATACACATTCACCACACACACACACAGAGTAATAAGATAAAAAATTATAAAAAGTGAAAGCTTGCAAGTTATAAATAAAAATAAATAAGAATAAAATAGGAGTAAAAACACAGACTAATATACAGCACTCACACAATAATAACAAGTATTCAGAGAATGCCTAATCTTGCCCCAATTTCGTACCACTCTCAAGTTTCTATGACAACCTCTTCTTGAACGAGAGCCAATAATGCGATTTTGACCTTCCTGCTAAATGCGACCTTCACCTTTAGTCAAATGGATTATTGCATCTGATGCGCATTAGCTATATGTAATTTTATGGTGATATCTCAAGTATTCATTGAGTTGTAACACAATATATCTCTGTGAAAACACCCACACACACACACACACACACACACACACACACACTGATTACAATAATCACATCCAACAAATGTTGGGCGTTGGCATATATGATGGTGTGTTATTCCACATAAATGGTGGTTTATGTACATTTATATACTGGATTTGTAAATATTCCACTAGAAAAAACCTGTAATGTGAATGGATCATAATGTGCAGACAGTGTTTTGAAGTAGATCTGGTAGATCTGAGACCAATATTCATTTGGACTAAAACCTCTTCTCTTGTTCATTCTAAGAATTTCACATTTTGGCCGAAGACTTATTATCTTGGAAACTTGAGCCAACCAACATTTAAGAATTGAGTCTTCTTCATCAGTAACACACATGTGGAAACATGTCATTAGTTTTATGGATTTTTACATAACATTTTACTACATTTTACTTGTAGACCAGTGTACTTGGTTTTAGATGTGTAGAAATATTGATGCATCTCTGTGTATAACATTCCTGTAAACAATTTGTGGTGTTTTAACATGATGACATACTCTGAACTTCAAAATGGAATATATATAATTGGTGTCTTTATTAATGAGTTGCCTGTTAAGTTGTTTATTGTACGTCAGATTTCCTTATTAGTAAAATGACATACATGCTGGAAAAATGCCAATCAAAAACCTACATTTATGGTCTTTAAATCCTACTTACCTATATAATTTATATTTGATTTGAGGTGTGTAGTTTGTGTTTTATTGAATTAATGTTTAAAAATATTGTTACATCTCTGCAAATGATGTCACTGTAAATAATGTGTGTGTTTAACTGTATGACAGACTGGCCTCTCTGACTAAGATAAATCCTAATGGAACATTCAGAATTAATCTCATTATTCTATTTGAGAAATTACCTATTCACAAATGTAACTTCCTTTGTTGCTTTTCACAGTGAGGTCAATGAATACATTAACTCAATTAAGTTTTCTTTTAATTAAAAGGCAAAAAAACATGGATATTTGTAAACATTTTAACATCCTCTCGTAAACTCCTATTCCTCTTGGCAAGTTATGTGATGTGATTCATGTTGAAAATCTACAACTTTACAACTTTATACATTATGATACTTTCTACTGAAGATGCGAATGATAATTACACATTTAATTTAAAACAACAATAACAAAAACCTATGTCTGACTCTAAACCTTAAAATGTAATGTATTTTAATTGGTTCCCTTATTAATAGTTGGCTTGTTAAGACACTATACATTGTAAACCTCATTTCATTATTAACAAAATTGCATATGCTATAACATTTTCCAATCAAAAATCCAACTTCATAGGCATTAAATCCTACTTAAAATCCAATCATATTTTATTTCTTTGTCTAGAATGGTCAGTTTTGCACATGAGTAGTGATTGTGCTCACAGGATCCACCTTTTTAAAGGGTGAAACCAATTTGCAAGCAGTACCTCCAGGTGTCCTGAGAGGGTCTTTGATAGTGATGAGTCCCAGGTGTTACCATTGGGGAGGGGTTGGGTAAAGGTATTAAAAGTTAACAAGCAGTGGAGGGCATATAGAAAAACAAAACATGTGTTGAGGACAGGACACAGACTAGACCAGAAACAGACAGAAATGTAATTTGAATAGATCTCATCACCATTCAGATGAAGTGATTATAACACAATTAAGCAGTGATTTCATTAAAAATCCATTACAATTTCCATCTTTTGATTATTAATTAATCACAACAAACTAAACAAAGTAACAATATGAAAAGAAAAAAAACAAAGCAAATTGAATATTTTTAAAAGACACCATCAGTCAGATTCTGACTTGAGGTAATCAAGTAGACAAAGATATAATTCTAATGCACTTATTAAGTGATCTCATCACCGTTCAGATGAAGTGATTCTAACACAATTAAGCAGCGATTTGATTAAAATTCCATCACACATCATGATCAACACATTTCATTGAAAGGGTTAAAATGTAAAATTAATTATTTGATATATATAAAATTAGTAGCGATCTTGATTTACAAAAATAAAATCAAATAATATATTATTTAATAGTTTGTTTGGTAAGTGTATATTTTATGCACACAATGTTAATATTTCTGAACATTTAACCTAGCACCAAAAATAATAATGCAAATTAACCAATGATGGTGTGAATCATTGCAAGGCTGTAAACATGAAATAATATGTGATACACATTCTGTTTACATTATAAACATGGAATTTAAAGGGTTATAAAAATTATTGAATATTTTGTATATTTATTTCCAGCTCCAGTTGATGAAATAGAAAAAAAATGTAAAAGAGGTAAAAACAAACTGTGTGACATTATATATATATATATATATATATATATATATATATATATATATATATATATATATATATATATATATATATATATATATATATATATATACATATATATATATTATTATTATTATTATTATTATTATTATTATTCCACAAGAGTACATTTTATGCACAATGTGTATTAAGGGCCTTTCTGGCCCCATATCTGAGACTTAACTATTTGAAAAACAAAAGGCATTCAAAACTGTTGAAATCCACATTTCTCTTAATATATTGAATCCACACTTTAATACCCCTAGTATAAGTTGGCATATTTTCCTTCTTTTTTCCCCCCTATCTCCTTTTTCTTCTCTCCTTTCTTTCTTTCTTTCTTTCTTTCTAGAACTTTTGATGTATCTAAATGTTTCTAAACAAAAAGCAAAATAAAGAAAAATATTCTCGGTGCAAAATAAAAAGCAACAATCAACACCAAGATTATATGTATTTCCCCACAGGGCTTGTATGCATGTGCAACTACACTAAAAGTTTCACTCTGCTGTATTGGCCTATACTGTTGTTGCTGAGCATTTCCATCAGGGTTTCCAGGACATTTTCATCCATTACCCCCACATTATTCTTTAGAAGTGTTCTTTTCTATAGTTGTAACTTACATTTACTACTATAAATAATCATTATATTACACTCTTTTACTCCTCTTGCTTACATTAAGTAAGCAAGTGGCAAAAGTGTTTGTCATAGTAGGGAGACTGTGGAACATTTTTGACACAGGGATGACCTCAACAGTGGAAAGAAAATATAGTGGAAGAAAATATAATAAAGAAATAAATACTGGGCAGATACGCAAAGCAGATAAGATAAGATATTCCTTTATTAGTTCCACTAGGGAAAATTCCAGGTTTACAGCAGCACAGAATAGAGCAGCACAGCAACAAAAAATTTACACTGTTGCACAAGGGATTGATTAATTGCACTGTATGACTGTTAATGGTACATTGTTGTAGGCTGTGGATTTCTGTTGTGGATCCTGACAGCTGCAGGAAGGAAGGACCTGCGATATCTTTCCTTCATACACTTGGGATGCTTTAGTCTGTCACTAAAGGAGCTCCTTAGTGCAGTCAGTGTGTGTTTGAGGGGGTGGGAGTCTCTGACTATGATTGAGGACAGCTTGGCTGCCAGCCTCCTTCTACCCACCTCCTCTACAGGATCTAGAGGACATCCCAGAACCGAGCTGGCTTGTTTGCTGTATTTTAGAACGTGTAATACTTCTATACAGTGATGATACATAATATATGTGCTGCATGTTGCATGGGCGGCTGTGGCTCAGGTGGTAGAGTGGGTCGCCCAATGACCGGGAGGTTGGCGGTTCGTGTCCAAGCTCTGGCTGTCCACATGTCGAAGTGTCCTTGGGCAAGACACTGGACCCTCACTTAGGCCCCCAGTAGGACTGACCTTAGACCATAAAAACCTACTGGTGTAGTATGAGTGTGTGTGTGAATGGGTGAATGTGAGGTTAATGTAAAGCACTTTGAGCACCATAAAGGTGGAAAAGCGCTATATAAATGCAGTCCATGTTATAAAACAGAGCATTAGATATATGAATTAATTGAGTAAATGGGTGTTCTGATGTTAAAGGTCCATTTTCATGGGGGTAATAGTCAGATGAAGCAGTTGCGTGGTTGTTCTGTCCTCTGGCTCCAGCTAGAGGGGAGATGCTAGAATATACTGCACATGCTTTGCATAGGCATATAAACTTAGGTTTTTATTATCAAAGTGAGTGTGGTGAATATTATTGAAACTGACTTAAGCTAAATAAAAAAGTGGAAAATTAAGGCTAAAACGAAAACGAAGACTATTTTGACGAGAAGGAAGTCTGCAGCATGAGTAGAGTCAATAGGTAAAAGTAGTCCTTACAGAAGTCAAAGGTTAATTCAGATTAAATAATAAGATCATTAATAGACACCAACAGTAAAAATAACTCAATTCATCTTATCATCACAAGAAAATAAAGTGTGATATATGAGATATTACGCTTGTCGTAGTTGCTGGTTGAGCGTGTGAGACGTGCAGACTGACTGCGAGGAAATGCCTGCAGGTGGCAATGTTGTTGAGTGCGTTAGAAACAGGGGTTGGAGGAGCATATGTTTTATTCACCACAGACGACCGGTGCAACACTTCCACATGACTCCCATATTGACCTCACCGGGAAAGTCCAAAGTCCAAATTCCGGTGAATAATTTATTCAAAACATATGGAAGAAAAATCTGAAGAGAAAATACATTATGAAAGTATGAAAATACATAGTTTCCCCACGTCATTTATAAACATCGGAGATATGAAGTGTGCAGAACATACCTTAAGTGAACTTTTATTATAATTAAGACTGTTTTAAATAATATAAGAATTACACGTGTAAACTGATGCTGAACTATTATGAAAACCTGAGTCACTATCAGCTGATCTGTTTAATCGCCCTGTTATCTCCGCCCTCTTGGCCTATCGCGTACACATAAACATTCGCACCTAGCACCATACCCCACGTGTCCCCCTGCTGTTGCACAAAAACATCACGAGTGGCTCCTACAAATACAGCAGCACATGGTAGCGTTTGGTAGCTGTTGGTTGGTAGCGTTGAGCACGGGTGGGCTTCGTACTCCGAGTTGAACTTAATTCCACGTTTAAGTTCTTAACGGTTTTGCACCAGTACGTAACTAAGACGTATCTGTATTGCTAAAAGAGCGCGTGTGTTATACAACGTGTTCGAGGACTTTGACAACAGTTCGCTCCAGTGCGCGTGCAGCAGCTCCGTAGACGTTAGTATGTCGTCCGGAACAAATCAAGCGAAGAGCTGCCCCATCCCAACCAGGGTGCTCACCCTGAAGGACTGGTCTCAGCTACCCGACTGTTACAGCCAGACTCCCGGTGGGACTCTTTTCTCTACCACACCTGGAGGTAAGAGGCGTCAAAACCAACACGTGGCGATAGTGTCCTTTTAAAAACACTATTGTCACATTTGCACTTAACGTATTCTATGTGAGAGATGTGTACAGAAGATGCTAGAAGCTTAGTTTTAAACAGTTTTTACGTACGTGACAATATTCGCGCAGTTCGAGCTCAAATTCTCGCGAGATGTAGCAAACAGTAAAATTTATTATTATTATAAAGCGAAGTAAGTACAAAATAAGTATTTGTCTTACTGAAGAACTAAGTTTGGACACTCTTTGTTTTTTATTTACTTAGTTCTAAATGTGGTTTTGGAACAGCATGCGTTGTTGGTAACGCAGTCACAGTTGTTTTCAGCCCTCGTGCTGTCACGTTTGTTGTTGCTTGTTTCGACAAAGTAAACAAAACTGCCTAACTCGATAAAAATAACATTTTTTTTAGTTTAACATGTAGTGCATATGTAATGTACACAAGTATTAAGTTTGCCTAGACTACTCTATTTTTTTTTTATGTAGTCATAAATAGTTAAAGTAGGAAGAAAGAATGCACAGACAAGAACTGTTAAAACCCGTGACTTGTAATTTGTGGAGGGTGTATGTGTCCAGCTGCCAGAAGAGCAAAGTGATTGGCCTCAGCAGGAGTGGAGGAGTTGAAAGCTTGTCCTATCCCCACTGCTCTGAGCTGCGTTTCAACAACAGGAGAGAACATTCTGTACAAGTTATAAGGAGGTGGGAGAAGACATGTGTGATGTATGCAGGGCTATATGCAAAATGTTTACCTTCTTTTTTTTTAACGTGTGCTAAAAGTGGAGTGAAGTTGTAAACATTCTAGGAGTTGCAACGCTTTGGTCTTGTGTCCTACTTTATATGCTTGATATTAAGACTTCTTGCCTTGTGCCATGTGTTACTGGACTGACACATCGAAAAGCAGCTTAGACCTGCACCCCCCCCCCCCCCCCCTTCCTCTTCACTGCAGTTCCTTTTCTCTTCCTCCGCTGCTGCTTTGCTTCCCTTTGTTTGGGCTGAACTGCTCACTCAGATGTTACGTAACTTGTTTTTCCATTTAATGTTGGATGAACTGATATCCTACAGTACAGTTCAAACTCCAGAAAGGAATATGTGGAGCGCACCACTCCTTGTATCTGACATGTTGTGCTCAAACTTATCCTTATCACAGAAAAGTTTATGATGTTTTTACTGTTAAATTGCTTAGGCTCAGATGAAGTTTGTGGGGTTACATATGCTAAGGTAGGTTTACAAGTTGTAGCAGGCAGTAGAATCTGGGATTTATGTAATGCTTAAAGGCCAGTAAGAAGTTGATGTAAAACGTGTATGCTTCTGTGTTTTTAGCTTGAACCCAATAAAAAAAATTGAAACGCGTGCCTTAAATCTATGGGGCCCTTGCTTCAAAGAGGGAATGTTTTGTATTCTCATTTCCAAGAACTCATAGCAGTAGCAGCTTTCATCCTTCTCCCCCTCCCATCTCAATAAAATTCCTCCACTTGACCATAATGACGCTTAACTCTCTACATGTGGAACTTGCAAAGACAGTGGAAGAACTGTACTTTGATTTGATCCAATGAAACTGCAGAGTATGTTCTGTTTTTCTTAAGTGCAAGCATTTGAAAACAATCAGCATTGAGATTTTTTTTTTTTCCTCATCTTCACAGGTACTCGCATCATCTATGACAGGAAGTTTCTTTTGGATTGTCGAAACTCTCCTCTTGCACGGACCCCGCCTTGTTGCCTGCCTCAGATCCCAGGGGTAACAGTACCTGCTACACACCCCATGGGGAAATTGCAAGACCTTAAAGAGGAGGAAGAGAAGGACATTGCAGGTAAACATTTTTCTCATCGCTTTACCCAATGAAGTGTGCACTGACTCTCCTATCCTTAAGTTCATGTGTGATTTGTAATGTAATGTGTTCCTAATGGGTATTGCTGACTTTCCTTCTCCATCTGAGCTGCTCTTTCCCCACAGTGCATATTTGTGTAGTCTTGTCTTTATGTAAACATGTCATTGTGACCCTTTTTGTTCCTCCTTGGGGTTGTTCACCATGTGTTAATACAACAGACAGGTGCAGCATGTGTTGCTGCAGTGCTACCCTGACATACATTTGTAACACAGCAGTTGTGCTCAGCCGTTTTTGCCATATGTTAGTTTAGTCTTACAGGAAGTGTGCCTTAATTACATAAAACTAGGCCAGTAGCTTACTACTCAAACCATTGACTATATATATTCCTGTCTTGTTAGGTAATTGCTTTTTCAATCTTCAAGCTGATGGTGTCTTATGTTCATCATGAGTTTAAAATGTCAATCAAGATTTGGGTCCAATGGCAAGTTGAGGCAGCTATTTAAAATGTTACAAAATGCACTCAACCATCAATCCTTCTTTCATCCTGTTAAAGACCATATGGATTAAGGCTTAACCCCATTTTCTCTCATTTGTCTTAGTTTGCAAATATGGAAAGCAGGTCATGTGTTACAGATTTGCAGCCTACTTCTGTTTCTTTAATACAGCTTGTAGTCAGTTAAGGTGTGGCTTATCTTAGGATGTCATCACAACAAAAGGGGCTGCTTGGAAAAGTAAACAAACCATTAACGTATATATTTTTCTTTCTTGCAGACGACAGCCAGTTTGAGATGGACATCTGAGCTTGAATATTACCTCCTGTGGAGAGTTTCTAAACACCTCCATGGTCTTTAATGACCATAATGCATTACATATAAAGCTTTTTTTTTCACCTTTTTTATGGCTTTTTGTGAAGAACCAAAAAATTATGAAAAAATTCATAGGGTGTTTTTGACCCTAAAAGTGTGTTTAAGCAAAGAAATGACATTTAATAGGTTGATCATGTGCTCACTTACTTCAGAGGAGCAGCAGCAGGATTGGTAAAATCCCTTTTGATTAGTTTTATTTTTTATCTTTTGTAAATAATAAATTTGTTCTATATAGCCTATTTTTTAAGTTGGGGAATGTAGGATGATTACATTAGGACATGTAAAGTAGGGTTTTTCACTGCAGGAATCAGTTTTATTTTCCCTTCCAAAGGAAACCTAACTGTTGATAGGTGAACAAGTGTCTCCTAACTTTGGGGTTTAGGGCCTACTGCAAATGTGCTCCTGCTGTTTTCTATGGACTGAGATGAAATGTGAATTATTTCAAATAAAGGTTATTGAATCTGACAAATGTGTTGTGTTTTTTTTAATTTAATACACTTGTTTAGAACACTTACTATGACATTAATGTAACTGTAAATCAAGCACTTATTCCCTCTGAAGGGGAGAGGGGTATTGCACTTGTTCTTTTTTTTTTTTGGAGGGGGGGTTGTAAGCATATTTATACAAAAACTACTGGACCAATTTCCTTGAAATTTTCAGGAAATGTGCAACGTGGTCCAGCATAGATCCCATTACGTTTCAGTGAATGACGGTTAAGGGTCACAGTCACCAAAAAAATTTGTTTTCACAATGATAAGAGAGAGGGCAAAATGTGTGCAAAGGGGGTGGGGTGTGTTGAGCCAGGCACCAGTTTTATTTGGGTTACACATTTCTAGAAAACCTTTTATTCGGTGGCCAACATAATCTGTGATGGGGTACATTCATGTTATGACTCAATTAGATGTTTGACCAGAAACCATGATCCTTGTGCCTTGTATGCAGTGCAGATGTGTGCATGTTTTCAGCTATGATGTAGGGGAAAACAAAAATCAGTTTGATATTTTCAACTGTTTATCATGAGCAACATAACTGAAAGTAACTCATTTTAATCTGAATCATGTCTAGGGTCATAACTTGTGTAATGTAAAAAGCATGTGGCCACTGAACCTAATATCTTAAGACTGTAAATGTGTTGCACAAGAGTCCACTGCATGGTGTGTTTTGTTAGTGAATGCCCCTCATGCTGCCAGACTAAGGTGGTTGAACTGTGTACACGTTGAACTTTGTTTTGAATTATCATGTTTGACTAAACTTCAACCACATGCTGCCTCCTGATGTAAAGTTTATTTGGGAATGATAAAAGCCGTAAAAGGTGCGATCAATCTGTTAAACTTAAATCACAAACACTATTTTTAATGCAAGGTATTTACCATGGTATTTATCTTCTGGTTTTACTGATGTACAGCATTGACACTGAAGCACACACTTCACAGATGTGCAATAATATAAGGCTGAAGGCTATTCAGACTCAGATAATGCTATGTATCAGTGCAGATGGAACCAGGGAGGTCTATTTGTTCCAAGCCCTGATCTGTAGATTAGACTGACTGTAGGGGTAGGTCTCTCCCAGGAATGAGGGCAGCTGTAGCCCAAAGGTCAGACATATTGAGACTATTTTGCTATGTGGGGGTAGGGTACAGCACCTGCTACACTTGCATTTAACCAGGCAGTTATTGCAACTTGGGTGACTGGCCATTTACTGTGTGTCTGAATTAGAAGATGGATATAAATATTTGTGTTATCCTACTGCTGTCAGACTTTTAAAGCTGCTACTGTTTTCAAGTTATGTTTTAACAAGCAGACTTAATACCTTGACAGCTGATAAGCACATCATAATATGATGAAGGCCCATCTGGTCAGCAGTTGAATTTTCATGATCCACGTAAACGATGAATAGGAAACTATTTGTATGTTGTAAAAGCCCAACAACTGGCATCCACTTCTGATTTATGGAGTCTTGGTATAAGATTTGCAACAATTTGTGCCTTTGGCCTGTTCTAGTTCTGAGAACAAAGTTGTAATTCACCCCTATTAATGAGGTTTATTTAACACTTTAACACTTTCTAAAGTTTTATGATATATAAAGATATCAGAATAATGTGTGTTATGTGTATATAATGCACATTATTACCTCCGCCAAGGAGGTTATGTTGTTGCCATAGTTTGTCTGTCTATTTACACGCCACTTCGAAAACAATGGGCGGGGTTAAGGTTCAACCCCTGCACTTACGTCTTACATCATGCTGGTTGCTTCAGAGATTGGTTGCTGGGTTACATGTTTTCGGCACACCACGAAATAAATGCTGCAGGAGTAAAGAGTCAATGGTGGAGGAGGGTTAGTATTTTTTTATATATGCACGGTGGTGCAGTGGTTAGCACTCGTGCCTCACAGCAAGAAGGACCCCGGTTCGAATCCCGTACCAGACCTTTCTGGTGTCCGGGCACCATCCAAACACAGGTTAACTGGTTAATCTAAAACTGGCCATAGGTGTGAATGTGATTGTTTGTCTATATATGTTCAGCCCTGAGATGCACTGGTGTCTCATACAGGGTGTACCCCGCCTTCGCCCATTGTAGCTGGATTAGGCCCCAGTGACCCCCGTGACCCAAGTGTGGATAAAGCAGGTTCAGATGATGAATGAATTTGATTAAATTATCAAGGCTGTAAACAAACACTCCACCAGGGGCGGATCTATGGGTGGGGTGGGGTCCACCCTCACCCTGATTGACAGCTGTGCCCACCCAATCACAAACAGAATTCTAGACTGAGTTTCGTTGCCTCATCAAACTCAAATGTTGATCAATGTCCTTAATATAGTTATTTATTTGTAAATGTCAATGGAAATAAACTGTATATTTAATTATTTGTGTTTATTTAAAAAAAAAATCTGTTTCAATTCCTGAAATGCTTTTACGTTGTTGTTATACGCCCCCCCCACCCCGACTTCACTTAGGCCCGTCTAATGGTGATGATCTGGAAAAGATCCTGGCTTCTGGATCACTTTGAAATGTATTCCCCATTTACCACAATGTAAAACTTTAAAGTGATCCCGGATCACCACCAAAGTGTAATCATTTATTACTTGTGACACCCCCAACACATCATGCAATTTTCATTGAGATCCGTCCATACGTTTTTGAGTTGAGTTATCTTGCTAACTAATAGACAGACAGATAAACAGGCAAAAACACAACCTCATTGGCGGTCCTCTCTTCATTAGGGGGGGTGGGGGGGTGGGTCTACCTTGGCGGAGGATTGACGTTCAGGAGTGCTTTTCTAGTCGCATATATGTTATAGTTCTTGACTGTTTTGTCTGTCAGTATCTTGTTTTCACTGATCAGTGATGCAGGTATCACTGTAAAATACGTTTATGAATATGAATTATTTTATAGACATTTAACCCATAACTCTTTGTTAACTGATTATCTGCAATTTACAAATTTAAAATGCTGCACCATTTCATTGACAACTAGAAATGCCAGCAGTGCTATAGACCTAAAAAGGAAAGACAACTCGATAATACTAGCTGATTTAAGAAAAAAAATGTTGTTCTCCCTCTCAGGCAAATAGTGCTGCCAAGATTTGTCATTTCTCACTTGCAAAATAAACCTGCTTTTTGGCAGTGTATCCTACAGCAAATATGAGACCCAGACAGTATACGCATTTACAGTGATAAGAAAACTTGTACACATGGATTTTTTAAAAAAACCTGCCCATTGACCTGCATTACTGTTTGAACAAGTGCTTGTGAGCACGTTTTTGTGAGGCACATGTGAGAACAAGGCCAGGTGACTAAACCTATCATGTAGCTTTGAGGGATTTTCTGTCTGGTAGAGAAGATATAAAATGGATACTCAATAAAACCAAATTACCCCAGACATCTCAATTAAAATGTTTCCAGTTGCATATATTGTACCAATTATATATTTTGAGACTTGTAGCATGACATTGATGAAACAAATTCATATAGTACAGATAAACACAATATAATCTCTCACAATTACATAATGGCAGCTAACAATAAATTTTTTTATATACCGACCACTGATAACCCGTACCAGCATATGCTGGCCTAAGTCATCACAAATCTGCCCAGATAAGCAGGTAAAGTTAATAGTAACTCTGAACAAATTATTTATCACAAAGCATGACCACAAAGTGTCTAGAAACATTAATAAACCTAGCATGATTCTGTGCTTTAGAAATGTGACAAATTGTGACAAATTTGGAAATTGTGAAATTACTATGTACTACATTATTGACAAGACAAAAAAATAACTATAGTCTCTTTGGACTTTGACAGACTACTGAAATTACAACAAAGGATTCCAAGTCATGTATTTCCAGGAGGGAAGTCACATTGCAAATACTTGGACTTCTTATGTTTTTCCTGCAGAAATGTTTTGTCCAAATTAATTAATTATTGTTAATTGTTGGTAATTGTGTTAAAACAGTTTCTTTGTATAGTTGTCTGTAATACAATTACTTTAGCATACATGAAATGTTGTTGTGGAAAGTTACTGGCTTTGCAGCACAGAAACGGGCTCATGTCAGATGACCACCCCCTGTTTCCTCACACTTGCCCATTGCCCTTTTCCATAGACCAAATATTCCCCCTTTTCATGTCCTCACCCCTCCTGCATTTACTCTCCTTCCAGCTTCCCTGTCAGAGGGTTGGGTTTAGCTGGAGTTAGTTGATGTTGCTCTATTTTTGTCAGCTGCTCCATCTGAAGCCAGTGTTACAGGCTCAGGCTGAATTGCCTGGGTGACGCTGTAAACAGACACTAAAACACATGGCCTGCTTGGTCACAGTTATCATGACAAGGAGAGGACAGGTTTAAAGTGAACCACATGCTTGTCTTAAACACAGACACAAGAACTTACATTCATTTTGAATACATAGCAAGTTGGAAATCTCTTATTTAGATTTTAGTAGGGGTGGGTGACATTATAGTTTTAAAATTAAAGTATTAAATATCTTTCCTGTACATGCAACCTAACGGTGAAGGTTGTGTATCATTCTGTTTGACACATGAAACAGACTATGCTCTGTTGCTGTATATTTGACTGAATTACAATCACAGTGCTTTTAATCCATTTAGTCTCTTGCTGAATCTTTGTTATGCCTTGTTAGTCTGTCCCAAATCAAACTTTTAACAACTCCTTCCAGAGCACTATGTACATGTGTCATCATAAAGAATCCATTTAAGAAGATACTGTCCATGCTTCACTTCATACTTGACTGTAAATATCAGTACTTTATACTTAACTGTAAATATTACTTGTTAATGCTTACCTGCTGTTGATACTTACTTCCCTACCTACCGATCATTTATTCTTTATCACATGTTGGGACATGATTTGGTATCCTATTGCAGACATGAGACCAATTCCTTTTAGGATGCACCGTCAGTGGCAGCTGTTACGCTGTCTGGCTTCTGATATACTACTGATATACTACTCATGTATACTCATGTAATGTCACGTCAAATGGAGTAACTGTGATGATGTTTCACAACCCTGTCCCTCAGCACCATGCTGAGGGACAGTGTATTTGATACTTACATATATATGTGTGTTCATCATACTGGTGGAACAAAGTATGTACTACATATATTCAACTACAGCATATACAACTAGTGCATATGTGTTTGTTACCCTCTGTGGGCTTTATGGGTTCAAAGAAAAACAGTATCTGCTTTTGACACTGAGTTAAAGGTTAAATTCTGCAGACTGGTGCATGACCCACAATCCTCTCTTGTCATAACAGAAATTGAGCAGACTCACTCAAGAGTAGGCTACACTGTAAACAAACCAGGCACAACTGACAGTCATACACTTATAGCATTGGTGCTTGGTTGATCTGGTTTATGCAACTACTGTGTAGCCATTTTACTATTTTTTAAAGGGAACATGAAAAATTAAAGCTAGAATTTGTGTAAGTTGTATAAGTGTGTTCAGTTATATATCGTTGAATTAGTTATAATTAAAAGGTATTTGCAAGGTATGTTTTGGTTGGAAAGAATTACAGTGTTCCATCTTTGAAATTGAAGGATATTCTTCATGCACTTGTGTGAATGATATGTATAAATGATACTAAAGAGGAAGACACAAAACAAAAAATTCCAAAAAACACAGATCCAAATAAAATAGAAGTTGTAGTTGGTAATGTAGCATATTAATGTTTACACACACTGTAACATGCAAACCATTTACACTTAGGTGCTTTAATATTTACACACAAATAGACAAAGTGTACCAATTTTTAAAATGTATAAAATATAATCACAACTGGCTAAAGGAAATGTATTAAAACTATCATGAATGTCTGCTAATACCTAAACATTTGCAACAGCAAGCAAGCAAGTAAGTAAGTAAGTAAGTAAGTAAGTAAGTAAGTAAGTAAGAAAGTAAGAAAGTAAGAAAGTAAGAAAGTAAATAAATAAGCAAGGCAGTCAGAGAAAGCAGACCTCTGCCAAGGCTTGATATGACTTCATATGACGTCACAATGTGATGTGATGGAGCCATAGGTGTTGACCCATCTGATGTCTGAAGACGAGACGATGTGAATGAAAAAAACCCCACTCGGTTCTATCTTGTCTGAGTCCTGAGATATTACCACTGATGTGTTTTAGATGTTGACCTTTATTGTGTCCTTGACCTTCATTGCTCAAAATGTAATGGGTTCTTCCTTGACTCATTATCTATCATTCCTGAGAGTTTCATCAAACCATTGAGCATTTTTTTTGCGTAATCCTGCTGACAGACAAACAGACAGACAAACAGACAGACAAATGGATCCGAATATAATACCTCCTGGGTGGAGGTAATAACACCCCCCCATTTGAAGAAAGTCACAAATTAATTTCATAACAGGAGAGACTCAGAGGCTTGGGTTGTTCTGACATCTGCTGGGAGAAAACAAGTACTGCAATTTGTTCAAGCAGAAGCTACTGATCTAGTCACACGTCAAATTTGAACCAATGAAAGAAACACAATCACTTGCAGCAACTGGGCTTTTATATTTAAACAGAATCTATTATTTATTAGGCTTAATGACACTTTAGCCTGTTCTATCACCTAACTCCTGCGTTACCTAATGATGTGCAGTCAAAGTTATGATGTAATCAGAACTCAAATTTCGATGAGCGAACGCCAGTAGTTCATTAGTTAATTTTTAATATGCACTGGTGACTCATATGAGTTTTTCCTTTCGTGTTTATTGCGTCATTGGCTCACTCTTGGTGATGTAGGCCTGATTCCTCTCCTCTGGTCAGATGATCAAGAGTCATTACTTTTTTCTTCTAACGCCCCATTTGCACTTTGCTCTTGTATTTGATTGGCTGTCTATATTAATGACTGTCATATCAGCCAATCAGGTGTGTCGTTGCCAGGTAGCACCCCCCTCCCAGCACTGTACCCTTCAAATGACGTCACGCTCAGCAAAACGGTTCAGTCAGTGAGTTTGGACATCGGAGTGACGCTCATTGCTGAGGAAAAATAACAATAATACACTTTAAGGACAAAAGGAGTTTATTTCCCAAGAGATTTGTGTTATTTGCAACACGTCGAGAAATTATTTATTTTGAGGTAGGTGTCTTACGCTTGTCCACAACTCTTATTTCTTTGTTTATGAGCACAGTCACGGTGAACTCATGAGGCTGAAAACTAAGAGTGGGTTGTGGCCTGCAGGTGCCACCTAACTCTATTTTTATAATGTAGCTTATGTAAATATATCAGAAAAATATGTCATCAACTAAAATTCAGCTGCAGACATAATATTCAAGGCTACTAACACTGGTAGTATAGCTGTTTGTGTGAGTGGCAATATAAATAATAAAACTAACCACTAATAATTAGGAAATAAGCTAATAACAAACTAGCATTAGCTCTATGTGGGAACTGAAATTGATCTTCTTGTGGTAAATATTAGATTGCATCAACATATGTAATTGTAAATTACAGTCCAGGGTTCATTAAGTGTTTTATCTGTTTTTATGTGTGTGGGAACGGTAGTCGTGATTCAGATTCAATCTAATTAGGTCCAGTGGGGCTTCATATAGACTACACCCATATTCTGTTTCTGGTGTTGTTTGTATATACAGAGAGTAAATTTACCGTAGATCTTGTGCCTATATAGCTACATTAACAGATATCTTTGTGTGTAACATTTAATGACCATGGAGTTGATGTCACATGATGAACTTGGTTGTATCGACTTAAATGTCCATCATAATAATCATAATGATAAGGAAAAAAATGTTGTTCGCTCTTCCATCATTTTAAAACCGTCTTCAGCGTTTTAGACCAAGATTTAATTGTATCTATTTCATCATTAAGCTTGTGTTTTTCCTTTTCCTAATTCCACTAGGAAATACCTTTTCAGGGTACCACTGTGAAGACACGTTTACTAGTCAAGTAACTGTCCCTGTTTATTGTTTTGTCAATTGTCAGGTAATACAATGTTTTCCTGAGGGTGTTATTCATTTTAATGGATTTTAGAGACTATCTCAGGCGTACTATCCATGTGTCAAAGAACATGATATTATCACTGTGGTGGTATTGTTGTTGTGGAAACACTGAAGTCATTTAGACAGTTTGGTAAAGACTAAACAACTGAGAATCATGCAAAGTTACTCTCCCACAGTGAACATGCTTAACTTGCATACACGTATAATTCACTTCTCTTAAAATATTAACATGTTACCAAAGATGGCTAAAGGTAAGGTAAAACCAAGGTTACCTTGAAGGTGAACTTTTAATGATTTACCTATCCTTATTGGTGTCAGATTACATATTATTGAAAAGGTGCCATTTAAAGAAGGTCTTTTTCTCATTCTTAGCCAGTTGGTAATGTGACACTACACATTACACATAGAGTGAAGCTGAAAAGGTCTGGGGGACACCAGAGCATCCCTGCTAACACGAGAGACACAAATAATTCAGAAAAATGTGTTATTTTACTACTCTTTAATGCCTTAAGGCTCAACAAACACAAATAACCAGGGATCATTTTGTTCCCTTCAGAACACGGTAACCATAGTTACAAAGGCCTTGCCATCTGTCAATTGCTTTACAAACGGATTCAGGTTGTGAAGTCTGTAGTGGTCTTTGAAAAGCACTGTGCTGTTATTTTTTGCTAAAGAAAAAGTAGTACATTTATTTTTTATATAGAGTGGTAAATTTTCCCAGAAGATATGTAACTTTCATTTCTTGTAATTACAGCCTTAGGATATTGTGCAACTTAACGGTTGTCTGAAAATGACTCAGTATCTTATCATCACAGCTAATGTCACACAAGAGTCAGCCATTTAATATCTTATTAAGATAGGTTATGAGTTATTGAGTAATCACAGTTATAAAAACATAATTATACTTTGAACCTCATAAATGCCACATAAGATTTTTCCATCATAATAACATAAAGTTTTGAACAGCTTGTATTGTACCTAGCCATTAAAATGTCTCTAGATCCAGTTCAGTTAACAGATTGGCAAACGAACACATGGGTTTTGTATAGGAAGGAGATTTGATAGAGAAGCTGAGCAGAAAAGAGTTGGTGTTGTGGATGTGTTGTGTTACTAGCAGTGTTGTTTATAGTGTACACATCCACAAAGTGACTCAGGAATCCTGGGAGACCTAGCCGAGTTACCGTCTTCCATCTGTTGTGTCTGTTTTACATGAGCAAATCCAGTGATGGAGGCTAACATGTGGGTTGTGATGGCCCCGGGCCTCCCATATCAGGATCCATTAGTGGTTGTTTGTTTAAAGGTACTTCCTTTCCACCAGGCTTCTAGTGGAACAAATAATCTTAATAGCTTACCTTAAACATAGTGAACTTCCAAACTACCATAAGGATCAATAGTTCCTGACATTAAGCAAAATTGCTTTCTTACATTTGTCATGCATTTGTCATGTTATTAACAATAGTCATCACACAGAAGAATGATGGTGTCATCATGAAAATAATAAATGTCATCTTTGTGTGTTTCTGAGGAAGACAGAACCAATAAAAGCCTGTACGGTAAATGTACTGCACCTCTCAGACTCTTTCCCATGGTTCATTTGTTTATGCAAAATGAAACACTCCTTTCTTTGTGTGCACACCAAGATAATCATGCTTATCTCTTGTAGAGTAGATGTATAGTCTGAGTGACCTCTGAATAATAAGACTCAGTCTAGCTGCTACTATAATTGATGGTGTGTCTGTGGAGACTCTGGTTGTTAGTCATGGGAGAACAGGTTACAGACATGAAATGGCACAAGATGACGGGCATAAAGATTTGGGAGGATACCTACATGTTTTGTGCTGTTCCGAACTGTGAAATTGTTGCATCATTATTATGCTTGCCAAGAATTGTTGTGTTATATTAGGACTCAGAGGAATTCACAGTCTAATGTGACTCCAGAGGCCCACAAGCACATAGTTGTACTTTTAGTTCCACACATCATTGTAACATTTCAGATTTGTCCCGTCCATTAGTTCCACTCACAATAAAAGTTCACAACATGCACACCATGTGACTGAATATCATCATGTGAGGTGAGGTGTGTCTGTTATACCATTTTTCCTAAGGGATGTACTGAAGCTGCAAGTAGCCTTAATGTTTCAGTAATATGTAGAGTATAGAGGATATAACATCATTTACAAGTGACCAAATTAAATTTATTGTTATTATAAATTAAGAAAATATTAATCTACATTTCATTGCTTTCATTTCTGACTGAAGTAAACTGTGCTAGGGAGCCTGAGTTTAGCAGCTGATTTCCTCAGTTGGCAGTTGCACCCAGAGAATATCAATAAATCCAGTGAAGACCAACCAAGTCACTGTTTGCAGTCTTTGTTGTTTCAGATGGGTATATTTCACCTAAACCCCTTCACATTTTCTGCAGAGTTTGCCCTTAATAGTTGACGTGTTGACATTGTTGAATTGTGCTTCATTTACTTCTTAATGTTATTTGTATACTTCTGGATGAATATTAACAACTGCTGCCAGTTGTTAATTTTGAGCAGGATTGTAAATATTCCAAACTGTACATATTAGATGCATACTATTTAGCACAAAATCTGTCAATTTAGTTGCTTAATAAACTGATAGAAAAATGTATCTATTGAAATCTTGTTCATTTTTTTCTTTAAAACATACAAATCATAAGAGTTATAGTTTAGTTTCAATACTATTTTTAGTGTTATAAATAATCATTCTTAACCCTTAAAGGCCCAGTGCAACAGTTTTTGTCTATGTAATCTTTAAGTGTTTTATCAACATTTAATGTAATCATCTGTATTTAGCTTTTTTTTACTTAAAAAAATCTGGTATTTTCATATATTCAATTAATTTATTATGTAGATCATAAAAACTCAGATTATAGTTGAGGGTTATGTCAGAAAGTAAGAAAATAGAACAAAAAGTGACTTTTTCTGAAAATATGTAATTAACTGAACATAAACCCAGTGTGTCCATCCAGTGTCATTTGTCCACGTCCATGGGTTTTACTGGTGAATCAATGTTGTAGAAGATGATTGTGTTTCCACATTTACTATGGAGCCTCTGAACATCCAAATGAGCCATATCTGATGACCATGAAAAGATGGTAAACTGTATTTTACAGCAGTTATTTACATATATTGTTATGATTAGTGGATCAGAAGTTATTCAACATTTTTAGATCAATAGATTTTGGTTGCCAGTGATGTTTATGGGTTAATACAGTAATTTAATATGAAGGGAAATGTATGTTTATTTGAACTTCTTGAGTTTGAATGTTTTTCATAGGAATTATTTAAATTTTATTTCACATACTGTGCTTTTAATACAGAATACTGTTGTTGATTACATGTACTGTATTATTTATGTTTATAGATTCTTGGTTCAGATGACTTGTAATTTACACAGGAAAATATTAATTAAGCCACCAAAGAGTAGACAAGTCCTTGATTTTTTTTTCAGAATAAAAAACATCTTTGCTTTTTAAAAAAAGTTATGTCTATGTTATGTTAGTTTATGTGGGTGTAACATCAGCACTGTAATAAAACAGTATTTCATCAGTTTGATTTCATATCCCTTTTAATAGTCAGTCCAGACATATCTATGTTTGTATGTAAACTAATACCAATAATAAGGTTCTAATAATCTAACAGATGTGAGTAGGTTTTGATATAGCTAGTACTTTACTTTGTTTATCCATTTAAGGCAAGGAGTGAATGAATTTCTGGCATTATGTTTGACGTCAGTATTGACAAGGATGAATCTGTAGACGATCACTATTCCATACTCCATATATCATGTTAAATCTCTCTGCTCTTGCTTTTGTGTTGTTCAGGTGATATCTCAAACCAAAGATGAATTTTGAGCAGCCCCCTCCTTATCCAGGCAGTGGACCCTCTGCTCCAGGATACCCAGCCCAGGGCCCGCCTCCACATGGCTATCCTGCTCAGGGTTATCCACAAGGCTACCCTGTGAACATGGAGCAGCCTAATTCAGCATACCCCAACTACCCTTCTGGACCAATGGGCCCTGGAGGACCTTATCCTGGCCAGGGACAGCCTCCTTATCATGGGTATGCTGGACAACCACAATATGGATGGCAAGGTGGACCCCCTCCTGGACCGATGTATGGAGAAGCTCCCAAAAATACAGGTGAGTGCTGTTAAAACATGCAAATACATCATGTATTCTACACATAATTGTGATTGGAAGGAACATTTGGACATTTATTGGCATTTCAATTTCACATGAAGCAGAAATTGCTGTTTTTGTTTCATCAATAAAGCCTAACATATTCAGTTTACGAGAATCTAAAACAAGGAAAAATATGAAAGTAATACACTTGAACAGCATTTATTTTGTTTTTGCTTGCTTAATGTTTATTGTATCTATGGCTCTACAGTGCACATGTGTCACTCGCATTTGCAAATTTTAACAATATTCTGTCTGTTCCTAAATGCTGTGTGTATAATAGAGCTCAGTAACTTCAAATATACACTTATAACCATCGTGCAGTACTATGTACATACTGTATATATGTATATGCTCTGCTTCTCTACCATTTCATATTTGCACTTTATTTTTTGCTGTTGTAACTACAAAATGTCCCCAGGGTGGTATGAATAAAGAATTCTATTCTATTCTATTCTATTCTATTCTATTCTATTCTATTCTATTCTATTCTATTCTATTCTATTCTATTCTATTCTATTCCATTCTATTCTATTCTATTATGCAGATGCATAAATGATAACATCAGAATTTTCAGGTTGTTGATATTTGTTCATGTTATGTTCAAATACAGATCTTAGACGTAAACATTTTCTTTATGGATTTTAACTTTTTTTTTCACTCAAAAACATGTAGAAAACCTTGGTGTTGAAATTATTTATTTATTCTGTTATTTATATTATTCAACTGGCCTGGCCCATTTTATATCATTAGGCTGAACGTGGCCCCTGAACTGAACTGAGTTTGACACCTTTTAGATGGATCCTTTTCCAACACACCTTATTCAAAGGATCAACCTTTCACCAAACTCTGCAGAACCTGATAATGACCTTCAGCTAATGGAAGAGAAAAACATCTAAAACATTTAGGACAGTGGTCCTCCAGGACCAGGACTGGACCCTCCTGGCTTAGTTAATGTTCTTCCACTATTTTCCTCCTTACATCCTTTTATCCTCTGTCTTTAATTGTCCTAGCACTGTTGTCAACTGTACAACTTTAATGACTTAGCAAATCAGAAAACCTAATTTCTTAACCAATCAGAAAACAGAATTTCTTGTTACCAGCCAGGTAGGTAAGGTCTGAAATAGGCAGTGTTGGGGGGTGGGGGGCAGTAACAGCTTTGCGCCCCCCAGTTCAAAAGTCTTATCTGTGCCCTTGACCGAGGTAACTGAACACGAAAACATTTCATGACATGAGGTAGCCTATATTTTATATTTTCTATCCATCCGTGTTTGCATTGACAGAGATCTTGTGGAAAGAAATAAACTCTTTCACAAGGGCAGTGGCTTCCAATTATTAGAAAGACAACCAACTTTTAGTCACCATGAGTGGTTCAGGGAATTTGGAGCAATAAGTCTTTAAAACAAACATCTATTTGTGCTCCCATTTTTTTTCCTGTGCTCCTAAAATGTTTCACTTAAGGGCACATGTGCTCCTGAAAAAAAGAGTTAGTGTACACTGTAGAGCCCTTATCGTCTCATGCACAATCTCCATTAATGAACTGTATCAGTAACAGTAAAAAGGGCAGCTTTAGCCAACATGGCTAGAATCCCTGCTGTCGTCTGTGGGCTGATGACAGTCGGCACCCGATGAACAATACATTACAGCATATTATTTAAGCAAGAGAGTTCAGATAGCTAAGATATGAGATATTTCAATGAAGATAAAACAATAAAGTGGAACAGTGAAACATCAGTATAGAGACAGGACATATCATCCAAACACAATAAAACCAGTGCATACAATATGATCACAGTACATCAGTACATGAACACAGACAGGGATCTAAACAGACATGTGGACAGACAGTATCTGTGATCAGGACGCTGTAACCAGAGCCTAGGGTTGTCACGATACTAAAATTTCCAACTCGATACCGATACTAAGGATAACACTCGATACTCCATTTCGATACTGGAGATGTGAGGGATTCCTCTTAAAATTTCCTCCATGGACTGCTAAAAAAGGTAGTGAGTGGCAAGTTAAGGTAGGCCTAACTTTTTGCTCAAGCCCTTCTGCAGTACTAACTGCAAGCCTCTTTATGGTCGAGCATTATGTGCGCGGGCGGCAGCGTATTGCATCATGTGACCACCGCGGACCCCTTGCGGGACTAGCAGCGCGCACGTCAAAAATGATAGGCTGACATGCTCACGGTGGCCTCCGTGGTGGTAACGTGATACAATGCGCTACCGCCTGGCTGCCGCCCGCGCGCATAAACGTTCGACTATATCGAGGCCTTTAAAAGCAAAGTTGCATCGGATGGTCCAATCACAGACCTATAGAAATAGTGTATAGGTCTGTGGTCGCACTGGCGTCATCCCGTGTGCTGCCTTTGACAAATTATTGAAGAGACTTTATGAAGAGACTTTAATTTACAAGCCGGCATTACGGCTGTGCCAGAGCTGACCGCGTTGATGCCTGATTACAATTCTTAGCGTTACCCGCTACAAAAAAGTGGCGACGCGCCATTAAAACAAAAATCGATTTTCCAGCAACTTAGTATCTATTAGGGTCAATATCGATTTAGTATCTAAAATCGATTTTTTTGACAACCCTACCAGAGCCATAGTTTATTGTGTTCCCATGTAACTGTCAGCAAACCATGTTTTTAATTTAACTATAAAAGTGGAGTATGTGTGTATATTTAAGGTGTGTGTGTGTGTGTGTGTGTGTGTGTGTGTGTGTGTGTGTGTGTGTGTGTGTGTGTGTGTGTGTGTGTGTGTGTGTGTGTGTGTGTGAGGGGGGGTTGAGTTCCAGTTTTGTGTTGTTTTAACAGAGAGTGATAACTGACCAAATGTGCTTTTCCTGAGTGGAACTGATAAGTCCCTCCTTGTGCTGCTTCTTTTGTTCTGACTTGTGTTGTTATGTGGGTTTATGTGGGTTTATGAATGATTACAGTGGAGGAGGAGCTAAACTATGTAGGATTTTGAAGACCAGATGGTCCTGTATTTTATTAAGTCGCCCCAGCTGAGGAGCTCGTGTTTGTGTAGGATAATACAATGATGTTAACTGTTTGGTTTCTGGTCTAAAACCTTAAGGGTTTGTTGATACAGTGCTTCCAGTGGTTTTGGTGTTTATCACATGTTTGATTCTTTATTATTACAGTAATTACATTTTATTAAAATATGAAGATTTTGACTCTATAAAGTCTATATTGAACTGGCAGACTTCTGGCTGTAAAAAGGCAGCTTATAGAGTAAGTACATAAAGATTAGAAAGTGTGAAGTCAAGCCTTGTTTAAGATAAAAGACATGTTGAAGCAGTAGCTGCTCCCAACTGAATATCTCCAGAATAAACTGCAGCACAAGCTGTGAAATGAAAAGCACACATAACTCTGTAAAATATTCAGATTTACTATGCAGAGAGAATTACTTTCAAGGAGTACCATTTTAACCTTTATGCATTAAAGCAAGCAGCGAGTTATTACTCCTGCTATAAGTGATTTAATATCTGTTATTCTAATAATAACACTCACATTTTGAACTTAGTATGTCATGAAGTTATCTGTATTGTGGTGGTTATTCCAAATGTGGGAGTTAGTATTAAGTTGCATTAAGTTGGCAATCAAAAATTAATTTATACATTTCATATTATAAAAATATGATCAGTTTTATTTATTTTTTTAATTTGTGGATCTTCTCAAGGTTTGAGTATAATCTTTGTGACCCATTATGGATTGCCACTTATGTTTCTGAAAGATGTGCCACAAATACATTTAATTTGGAAGGTGGAGAATAAACTATACTCATATTTAGCCAAATAAGTAATTGGGTGATGTAACATGTGTTGTAGCCTTAACAGGTTCTGGTTAGCACCAAATAGTTATCACACCTTTGAAAGCTGTTAGACAGGTGGTCATAAACTATTTATATTTAACTTTTGTTCCAGGTTAAGGTTAAGTTTATATGACTTGATTGTTATTATCCCAATAAGGAAATGCAGTTTCTGCATTGTACTTAGCATTAGCATCAGCGATTAACATGAGCACATATCACACAGAAGGAGCCTTTAAAGGCACTGGGGAACTAGCTCCAGATTTTCATCAGCACTGTGGTCAAGGGCACTGATAGGAGAATTAACCCTACATGTACTTGTATTTACTGGAGGGGGGAAACCACAGAAGCCAGACGAAACATGAGAGAACAGGTTAACACAACACTGAAATTGAATCTGGAACCTTCTAACTGTGAAGTGGTAGTACTAACACCTATACTACTACACCACCTAAAATATGTTGGTGTTTGTTTTTTTTTATCTTTTCCATGAAAGAGTGTAGTGTTCCATACTGGCTTCTGAACCATGTTATCATTACACTGCCATTATTATCATGTAATTAAAGTGTACCTATTTTGTTTTTCTACACACACCCAAGTATGCACATGTATTTATTAGGGCTGTTAACATTAGCACATTAGCATAGATTAATCCATCATCATGATTAATCTGTTTAAACATTTTAACACAAGTAACCCCCAGCAACATCGAATGTCTCTACTAAGTCATTTGGGGCAGTTTGTTAAAACAGAATTACCACTGCGCATAAACAAATGGGCAGTTGATCCAGTCGTGACAGGCCGCAGGAACAACCCATAAAGATGGAAGATGCTAAACACCAAATTGACCCTTTGGATGAAAATATGAGAACAAAACAAACCCAAGGTGGAACTCTAGTTTGAGGTTTTGTTGAAATTATAGAAGGGTTTTAATAAACCTGTTAAGTGCATATATATATATATATATATATATATATATATATATATATATATATATATATATATCCCCTTCTCTTTAGTCTGCTTTCTCATGCAAACTGAAATACTATTAATAGAAATGAAAAGTGTTGTATCTTGATTAATCCACAGTGACCCTTTTATTAATGTGATAAATAACTTTAATCATTTAACAGGACTTGTATTTATTTATGTGTATCAGTATTTAGATAGTTGTATTATTATAACACTGTGTTTAAAGTTATGTCTCTTTGAACCACCAAGTACAGTTTTATTTAGATAAGAGACATGGTGTGACCAAAATATAAAGCTAATGTCCTGAGTTTATGGTGTGCTTTATTTTTCATAAAGGAAGTAATCATTTTCATGAGTTATAAAAAAAAATGCAGCACGTTAAGTTTTCATAAATGAATGTGTTTTGTAAAAAACGCAAAATGGAATAATGTATCATGATGTATTGTGTGCATTGGAAAAATATGGGTCCTACAAACTTGTATTTTACGCAAGAGCTGTGTTCCACTATGAAGGTACTTGCATAGTCATTGTGATAAAATTGCCTCGTTATTGAAATGTCAGTTGATTATTAACCTGTTTCCTTCTATTGTTATAACCACAATTCAGGATAAGCTTAGTTCTCTTTACCTGTTACCTATTTGGTGCCTATCACCTTAGTAACACAGGCACCCGTGTCATGAGTCACTGCACCTGGCTGTTAAAAGCAGGATGGATGTTTCCCTTCACATGAATGATTAAACACAAACACACAAGGATGAGGACATGTATTTATTCAGGCCTTTTTGTATGAAACAGACACCAAATGCTGCATATAGGTAACATTATCCTTACACGTGACACTTAAATATGGTGAGGAAAGGTGAAATAAAGCCACAGCTGTACTCCTCTTTGACTGTGCAGAGGAGAGCTGTGACAGGACTGGAGTGTGTGTAATTCTAAAAGCTATCATTTCATTTGCTCAGTGATACCTCAGAGCAGTGCTCATGTTACCCCACTGTAATGCTGTCTGATCATGGCTCTGGGCTGCTGTGACATTACCATGGTGATGTGCTTCCGGTGATGAGCATAATTAGAGGAAAATCATAGCAGTCATGGCTCCACTTGAACTCAGATGAAGACTGTGTAATTTGTAGAATTGTACAATATCAGGAAAAAAAAAATCTGTAATTGTGTATTTAAATATCTTCCATTCCTTCTCTTCTATATCTCACCTTGTTAACCTCTCCTGGCTCCTTTTATTCTTCAGGCTTCCATTTTAATTTGCTGCTTCTTTTCTGTCTGTCCAGTGTACGTGGTGGAGGATCGCAGGAGAGATGACACAGGAGACACATGCCTGACAGCCTGCTGGACAGCTCTGTGTTGCTGCTGTCTCTGGGACATGCTGACATAACGCTGTTCCTTATTTTTTTGACCCCCATTACCCCCTTGACCCCCATTTCTGTGCCTCGAACCCCTCCCCCACACCCTGTCTGCCTTACTGTAAACCCTGCACCCTCCCACTACACCCCTTCTATTTCCTCTGCAAGGCTTTTGCTCGTCTATAAATAAAAGCCTTGATTACATATGGAAGTCTGTTTCCAGAGCCACCTGTTCTACACTGATGTGAAGCCTACAACACTGGCCAAGTCTGACCGACCCTGTCCAGGGGCTATGCTGTAGCAGCTTGTAACTGAATCTCAGGCTCTGACACCAACATACAGATACACAATACTATTACAAAATATACTGTAATACTGTATACTTGGATCTCAGGATCAACTAATGTGAGGCTCTTTGGCACTTTATGATAATTACCTCTGTAAGATATGAGTCCTGCCTGGCCCTTCAACCATCTGCAACCCTTCCCTTACCTCCTTCTAGCCCCGCTACTTCCAATCCCTGAAGGGCAGCTCCTTATCCAAGCCCTGAACCCTTTTAAAGGCCTCCAAGACCTGGGCTGTTAATTAGCCACAGGGTGCTCTTAAGAAGCTGATGCTTGAATTGTATCCCTTTTCTTTTGCACAGAAGCTGTTTTTGCCAACGTACATCTTCAGGTGAAATCATGACAATAAATCGAATGGATTTTTAAAGGTGATTCATGCGCTCAGTGGTCACAATGTTGTTGTTTTTTTTTTTTTTTTCCTTTTTCATGTTGATCTTGATATGAAAAATCATGGCAATGTTATTTTTATTGGAGATAGAACTGATGATATTTAATAACATGTTGTGAATACTACTAAACAGAAACCAAATGTCCTGTTAAATGCCTTTTTGCTTTAGATGAAAATATTGCATTAAAATAATTTATTCCCATGAAATATTGACATTTGTGGTTTTTGATTTGTGTGTGTGTGTGTGTATGTTACAGAGATTATAGTATGTTCCAAAATATAGATCAGTATACAACATGAACTGGATCTATTGTGCTATTTATAACCCAACTAGTAGTGCAGGATGTCATTTACCACATGGCTAACTGCAGGATATACTGAAGGAAAAATAGGTGAAACTGCTAAAGTAATATTTTAATAAAGTGTCACATACATTTATAAGATATTTAATTGTTATGACACTCTTAATGGCCTAAAAAGACTGGGGAAAACATTACAGTAATTTATATTTTAGACAGGTGGATTGTAAACAGGGTTTCAAAATACAAAAAAACTGCAGCAAGAGACAAACACAAAGGAGGAAAGTAACTGAAAATGGGATTTAAATTCAAACTGGTTTTTCATCAGCTGATCAAACATCATAGCCCAAAAACAAACCTGAACTAAAAACTACACGGTGATTAGGACTTCCATTCCACTTCAATAATTCATTTAGGTATTTGACCTTCCATTGAAAAAGAGGTGCTCCATCTCAATGGGACCGACCTGGTAAAATATACTTGACACAAGTGTTTCCAGGTGAGAATATTTGAATGGTTTCATGAAGGGTATCCACAGTCTGGAACTGACATCACTTTTTGTAAAAACAAACAAACAAATAATAAAAAAAAACACCTACATGGAGGCCAGAATTTTGTGCAGATTTTGCCTTTTTAAGACTATTGCTTACAGCTAATGAGTTTGAATAATTCAATTTACCTACTCTCTTCTTTTAGTCTTTTGCTCCAGTTTTTGCATTTTGAATCCCTACTTACCTCATTACAATTCACTGTTGAAAAATGTTAATTGTCATTTTTCCTCCAGTCTTTTTGTTCAGGAGTGTACTCTACCACATTTGAAATGTGGAAGAGTACATTGTGATATATATATATATATATATATATATATATATATATATATATATATATAGTGTACTTTTCCCACTCCACATTCATTTATTTAAAATGACAAATGTGTATTAATTAATCTACCTAAAAAGTATAAGAGGAAATTTTACTACATTAACAGTATACCTTTACATGTTCCATATCAAACTTACCATGGTATCCCAGTAAATGTAACTGAAGTTCTTGGGAAAAAAAATGAAAAGGATTTACCAGCGCCTGCAAAATTCTAAAGCAACACTTATTTTGTTTGTCCATCAGAATTTATCTTCATTAATAACACCAAAGTTACTTTTCATACGACTGGATTAAAATGTGTGCAGAACAGGTCAAGCAGCATGTATTCATGTAAATACTTGTTGCTGAAATCTAATGAATAAAATATAATATTAGCTGTCATTTGGAAACATTCCACTAATTTTCATTCTGTTGACCCTGTGTAGTATTCATGTCATATCTGTAATATGCTTGATGCTGTATTAAAAATGTCTACCACAGATTTTGATAAATATATAGATTTTCTACAAAAAAGCATACTTTTGAAATATGCTTTGCCTGGAATTCAACTCAAATATGTAAAGATGTTATATCACGGTATCACTGACTTTGAAAAGTTTATTCCATTAATAGGTTTTTGTATTATATTGACCTCAACTGGTGACAACTATGGAACCTGTTTATCATTGGGTTCAGAAAATATGCAGATTAGTCCTTAGTAATGTAGTTTGTAACACATTAGATGATTTTATAATGTTTCTAAATTCACCTTAAATCACATATTACATTTCAAACTTCTATGAACTGACTGATGACATCTATTTCATATCAGAATCACATGTGTTTGACTTTGGGGTTTTTCAATGTCCAATGACTCTGATTCATTCAGGGTGGTAATTTATATGAAAACCTTCTCCTCAAACATTCAGCATCTGTAGTTCCTGCAAAATTAAGCAAAAATTTTTGTGAAGGCACCAAAAGACGTGTGTGAGCTGATCAACCATCTGTGTCAGAAATACTGATCCTGATGAGGTGAACAGGATGGTTAGAGAGAAGAAAACTGTAATTGTCCTTGGTTGTTAGTGGCACTTCTTTTTCAAACCATCATTTTAGTATTTAAATAAGGCGCTTGATGCATAATTCATTAATAAGGAAAACCCAAACCTCTCTGTACTAAATCGACTTAGGAAATGCCATTCAGGAGATGTAGAAATCACTGCTTAGGGTAAAAAAAAATAACATGAGTAATCTTGAAACACAAAAATGAGATGAAAGTAGAAGTGAATTACACATTTCTCAAGTAAACAATTATGTTTTATTGATAAGGTTCTCAGAAGAGTCTCGTTTCAGTGAATGTTTAAGAATCATCCTTTGATAATACTGATTTGGTACATTATGACATCCATCACGAGTCTCTTCACAGTGAGAAGGATCCATTACTGCTACTGCTGTTGGGATCTAGGACAGAAATATCTCTGCTTCCAAACAAAAAAACAGTCAAAAACAACAAACTGGGGATTGATATTGTAGATATGGAATATTAGAGTGCCACAAAACTCTAGAGTAGTAAGACCAGCTAAAGATTTTGCACATTACAAGCCACTTCCTCTTAGAAATATAAAACTTGATATTCTGAACAATATTCTACTGTGCTGCATAAAGGTAGGTCTATACACTGTACATCGAAATATATTTCGAAAAAACAGATTTCACAGTTTTAAAGACTTTATTTAAAGTATAAACCTTTTTTTTTTCTTTTAAAACACTTTATTACATAAATTATTCTTTTTGAGAGTGACTATTATTTGCCCTGGCAGCAAACTGAAATTAATACAAAAACAAAATGAACATTTCTTACATATTTTACAAAAGAAAATAAACTCATCCATTAATGTTCATTTTGAATAGAACTGGTGACTCATTCATGATTGTCATATAGTACTAAGAATAAATAAATAAAAAAGAATAAAATAAAATAAATACTAACTTCGCATGTTTTCTGGATTCTGTGAATTGTGTGTTTGATCGTTCTGTACAGAAGTGCGTTGGTGAAAGTCTCACAATTCTACCGCGACTGAAACGTACAAAACTACGGCATCTACAGTATACGCAACATCCTGAAATTTAGTGTAGTCGGACACATATGTAGTAGTATGATTCCTCTCCCCATTTCAAAATAAACAATGCTGTGTGATACCACTGTCCACAAATATAGTCATCTTTTTTTGATGTTGTTTTTTTTAAAAAGTTCATTTTTTTTAAAGTCCATTAACAGCTTGGATTTTGTTCAAGGATGCCATTAGCTTGTGTGTTGCTTGGTTGGATGTGTGTGCTGCTTCAGCAGCAGAGGACTGGTCCGTGGTGGACGATGGTAGGCCTGAGACAGGGAGACGACTCATAATATTGGACAACCTTTGACATTGCCTTGTCTGTCATTACTTATGACGTCCTCCTTTGATCGGTGGCTGTAATTGGCTGAACTCTGGAGTGGCTGTGTCTCCACTTTGGTCCCTTTGCCTTCAGTGTCTATTAAGAGACGTACAAGCCTTCATCACAGAAGCCAGCACAGTGCAAATTCACTGTGTATTCTGTAGCTGTCATGACTGCACTCAGTGTGACCCAAAAAATATGGGTGAAAATATCAATATCTTTTTTAAAAAGGGGAATCTTCTTACTCATTAAGCAACATTTCTCAAAGTTCTTCAGTGCTTTTTCAGTTGTTCAAAGTTTTTTTCAAAAAAAAAAAAAAGAACGACTTCACTAAACTTTAAATTTTTTGCCTGTGGCAGTAAAATTAACAAGAATATGTTTTCTGATAAGTCATTCTTTTTAAAAGTCCCTGCAGCGTTCCGTAAGTAACCCCAATTGTTGGTTAATTCTCCATGGGTTTTGTCAAGGGGTAGGGGCTGAAGAGGCTTGGTAGGAAAAAGGAATAGAATTTAGCGAAGTGAAAGTAAGAGAGAGGGGAGAGTCTGACCTTCAGCACATACAGGTGGGCTGTTACCTCTTGCCCATCTCATTCTGTCTGAGGAACTGGATGTTGTTGCTGCTGTCAGCCAGTTCTGGATACTGCTCCACAGGCAGTACATAATAGCCATCGTAGCCCTGTACTCTGCCTGTTGTTTGAAGTTGCTGTCTCTCTCCCTCTGTCCAGACGCGGTTCCCCCCCTTCCCGTCCCTGGCCCTCTGCTGTTCCTTGGCCCAGGCCCCAGCAAGGGCCCTCTGCCTGGCCAGTTCTAACAGTCTTACCTTTTCTTCATCCACCACGTCAACAGCTAGACCATACCGAACGCTCAATACTAACGATGGAACTGCAAACTCAACAGTCACTCCTCTCCTTGATCGTCCACTTACTGTCACATTGATACCACTTTCCAATGACTTGCGCCCATTAGTAAGCCCCAGGGCCAACAGGTCGCTGTCAGCTGAGCCCACTTTCACAAAGTAATGACAGTCCTTCCCATCCTGGGTGTAATGGGTGCCCTCAAGATACTGAGCGCCATTGAGCACGAGAGCTATTTTACGACTGTCGTCACTGGCCAAAGCTGATACACCAGCCACCACTCTGCCTTCCTTCAGTGCCAGCATTACTCCCCGGCCTATGATGGGGGTGCTGGTGCCAAACCAGTGGCCAGGTTTGTCTTTACGTCTACGACGCTCTTTGTTGAGCAGACGACCCTCCAGGGCCATGAAAGCCTGGTTGTGGCGCTCTGCTGCTTGCTGCACACCAGTGATGAGCTGTAAGAGAAAGTTGAAGAAAGTTTGGTCTGTTATTGTCACACATTTCGAAAAAAGTTGTTACTTTACAGTAAACCATTACTTTCATAGAGTGTTGTCACACTAGCAGCTTTTAGTCTGGTTGCATTGAACTGCAGTTCATTTTCTCCTTTTGTATAGTTTGTTTGGGCAGGTGTGAACACAATAATCACACTTGTGTGCAGATCCAAATGACTGTTCAGAGAGTTCTAAGAAAAAAGTCTGTTTGTAGTGTGCAGTAGTAATGAGATCCAAACTCTGCATAGCCCAACTGCCATGTTTAAGATGAACACCTCCTGTAGGACGGTGGGCTTTCATACTGGGATGAGGCGGAACACACCGACGGTACAATTTGTTATAGTATTAGTAAAATCTAGTGGAGCGATGGTTTTCTCACAGAAATACACACTTAAAGTACCCCTGACCTTCCTGTATGATTTGACCAATTAGTGGAAGAAACCTTCTCAATTGGTTTGTGTTGTTGTGTGAAATAACAATTAAAAGGTAAATGCTCCAAGTTTCCAAACTCATGAAGTGAATTGCTAGATTTAGCACTGATTATGAATGTAGTGAGTTATATTTTTGGCACAGCATTACCTGTCCATTCTCACAGTGCTGGGTTGCTTGCAGCTCAAAAGGTGGCTCTACAAAGTAGAGCGTGTGTCGAGGGAACCCTGGGATTATGTTACTGAGCTGGAAGCCAAACATCACCAGCCAGCTCTTCACATCTACAGCAGCAGACAGGAGGAAATTACTTTGCTGAAGTTAAATACACTGGCAAATGAATGATTCTTCATCACACAAAAACTCATGTGTGCCTAATCTGCTTTAATGCAAATCAGTTATCTGGGGAACTACTGTGTCTTTAACATTCTGGTTTTTCTAAATCACAATACATTAGTCACAAAGTTAGGACATAAGACATTACATCAGTTTGGTGATCTACATGTACTTCACTGTGTTGTACTGTTCCACTGGATCATATTATAACAATGATCGATTGCAGCTTTATATTTGATCAAATCACAGTATTTCAGACATATTTACATTCAAAGACAATCTTGCAACAGAACTGTCAACCTTACTGTAATCACACATATCAGAGTTTCACCTGTTACGTAGTTCTTGACATCCAGCATGTCACTGAGGGGGTTATTGTTCTTGAACATATACAGATTAAATGGAGAGGGATCCTTCCCAATCTTGGGCCAGATGCTGTAGTCAGGCGAGGTCCAGCGCCCGGCCAATACATCGTAGTCCCGCTGGGTGAAGTGGACCAGTTTTGTCAAGGGGTCATAAAGACCGCCGTGGAATCCAACCACAAGCTGGAACTCTGGGTTAGAGTCCAGGTATACCTCCCCGTAGGCTGTGTACTGCACCTGGATAACACAAGGATACTCAGTGTGTTTTTATCTTAGCTCCCTCTGATGGAAAGGTCAGTGAGCAGGGTTGATTCCAGAGCACTGTCCCTTGAGTTGATAAGAATTTACAGCCTTGTACAAGGACATTGTGGCATAGAAGACGCCAAATGCCTTTTTTAAATTATTTTATTTTATTTATTTTTTTACTTAGTTGCTGAATTAATCAAAGACACGCCCTTCACCTTTTTTTCTAAGCAATACAATTAATGAAAAGAGTTATTATAATTTCAACATTTCTATTATTTTGTCAGGTTGGTTTTCTGATTTGAGTTAATTTGTAGTAGTTTTTGAAGGACATCAGTCTTTCTAGTTTTAATTTTAAAAATGTAAGTGCTTTTGATCAGAGTTTTCAGTTACAAGGAAACCTTTGGTTTTTAGAAGCAAGGATGAAAGGGTGGGATGATACCAGACATCCAATGTATGACAGAAAACAATTATTTATCAAGGTCCCTAGTGCAAAACCATTTTATACTTGCACTCTCTTAATATTAACATTGCTCAGGCCATAGCCTAGCTCCGTAATTACCACCTGGAGCCAAATAGAAAGTGAAACTTTAAATAGTGCAAATTAATAGCCAATGACATTGCATAAATAAATAAACTAAAGGGTTATAGTTAAAGTACTTTAATGCTTTTGCTTGGAACTTATTCTTCTGTGTCACTGTCCCTGCATTTCTTCAACCCTTTGTTACTATGTCATCATCATTTTGTTCTAATTTTATCTTTTATTGATATTGAGAAAAAGAAACCAAAGTGAAAATTAAGGGAGGACATTACAATAAAGCCTATTTACTTTGTATAGCTCTGTTTTCATCTTTATAAATGTTTTTAGTTCAGCTACTTGCAGTTTTAATGTGTTAGCGTTCATCAACTACAATAGTGCTGGTTGTGGGTTACCTGTTTGATCATTTGTCCATTACTGCTGAAGACCGCCAGTGGTGTGCCAGTGTTGTCTGAAGCTATATAGTACTCCTCTCCACTGCTCACCTCCATCGCAAACAGATGACCCTGGAATTAAGACAGTTCGAAAGTGCATTTGAGTTCCAATCTACTCTGTATGAGGATACAGGTTTTTATCATAAATTATAGTAGTATCGCTTTAAATAATCAATGTATCTTATCACCCTTTCCTCAAGTTCCACAAAAATGATACTTAACATTTGCTGATTTGTGGAAATATAACAACAGGATGTTAGTAGATCATGCACATCTAAATGCACACGAACCCACCTGCAGGTCATAGTAGAGAGATGAGATGTCTGAACTGGAGTGGTTGAAAATGTGTGTGACTCTGGTTGGGTGATTCAGGTCAGCATAGAAGAACTGAAGATGTTGACCCAGGCTGTTCCTTGTGGACACCCTGCGACCCAGCCCGTCATAATGGTACACAACGCTCCAGCCACCATTTCCTCGGTTATAGGCCTTCAGTAACTGACCTTTAGAGTTATAGTCAAACACATCTGAACCACGTTGGCTCAGGAAGCCATCTTCATCCAGGCGATACTGGACATCTCCCAAGCGTGTGATGCGGTCTCTGAGGTCATAGCGGAGGGGCAAGATCCGGGCACTGTTTCCAGGATTCAGCAGATGGAGGTTACCATTCAGGTCATAGTTGTAGCGCCATGTAGACCAGTCATTCACCTAGAGGTGATTCAATGACATTTGTAAAAAGAGAGCCCACCCGAAAATGTAATTTGAATTCTTCACTCACTCCTACAAGGTCAGAATGTAGAGTTTTTAAGCCCTATTAGGTGTCAGTAACACAAACCTTAAACCTAAAGATAAAACAGTACCTACAAAGCCATGTATAATTGGCGCTCTCTGCCCAGAATATTCACCTTGACACCACTGAGCTGTCCATCTCCATCATAATCGTAGCGGTACTGAGTGGTATTGGCGTACGGCCCAATTTTGAGCTCTCTCTTCACCACCCGTCCCATGCTGTCGTACTGCACTGTCATCCAGTACATGAGCGAACGAAAGATCTCATACTGGACCTCCTTGATACGACCGTGGGTGTCGAAATGCTTGCTCAGCGTCATAACGGCTGTGGTTATGATCTGATTAATGTCATAGTAGATGACCCCAAACTTTCCAAAGTGCTCCACCTGAAGGATGGACAAAAGGGTTTAGAGAACAGGTGAGTCATCTGGCAGCAAAAGGAGATTTTTCTATATTTCAATTTGACTTTAGGTCTTACAAGTGGAGGATGCACAGATCGATAACTGTTTGGTAACATATTAAACTTAGCACTATTGAATGGAATTGAAATAGAATGTGGCAGCACTCTGATGCTGTGGCTAAACAGACATGTCAGACAGGGGGCCTTTCATCCAAAAAAGGCAAATATTTACTGATTCAGAATACTCAGCCACTAAATCAGTGCATCCCTACTTATTACTACAAAAGCAATGATAGCAACATTAAAATTTCAGCACCTTGCCAGAGATCTCATCATAACGGTAGAGGTCAACAGGTAGTGGCGTCTCACTGATGACTGGCTTCATGCTGGCGATGCGGAAGCTGTTGTCGTGGTAGGTGTAGTCAAACCGTGCATTGACCATTCCCTCTTCACTGAAGCGATAGATCTGTTTGTCAATAAGAGGGCCCATTTTGCGGTATCTGATGGTGCAAGAGAAGCCTCCGCTCTGCAGGTTGACCATCTTCAGCACGCCAGCAGTTTCATCATACCCAAATGTTACGGCAGTACTGTCATACACAATCTCAGACAGCTTAGCCAGTTTGCCATACTTGTAGAGGACACGGCGGCCAGTGCCCAGATAATGTATTGCTTGAGGTCTACCGTCCTCATTGAAGTCGTGGATAATGGAGGCATTGCTTTCAGGGGGGTTGTAGGTGTTACGAATGTAGCCAACAGATACATGTGTGAACATGGTGTGGCGTGCAACACTGGGCATGGTGACAGCTGTGACCCGGCCTGAAGCATCAAACTCGAAGACATATTGTCTTTGGCTCTGGAGGAGCAGCACCATGGACTAGAAACAAGGAGAGAGGCAGAAAAGGGATTAATATAGCATTATCAACGGGTGACTTGCCTCCTGTGAAACAAGACCAGAAGTAATATGCTTTTAGCTGACAAATTTGAATCTCCATAACCATTAAAATGTATTATTTTTAATGAATTCAGCAATCCAAATTATCATTCCCTTACTTGTTTAATGGAATTTCATTCAGAGATGAGAGTATCAGTGTCAAATTCACTTACTTTGTCCAGGTAACTGTAGCTCCAGATTTTTCCATCCACAAATGAACGTGAAAGGATGCGTCCCTGTGGGTCAAACTCAGTTCTCTCACTCATACTTCCCCGCTGCAGACCGACAAGTTGTCCTGTACTCGAATAGGACACGTTGACCACTGCCAGACTGCTGCTAGGTAACCACATAGCAGGCCGGCCCTGAGCATCATACATGATGCGGAGCGTGAACTTGCGATGGTCATCGTAAATCTTCTCTGTGCGTGTGTTGCGGTCAAAGTCAATGGAAAGGAGGTTGCGACCATGAGCCTATTGAGAAGGACAAATGAAGTGTTTGTGAATGAGTTGAAAGTAGCCTCTCTGAGTAATTATAATGCGATGATGTAAGATGAATTAGATATGAAAATAAGGTCATCAGTGACTCATTACAATAACTCAGCTCACCCTTAGTTTCCTCCCAAACACTGTGACCTTTCCCTTGGTCTGTTCCTTGCGCAGACGCCATTCAATGGAGTTGAGTCCATTGTCTGTAGGCAGAGTGATGTTCCTGCGACCAATTGTAGGGCTGACAGAGCCTGCTAGGATGTGAGGCTCTGTGTGGAAGCTGATGCCCATCCCGTTGGCATACATCACTCTCAGAGTCCCATTGTTGCACAGCTGGTAGCTGTTTCTCACCTGGTCTGTTTAGGCAGACAAAAAAACAAAGGAAACAATAAGACGGCTATGGCAGGAAGCCAAGGAGGCACAGGGGATTTTAGCCTTTCAGTCTTTCAGTCAGTTTCTTCTTTGAACTAATTTCATTCATGAAAATATAACTTAAGCCTTAGTTGGATTTAGCACAAACTGCAGCTAAAGACAACAAGGCTGCAGTTTACTCTATGTTTTACCACACTACAGTTAACCAATTAGAACCAGTCAAGGTTGATCTAATCACACACTGATGCCCCATGTTATAACAAAGTGGTTGTTGATACTTGATAGTGTTTATATTTGTATACTTCTGTCAGAGTGTGTATTCTCTCTCATTCATACACCTACTAAAAAAAAAAGAAAACTCCAGTCATAAACCCAGTGTGTATTGTATGTGTAAAATAACACACCACTGATACAACTGTTTCCTTTATCCCTCCTCCTGAAAAAAAAAAAGATTCTGAATCAAAATAGAAACGGGCAGGACTGACATCTTTCTGCAGTCTCTGTAGTTTAATGACTCATTCTCAAATACCAGAATGGAAACAGATAAGGCTGTGTCTAATGCTGAGGCTAAAGTTTTCGTCTGATGGCTGTCTGAAAACAGGCAGCTTGATCACAATGAAGTGATTGAAACTAAGATAAAATTGTTTTTCGGCTCAGTAAAATCTGGCAGATGCAGAGGAGGAGCTTTTTTATTTCATTTACAAAAGGTGAGGGGATCAGATGGTGTCTCCCTTTGAAGCCCTGCCATAAATGACAGTAATCCATAAGGCCAATTTGTAATAAAGCTCCAGGCACATTTTAACAATGCCTCAAACAGACAAGTGAAGCTTTTTCCATTGACTTGGCAGCAACAGCCTTTAGATAAATCTTCTCTGCTCTCTCTGTCTGAGCAACCTCGTAATAAAACAGAAGCGAGGGAGAGAGGAAGAGAGAAATGAGAGCTTGAGGGCCAAGGAGAATTCACTGTGCAGGAGTTAATGAAGAGAGCGAGAAAGAGCGGAAGAGAGGGAGATGGTTAAGTGAGTATGTCAGCAGAGAGCCTTACTGAAACCCACACAGTACGGCGAAACCTTAAATGACTTACAGCTCTGTGAACAACTTTCCCTGCTTCCTTCCATAAAGCAGGAGGGTCACTGAATACCTACACCTTCATTCTCTCTGACGCCTTTTGTCTAAGTTCACATTCTGTGTTCATACTGCTGCTGTACCATTTACACTGGACAAAGAAAGGAAGACAATTACACTCCTTCCTCTTCCTCTCTAAACAGAGCAAATAAGCTAAGGGATCATGGGAACTGGTTGAGAACTGTATTTGTATGTGTGTGTACGTGTGTGTGTATGTGTGTGTGTGTGTGTGTGTGAAAAGAAGCTTTAGGGATGAGGAGGATTCACTCTACATGAGTTAATGAATTTCACTGTGATGATATTCAAAAGCTGGATGATCCCAGCTGGGATTAACAACTATATATTGGTAATTTTATTCCTTGAGAAGCAGAGAATGAGAGAGGAAAATAATCTCCTGGAGCATACACAAAACTGAACGAAAAATTACAAGCCTTTCAATTAGGCTTGGCAGACCTCTGTATATACACTATCATATGAGGTGGCTGTGTGTCTCTGTGGTTCACATCAAATGAGACACTGATATTGATATATCTGCTCTTTTGGGGATCATGTTGATATTGTGATATGCTCCAAATATAACATAACATTTCATATTTAGTATGTCTAATTGTTCACTTTCTTGTTCCATAATATGCACTTTCACAAGTATTTAAAAATTTATGGCCAGCTCATTTTCTGCACAGCATGCCCCATATGTGCTGAGTATATCTCTACCTTGCACCACAGTGTATGAGGCTTCAACAGAGGACAGGTTGGTGATGACTGTGACATCGTCATCTCTGCTGGAGCTCTCAATGTCAATGTTGATTGAGCGCTCAATCTCTCGGTGGAGACTCGTTACCATGCCCGTGGGGTAGGTAACATTTGTCAGACGACCCTCGCTGTCATATCTGGGAAGATGGGAGATTACAATGATTGGCTTGGGGGACATGTTCACATTTGTACATGTTGTAAAAACATGCAAACACGTTCACAAAGCAACTACAACACAAATGGAAGTCACAAAAAACAAGTGTTATTCTCTGATAAAAGAAATGACTGGGTTCCCTATAGGACCTAGACACATTTTTAAAAGCTAACACTAGGGGGCAGCAGCACACTGTGCAAGTACTGGCAGAAAAACACAGAGCACAACAGGACATGATTAACATGAAATCTGAAAACTCATTTTGCATAGTTTATGGCCTCAAGGTAGAAGAAAAGTGGTACACACATGCACAAACGCACACTTCATTATTGCATACTCACTGGTAAAAGGTGGTCCATCCTGTCTCATCTGCTTTGGTGGCCAAAAGTCCTGTATTGCCACTGTAACTCATCAAAGCTACTTCCTGGCCCAGTGCTGACACACTACGCAATCCCCCAGTGGGGTCCAAACCCAGGGTGATCACTTGATTTTCTGGCAGTAGAACGAGTCTGAGCAGGCCGGCACCTCCTCCTTGGCCCAGGCTGTCTCTCCTCACCTTAACTGTATTGTTGCAATTATCCACCAGAATGCTAAGCTCTCCGTCAGGGCCATAAGTGAAGTTATAAAGTGGCTCTCCAGTCACGAGGCTAATTGTCTGAATGTGAAGCCCCTCTCCATTGAAGACGTAAAGTTCCTGTTCTCTTGGTGACGCGACCTCATATTGCGCCGCCCCAGGTCCTCCGTATCCTGCACTTGAGACTGCAGGACCAGGCCGATTGGCTCTCACTGCTCTGATGCGTATGTTATTGAGGTCTGCGACAAAGAGCGTTCCATCAGGGGATACGGCCAAAGACGTAGGAGAGTTTAAACCGGCATCTGGGGCATAGCCGTCGTCCCCGTAGAAGCAGTTGCAATTGACATCATTTTTGCAGTCACAGTCAGAGGCAGCACCAGCCAGGAGAGAGATTTCTCCATTAGTGCTCACCTAAGAAAAATGCAGGGAATAGGGAAAAGAGAGGGGTAGAGATGCTTAATGATGAACTTGAAAAAAAAGCCTCTGTTCATGAAAGAAAATGTTTTACCAAAGGCAAAATTCATCCTGGGTTATCAAAACAGAGGAAGGAAAAAAGTAAAAGCACCGGCACAGAACATTGCATCTGGAGATCTGAAACGATTTCAGGATATCTACGATACACCCACACAGCCTGACCAGCTGTGCTGTTACTAGCTGAGGAAATTCATCCTAAAACACTAGCCAAACAACTGTATTCTGCTTTATCTTGTACCTGTCTGACTCGGTTGATTTTTTTCTCATCTGTTTCTGCGATGTAGAGGATGCCAGTGGGAGACAAGGCAATGGCTGTGGCGCTTTCCAATGCAGCATGGATAGCCAACTTACTGAGGCTATAGTCGATACCTGGCACCTGGCAGTGCATGGGCCGCCCTGCGATGATGCTCACCTGTGAGTCATGAAAAAGAAAGGTGTACTGTCAAACCACAGCTACAACTCTATAAACATGTTACTGACATAAGGATGTTTTTTTTCCCATTAGTCCTCATTTCATTGTACACACAATGACAATAAAGACTATTTTATTGTAGTGTAAAAAATTGCACAGCTTTGTGAAAGTTGGAATGACACACTGAGGTACATTTAATGTCTTTTCTGTATCAGTATATGGTGGAGATGTCTTTATTTATATACTGATAAAACCTGGTGAATCTGCAAAATCCAAAAGAATATAATAAGCTTGCAAGTAGTTTTTTTTTGCTTTGCATTCAAGTGCTTATGCCCCTGCAGATCAACTTTTATCATTCAATATTATCAGTGCTGAGTAAATACATATGCAAACATGATCTAGTCTTTTGTTCACTTTTCTGTGTCCTTTGTTGGGTGAATACATATTTTTCAATGTGCATGCGGCACCCATTCATTTAAACTTTTCAGGATTTTAAATGCTTTCCATGTGTTTGCGCAATCCTTTTTTTTAACATTCACAAATACCACTTTCTTTTGGGATGTTTGTTTTTGCTAATACTTCAGCTGATTGGAAACTAGAACAGGCCTACAGCACATCCGTCCATAACCGATTAAAACATTGTAAGACTTTGTTAAAGCCTTTGTGGCAGGGATAATTACATCTAGGCCTATGTTAGCTTCCGTAATGAAGAAAGTTTCTAGAGAGTAAAACATTCCTGGAGCTAATTAATCAGTAATGTTGTGACCACTGTAAAACTTTGAGTTTGATGGTTGCTCTTCTTGCAAAAACTTGGTAAAAAAAAATTGAACTTTACCATTAAATTGCTTAGGGAAAGCCTAATTGGGCCAAAATTCTGTCAAAACTCCACAGTAAATGTCCACCCTTAGGGCTTTACAGTGGCAATACAGTCTTGTGGTACAGACCTGGTGGTTCTCAGTGATGCGTAGGATGACATTGTTTTCCAGGACATAAAGAGAGTTGTCCATGGGGTTCACTGCTAAGTCTGTGGGCCACTCGAGGCGAACCTGTGGGCAAATAAGAAGTAATGCATGAGACAATGTGTGTGCCCGTGAGGGAGGTGCATTGAAAGGAAGCCAAGGTTCAGACAAGTCTCCTCTTCATTTTTTAAGTGAGTACAGAACTCACTCTCTTTGGATCTATTCATTTATCCATGGACTCTCTTATCCCTCCCTAAATCAGCCTGTCCCTGACCTGGTGGCTGGCTGGCTGCTGTCCACACAGTCGTCATAGCTCAGCACTCAGGGGGCCATTTGATCATCATCTATTACACCTCTACTCCTTGTCTCTTCTTTACTTCTTCATACCTGGCTGACGTCCATGCTGGTGTCACAGCTCAGCGGCCTCACGGCAGTCAAATCATTGGCCCCCAGTAGAGTAGAGATGATGCCGTTCTGGTCCACCTTTCGGATCATGGTGGCATCCACAAAGTACATGAGGCCATTTTTATCCACAGCGATACCTGTCAAAATGGAGATGAACACCATGGTTGACGACGCATAACTCAAACAGTGGGGGCAACCCGTAGACATTTTAAGTCAATTAAACTTCGTTCATTCCACTGGCTGAAAATGAATAGCGGTTCTGACAGCTGAATTGCTCAATGTTTCATCGAATGAGAAAGAACAAAGTGATGGAATGGGCACTGAACTGTTATAGAAGTGTTAGCTATAGGATGAGTCATCAGGATGCGGAGCTGAGTTGATGCTCCTCCCAGAGGACAACTGTAGACTGCAAGCAGATCTTTTAGAAAGATGCTTACTTTTAAAAGTGGTAAGTTATCTACTGCCCTCCACTTCCTTCCTGTGTACCTCTCCCCCTCACTGCTTTTTTTGTTGGCCCCACCTTTAGACTTTTCATTTGTTTCCGGCTTCCTCTTTCTATCGTTTATCAGTGGTGCAGTGTCAGCCTTGTCGGTCTAACAGGCAGCAGGTATTCAGACAGGTGTGTTTGTTCTAGGCAGCCGTGCCCTAAAATAACTTCTAGGCACACTGAGATACACAACAACAGATGGAGGATACAGCGAAGGGCATGGAGTAAATGAGAGAGATAGTGAGAGAAAGACTGAGAGGAAACAGGTAGAGGGAGGGCCTGCTGATACTGAGGCACACTGGATGACTTTGCCAGTGACAGGTACCAGGGAATCAGTGGCTCATTGTCTTCTGCCATTTTCTCCATCTTCTCTTCCAAACAAACACACATACTGTATGTATATATATATATATATATGTATATATATATATATATGTTAATATCCGCAGTTCCCATGTGTACACACGCTTGTGTCACCAGCATTAAATGTGGCAATGTGACATCCTTGACAGTTTGGTGTCACGATGTTCTAAGATCCAGTGAACCACAAAAATAATCCCATTAATAAGTTCAACATTAACCTGGTTTATGACCTCCTTCTGTTTCTGTCCTGCTTTACTCGAGTCAAAAAACGGGCAAATTATGACACATGCCATATTTTGATAAAGCAAATTTTACAATTCCTCAATTTGCTCCAATGTCACATTACAATCATTAACTTAACACAGCAAATTGAGTTGAAAAAGTGTTCTGCTGTCACGGTGGTTGCTCTGTTGCACTAAGTGTCTCACCTTTGGGGCTCATAAGTGTAGCTTCAGTGGCTTTTCCACCATCACCGCATCGTTCATCAAAGGGCAGGCACTGTTCTCCCGTCCCAGCAACTACCTCAGCATTGTCCGATACTAACCGGCCACCCGCCAGTGATCGAACACGGTAAATCCGACGGGAATTGGTGTCCGAGATAAACAGTGCCCCAGATACTGGATCCACTGCCAGAAAGTACTTATGGGTTGGGTTATTACTGTAGAAAAAAAAAACATTGTGTCAATGATTAACTTGATTTGATGAGATAATTACTTCTGATATTGTTGTTAAGCTTTGTAGTAAAAACTTTGAACTTGCTGTCTTACCTGTGTCTAAAATCTTTATTCCTTCAAGGGCGAGAGCAAGATAAAGGCACAATGGGACAAATGTTAATTTACACAGTCTGTGGAGAGTATCCTGCTGAGAAACACATAGCCGCCAATGGTGTGAATAGAAAAATTTAAACATAGGTAAAAACACCCTCAAGAAATGTTATCTCATACACGTCGTAATGCTGCTTTAGTCTTGTCGTCCCTTGTGTCTCGCTTCATGTTTTTGTTTTTTTTCCAGAGGACACCATCCTACATATGCTACTGCAAATAACACATTTTCTCTCGTAATCTTCCTTTGCCTTCTGACTTGAATTAAAACAGGTTCCTTTTTTCTGGCATTTTCTCAAAACATCAAAAATCCTCCACATCCCAAGCTGCCACTTAATTAATTCTTTTTTTAAAGTCTTTTTTTTCCTTCTTCTTCTCAAATGTTTTATTTTATTTTTATTATTTCTATTCATCTTCCCTTTTTTGAAATGTATCTGGGCTATGGGTATATTTTTGTGGTCATACCTCAGTTCCAGAATGCCTGTTGTGTTCATAGATGGGTAGACTCTTCGCACAAAGTTGAGGTCCCCGACATAGAGGCTGCCGTCGGTGCCCATTGCCAAGGCGACAGGTGCCAGCAGCTTGTTGCCGTCTGCGAGCCCGTTACAGCTGGGACACGAGATACTACGCCTCCGGCCATTTCCCATAATGCTGGTGATTACTGGGGGCTGCTCTGTCACAAAAATGTTCTCACCACTTCCCTTGTGAAGGATCCCTGTATGGAAAAGTGGACAGAAACATAGGTGGTTCGAGGACATTCTGCAAAATTCTGAGTTCCAGTTAAAGCAGGGACATTGTACACTAGATGTTGTATCATACTTTATATAACTCATATATATCACAGCTGGAGTGTGGCATTTACATGAAAGTCATTACTCTGCTGTACAGGCTAAGACCATATAATGAGGAGTAAAAATATATGTGCACCACATTTCCATTAGTGCACCTTTTGTCACAGCAGGTAAGCATTGTTATGACTTTTCTGTGTCCTGACAACAAAATCTCACTAGATGACAGACACACACACACACACACACACACACACACACACACACACACACACACACACACACACACATACACACACACTTGTTTAAATGTCTAATGAGGACCAAGTTTGTGATCAAGTAGCCATTGGGTAGTGAAAAAATACATAAATAAAAATGAATGAATGAATAAAGAAAGAATACTAATCATAAAAACAGATGCAAATAAATAAATAAATAAAATAAATGACAATATTTTTTAAAATTAAAAATAAATAAAACATGAAAAAACACATAAAAATAAATAATAGAAGTTAGAAAATTAAATTAAAAAAATAATTTCAAAAATAAATAAATAAGTAAATAGAATAAAATAAATAAAGTAATAAAAAAGAGAACATAATTTTTAAAAACTCCATAAAAATAAATACATATATTTTTTAAAAACTAAACACATCTTCAAAACTTTACACCTGCCCCTCCCCCACCCCCTTGCTTCCTGAAAAAAACTAATTAATGTATTCATAGGGCCACATCATTTCTATTTTACTAGTGGGTAACTTTATTTATATTTAACTTTTTAGGGGCCTGAATTGTGGTCCTCATAGTGTCAGAGGTGTCCATGGTGTCACTGTGTAAACATATCAATGTCCCCATGAAGATAGGAATACACACATACACACACACTACTGCTGATTAGTAGTCACACATGTTTATTCAGTTGGTCTGGGAACAGATGAGAGTCAAACTAGGTGAAATAACACAAGCTCAAACTGTGAAAATCCTCACTGACAGGTAAAAATAAGTGCCATCCAATTCCATGTGAATCGCAGGAAGTACAGTGGGGTCTACACCCTTTTAGACAATAGCAAGTTTGGTGAGAAATACAGTACTGTAAAGCTGTTACACGTGGGATGTACGCTAAAAATACAAAAGAAGGCAAGGAAAGATGAAGTGGGTGGGGGCGTGTCTATACATACCACTGCGCGTGTTGAGTATATGGTGTTTGTTAAGCGACCAGCCACCTAGACTGGTTGGATCCAGTTCATAGCCTTGCAGAAAGACTGTCCTCTTCTCCCATAGAATGAGGCTGGCACACGACTCGTACTCATAACCCACCGACACTGTATACAGAAAAAACAGGAGTTTAAAGATACGTTAAATGATGAAAACAGAATGGAAAACACAAAATAGCTACAAAAAAAGAAAAAGTAAAAAAAAAAAAATCTTCCCAAGTTCATTTAAAGTTGTGAAAGGTGTGATACACAGAGCAGCTAGTTAGCACTTTTATGAAAACCCTGCACTAACACCCAACTAACACTCTGATACGTATGCTGCTAAATTAATTATACACCTTGTTAATTGGACAGATTGCCCGGTGGGCTTTTAAACCTGCAGGCCATGATGTGTAAACAATGTTGGTGGAAATATTCTCCCCTGTCATGCACATGTGCTGATGGACTCTCAGTTTATTTGGCTGAACATACATGGGGAGATAAGAGAGGTGTGAGTGTTTTTGACTGCATTTGTGCATTGATGCTGTTTGCGCGTGCGCAGTTTGTTCCTACTTGTTAAAAGGGAAAATGTGTTAACACATTAACTCCCACATGAGCCACTGTGAGAGTGTTGTCTACTAGCACCTTTTTCAGCTTCAGTGCAAACAATACTGTACTACACCTACACCTGTATCTATGGTTAGGAAAACATAGTCGAACACCCAAACATGTGTATGCCTTTCCTTCTTGGGGAAATGTAAAAATTACAGTATCTCTGGGGAATTGTGAAAGAATGTCATTTTCCAGACAGTGTACCCCTTATGATTTTAGTGCGTGCTGCAGCCCCAGATGTCCACTGCATCTGTGGCCTGACAGCAGCATTTGGCTGACAGCATCTGTGAGCGACTCTGACAACAGAACGTAATAGCACTCAAGCTCCCCTGGACTGCTGCTTGCTGCTCCAGTAGCTAACTGCTAACTCACCCTGATGGCTAATAACCCTTCACCACTGTTACGGCTGGCTGACTGAACCACACGCAGCCTCAATGAAAAATAGACATATGGAAAAAAAAGCACTTAACTGTGGCTATAGTGCGTAGTGGATGGAGGCTGAGTTTCTGCTGTATTATCTCTCCTTCAAGCACTCTAATTAGCACTCTCTCCTCTGTCATAGCCAGCGCTCTCTAATCTGCACATGGAATGCTGGGACAAAAAAAAAATCCCAATCCCTTTTTTCCATCCGTCCTTTCCATTACTTATGTTTATGTTTTAAAATGAGGACACACTCTTGGTAAAATACTTATCCCACAGCAAAAAAATGACATTAAAACAAATTTCCTGTGTTTCTACACCACCTAAATTCTTGGATTAAATCAAGAAACATCCACCCAGATTTCAATGGTACAAAACCTTAGAATGTATCAAAACCGGTATCGATGAAGTGCATGAAATTATATAGTAGTTATCTAGTTTTGAACACAAAACTATCATCTACTGCAAGAAATTAAGGAGTGATTTTATTTTATACGATGTGCAACATGAGTACAAATGTTATAATGTAGATGGATAGATATAGATAGATAGATAGATAGATAGATAGATAGATAGATAGATAGATAGATAGATAGATAGATAGATAGATAGATAGATAGATAGATAGATAGATAGATAGATACTTTGTCATTCAGTTATACAAATGCATACAGAAGGAAATGTCATTTCACTCAGTTCACTTCAGTATAAAATAAGATAAAAATAAAGGTCAGATAAATAAAAATATGAAAAAAAATACAAACTCATAAAAATAGAAATTCATACTCAGTGGAATATAGAACAATCCCAAGTACAGTGCGAATGATGATAAAAAGTAATAAAATATGGTAAAATACAGGTTAATAGTGCCAGTTGTGCAGTAAAAGTTTTACACTACAAAATTAAAAGTCTCCAGAGCAGAGCAGTGAATACCATTATACTTGTACTTTTGGAAAATTGGTCAACTTATTCACTAAAAACATTAAATTTTTGGTTTGTTTCTAGTTAGTTTCCTTAAGTTACATTTTTATCATGATTTATTTATAATTTTTTTCCCATCAACCCATAGTCAAAGAAAAATATAACATTTCCTTTCCATTTTATTTGCATTTTGTTATTTGTAAGGCACAAAGGTAATGTGCTCTATACTTTATACTCATATTCATCCTAATTCCATAGAAATATTTTGTACATACTTTGCGCTAACACTTTATTTTAAAGTCTCAAACTTTTCCAAGTCTGACAGAAGCTGTTTATTGCATGAGTTTTCTTAGTATTGAGCTGAACAGCAGGTCCAAAATGTCTTTATGTCATTTAATTAACTGCCTTGGATTGGTTGCTGAAAATTGCACAAACGATCACTAACATAGGAGACTTAAACACATCACCGAAATGTAAGAGGAATGTAAATGTAAAACGTAAACGTAAAAAATGTAAAACGTTGTTTCTTTCATTTGAACTAAATGTATTTATGCTTTCACTTACCAACAGCTTCTGACAGTCCATAGACCCTCTGTCCGTATGCGTCGGTTTTATCCCAGATGTAGGTGTAAGCCAGGTTGGGAGAAGCGTGAAACCATTTCTGGAAGAGGTGGCCCTCCACAGCTACCATCAGGTGAACCTTGAGCAGGCCCATGGACACCACAGCTGGAGTCATGGTCACCTTGAGCAGGGAGCGGTAGCCCTGTGTCCTGGAGCTTAGGTAGCACAGCTTTAGACTTGTGCCGGGTACCTCAATCTGCTCATGCAGCACCTGGAAGACAAAGAGAGGAGATGACAGGAGAGAGGGATTAGGGGGGATTAGAGAGAGAAGGAGTAATGGGGGTCACGGTTCCACTGACGGCTGAAGGACAAAAAAGGGAAAAAACAATGAAAGAAATAAAGAAATACAGAAAGAGAGTAGGAATGGGGGGAAAGGCTATGGAAGTGCAAGGAGAAAGGCAGCTTCAAAAGACAGGCATACAGGAAAGTGGGAAGAGAGCGAGGGAACCAGAAGGAAGATTAGCCTGCTGCCAGAGGTCAGTGGTACTGCACCTGTGTCTCCGGTATGATGGGTTTCTCCCCTGGCTTGGAGCTGAAGAAGGAGGAGAGAGGGGATGCAATCACAAGAGGGTCAGGCCTGACGAAGCCGCTCAGGTCACAGCCAGGGATTGTGTTTTCTTCTGTCTTAAGCATCAGAGTGTCCATAGCATAAAACTGGCTCCAGGGCAGCCACACGGTGCGCTCCTGGCTCAGGAAGGGGGCACGCTCGAACCGCAGAGTCAGTGATGCACCACCGTTAGCTATCAGGTCAAACCTGGAGAGGTTTGTGAGAAGAGGATGGGAATGAGGTACAGATGGGGAGTGTGCTGGTGGAAGGACTGTTATTTGGACTCATACACACTCATTGTTTCTCTCCTATTTTTATTACAATAATTAGATAATTGACCAACAAAAGTACCTGAAATAAATATTTCTGCATTGTTACATGATAATAGAAACAAACTCTTTTGGTCATGTCTAGACAGGAAGTCTAGTGACCTGATAAAAGTCTGAAATATTAATACCGATGTTATATTAGGCATTAGTACAGAAGGGAAAGTCTGGACAGGGAAGGGAGAGGGAAGTCTGGGGTGCTTTGCTGAGCCCGCTGCCCCCACAACTTGGACCCAGATAAGTGGGAGACAACAAGTACAAGTATGGGTACAGAAGTCATTTTAGTAGATGTTTTTCTTTAGATTGTTCTGACAACTTATGTTTAACAGCTGTGGCTAATGATCACAATACAAATATATGACATACACACATCTGCTGTTTCTTCTGGCAAAACAAGAGAAAACTGCTGTAATCAACAGCTATTCATATCTGAAAGATAAGAGCACTGATCAATATTAGACAAGGTCAGACCGGGACAAAAGTCTATGCTGGTTCAAGTCATTGAAATTGTTCCAATCAGCTCCTGAAATGTAAAGTCAGTTGTACATTATTAGTTTAGGTCCTTCAATGTCAGACTGGCCACAGCTGAAGTAAAAATACTGCAAAGGAACAATTAAGCAAACTCTAGAGAAAGAGAAAAGTGCTTAAAGGGAAACTTCAGACAAGAGTCACAAAAACCGAACATTTAATTTGTGGAATCCAAAAGAACCAGTGTCAAAATTTTAAATAAAATGTTATGGGTGTCAGCCGCAGTAACATCTGATAGAACGTGTAGGGGAAAAATTGGACAGAACAGTTAAATTACAGCAACCAACGGGCACCATAAAACTCCACGATAACAAGAACTCCTGCAGGATGAAAAGAAACACATATCAGGTGAGTTAACCACATGGGTTTGAACAATAGCCGTTAAAGCAAGGATGGCTATTAAAACAATCCAGGAGTTGCTTTGACAGCCCTTATTCTCGCTTTTTACACGTCATCCTAAATTATTTAGACTAAGTAGACATAGTTAAGTAAGATAGAAATCAATACAATGTAAAAAAGTGCAATAAATAAAATACAAGCCCAAGGTCTATTCTTCTTAGACATTTAACTGATTGCATTGCATTTTTCATATTTGTTTATGTGTAATGTAAATAATTAATGCTCGCTTTTATTAAAACTCTGTATCTTCACTTAAGAAATTGCAGTGCTTTAATTCTCAATTCCTTTATTTAACACATCTACTCTGTTCCTACACGAAATCCAATTCCTTTGCTGTAGCTAATTATTTCTGGCAGCGACAGTCTTGTCTTTTCATGAGCTCATTAAAGTCTTTAATCTAATCTAATCTAATCTAATCTAATCTAATCTAATCTAATCTAATCTAATCTAATCTAATCTAATCTAATCTTCAGCCTATAGGGTGAGGTAGCTTAAGGTTTTAGCAAGGAATGCTGGGTATTTTTTGTACATACATTCCGTCCTGCCGTGTCAGTGTGTATCCGTAGTGGGGATAGTTGACAAAAGACACGTTCACCCCCACCAGAGGGGTTCCGTCTGTAGTCAACACTTGACCTCGGATTAGAGATGCCAAACTGGAAGAAGACAGAGGAGACAGAGTGAGAGAACGATAGTCAATCTATCAGCTCAATCTTTCCAACCATCAATCATCTGGTTTGATTAATCTCCCCATCTTTCAATCATTCAATTTGCCCATTCATTTATTGCTCTGGTCTTCCACTGCTCATTAATTAGAGACAATCAGCAACTCCGCTATCAAGATTAGCTCACGTCAATCACGTAAACAAACCATGACAATGCAGATGGTTATGTGTGTGCGTGCGTGTGTGTGTGTGTGTGTGTGTTCGACATTGTGAGCATGTAAGTGGTGGCGTCCTACAGAAATAAATCACATGAACATTTGAACCTTTCAGGGTGTCATGACCTTGATCAATTATTTCCCATGAATCAGCACAGAAAATGAAAGTTTTCCAGAGCTTTTAGAAGAATCTTGGACTTCAATCTCGTTTGCATTAGGATCTTGGCAAGTTCTAGCTTTGACGGAATCGAGGGAGAGAGGCTGTTTTTGAAGCAAACATTTATAGATGCCAAACTTTCAAAAGAGCATCAAAATGGTGGTATCAGTTGGAAAACCCTACGTTTGGAGTATGTGGTTATGTTTAAAAAAAATATCCTTCCCATTTGATCTTTGTTGGTCTTCTCAGCATTGTTGTGTGGTTTAGTGGTAGTTATTTATGTCTGTGTTTTTAATATTACTGCTGCTTGTATCTGTGTGGGAAGTTTTTGTTCACGCATATTTATTTATTTTTTTTATCCTACCTGGAGTTGAATGGATTTTCCCCAGGGATTATATGAGTGCTTTCACGTCCCACAAGCATTTTGACTCGGTCGTAAAAGGAACGAACACGGGCCTGGGAAGTAGGGTTCTGCTGGATGACTAACAGAGGGTCCCGTGAGCCTCGGCAAAGTGGACTGTTCTGACAGGGGCTCTGGATACAACAGTCTGGGTCCATGCAGTCTGTGAGTCCATCTAAAGTTAAAAAGCAAAACAAAACAGAGGCTAATGATGTCTCACATTCCTTCAATTTTGATCTAATATTTTGATAATGTGTTTTATTTCCACTGGACGAAGTTGAATTTTGCCAATCACAGCAAGAGCTCTTCTCATGAGACCTTAATTCCATTTCTTTTTTCTTTTAATTTATTAGTTGTCCTCATCCATCGACCTTTATTAGTTTCAGTCATTTTTCCTCAAGAGTCGTTCTTAAGTGAGTGCTGCATAAATAACAGCTCCAGCCCTTCCAAAAGTTTTCCCAATTCACCTCCTTCGTTGTCCTTGTTGTCAGCGCAAGAGGTCTCCATGGCAACACTGCAACCAGGGCCTCTCCAGCCCGTCTGGCATTCGCAGTGCCAACTCTGCTGTCCCATTGTGCACTGTCCGTTTCCATTACACAGGTTAGGACAGCCGTCTGGGTGGAGAGGAAGGAGGATAAGGACAGATGGAGAGAGGGGGTGGAGGGAGAGAGGAGGGGAGGTGAGGAGGGGTGAGAGGAAAGAAGCAAAGTGATGTTTGTTTTAACATCAGGTGTACAAAGTGATCACATACACTCTTAAACATACATGCGCACATGGGTACGCTGGATTGATGAATCTCACTTGGTTGAATAACCATATGGTATTACACCTTAAGCATAGATTGTTTAAGAATCAATTTAATTCAGCAGGTCGATTTTCATGCACACCATCTCTATGTCTCTACACCTTTTTCGGATAACTGTGTGTATGTGTGTGTGGACAGAGGAGGATAGATCACTTACTTGATAGAGCCACACTGGATCATCACTCTCTTGCTCTCTCTGTCTCTCTCTCTTATGATTCAGTGTAGGTAATGGGATTCTGATGGCCTGAGAGTAATGCTTTCTCATGAGAGAATGAGATTATGTTCAGCGGGGTGTGTGAGTATGCATGTGTGTGCGTGTGTGTGTGTCTACATGCTGGCAGTCCATGAACTAATAAACCTTTACTTTAGCTTATGCAAAAAGCCCTACGTGAACGTGAAACCCTAAGGGCAAGTCAATTCTGTAACTAGCATAGCAAGGCCACCCTTAACTCAAGACTGACTCTAAGCAACGGAAAAGCAGATGTGCAGAAATCTTCTATTATGAAGACAGTATGTTTTTATCAGCTAACTTTCGATTGCCTTTTCAAAAAATAGATTTTCTTAAAGTTTACTCTAGTCGTTGGAAAAGCGATCACACTACACGGTCTATTTTTGGGATGCTTTTGATTGCATTACATGATCACCCTTGGCTGTTTTAGATGCACCCATGAACTCAACACTAATTAAACGTATCTGTTGCTCAGTCCATCATTCATCAATATCCCAGAAAAAGCTGAACTCAGTGTCTTCCAATTTGGTATAAAGGGTCACTTGGATTAGGCCAAAGATCAAGGATGCTGTAACCTCATGTCTTTTAATTTATATTACATGATATCTCAGGAACGTCTTCAGGCTGTAAATTTAGCACAAACATTCAATTAGACTCAAGGAAGTGAATTAACTAATTAGATTTTGGGGGCCAAAGGTCAAAGATCAATGTTTTTGTGACCTCACAAACATGTCTGTGGCCATTTCTTCTGGTAACATAACTTAATTAACTGATTATAATCAGTAACAGATAGTAATGTATAGATTTTTTTGCTCTGCTTTTTTTCGTGGTTAGAATGACATTTTTGCTTGTGGTCTTATCCTCAGCAGTACTTCACTTAGCTTCTATGTTGGTTCTCGCATGTGCTTCTCCAAAGTGGGGGGGGGTCAGTCTATAACAGGTAATGATTATGCACTGACTTCAAACACTTACCTCCACCTCCAAAATCAATCTCCTATACATCAAGAAATCAGACTGGACTTGTACTCCTTTAATGTAATGCAAATGGTGTTTTCTAATTTCTTCCTAATTTTTTGTGGTTTACTTAAATGAAAGCACTGTTGCTTGGTAGACATGTTCCAATTCGATATTTTTTAAAGACACTTATAAACAGACCCAAATGAATTCAGTTTGCATCCGCAAAGCCTGCAGAAGCATAATAATAAAGTTTATCTAGTTTGGCTCGAAGCAGTAGATCTATTCCATTTTTCCATTTTGCATATGCAGCATTTCAAGGTTTTATTGGTGAATTAATGAAAAGTGTAGAAAAATGAAAAATTGTAAGCCATAGACTATGTGGTGGAACTGTTTTGAACTGACATTCTAATTCTATTTTCAAGACAATACTGCTCATAAATCTCCTTTTTAAAATGTTGTCCCAAAGTCCTAATCCCTCGACTGTCTTATCACATCCTATATCACTCTAAATCACACCTTTCGAGTTTGAACACAAGACTGTTTGCCACATTATAATCAATCAGGGGGAGGAAAAAAAGGCATGATGACACACAATGACAATGTTTTCTCCAGCAGCACAAAGAGCCCAAAACAAACTTGTCACAGTGATTTTCTCTTCAATAAATGAGGGAGAGAGACACAACACTTTTAAGTCTACCCACGGGAGATGGAGGCAAAGACAGGGTTGACTGATAAAACAATACGTGCATGCACGCAAAAGGCACTTTCTCACAAACACGCACACACAGCAAGACGCACCCTAGAGATATGACCTGACATTTCCCACTCAGTAGTAGTGTGTTCGCAAAGTGAGAAGGACAAAATAACCCAGTAAGAGATTATGAATATGAAATGCTTTTCTTTGAGTCTTGCTCAGTGGATTAATGAACATATTTTCACTCAAGTTACACTGTAGGATTTTGCCCTCTAACAAATCGCGGCATCAATAAAGTCATGTGTTATGAATATAAATAGTGCAATCTAAACCATGGCAGCAGCTAAATTAACAGGCATTTCACCCCGATTGGCATTTTATCATATGTCTCAACCACCAGGCGATGAAGGAAAGTCAACAAAGGACTTTGAGAAAGACGGCGCAGCAGCTTTTTTTTTTCTTAACTCCTACAAAGAAAAGGGGGTAGGAGATGGTGTAGTGGTGGTGGTGGGGACAGAGAAGCTTAACCTTGTTTTTCAGTTCAACACGAAGAATCAGTCCACAGGTTTTTTTTTTAAATCTTTAATTATTACTATTTTCTGCATCAGGGGACTGCTCATGATGCCGTATTAACAGTCAGGCTGGAATAGATTGTCCCCAAGTATTGAGCTCAGGCAACAAAGGCAGTTAGCAGTGATTGCCTGTTAAATGGAGTTGCCATTTAAAGCAGCCAAATACTTATGAAGCACCCGGACAGGACAATCCATAGTAAGCATTGATTGGCTTGCCTGGGCAGGCCGGCACGAGGCTCCTCTCTCTTTAATGCCAGGGCCCAGTCAATACCCCCTCATACTAAGTAGAATAAAGTGGGATTTCAGAAACTATTAAGTCCACCCTCCCCACTAATGTAGTTGGACTCTGATGAAATCCCCTTAAAAAGGAGAAGAAATTGCCTTGGGTTATGGGTCAGCACACACACTCTCCTGTGTGCTGTGAGAAGCGTGTGTGGGTGTGGGTGTGGGGGCATATGAAGAGAGGGAAAAAGATACTGTGCAAGACTCCAACGCAGTTAAAAAAAAGAACGTTAGACAGACATAGATAGAGAGAGGGAGACAGAGAGAATGAGAACTAAGTGCATAAAAGAAACTGAGCCCAGACTTGTACTAGAGTTTGCACAATCGTCTCCATTCCCTGTGTATCAACAGTACCTCTGTCTGCTCTAAAGGTCATAAAGGAAAGGTTACCATCATAAATCTAACACCACTGTATATAGATGGCTCATATTACACTGCACATTTTCCCAGAAAAAAAAAACAAAACACTACTCATCTACTGCTAATAAACTGCCTTAAAACTACATTGATTGCTGTACTGTACATGTACTTTGACCTGTCTCTTTGTCTCCATCTGTTATGCTTTACTGTCCCTTTCTCTTTCCCTCTCTCTTACTTGCTCCCTCTTTAACCCTGTGATTTACCTTTTTTCTGGGCTGGCTCTTCATAAAACAATGAGAGCTATTCCATTAAGCGTAGAGGGTGAGAGGACACTCTCAACGGTGCTCCGGGGACCTGTACTGTCAGGCAATCTGTGCCGCTCTGTGTAACCCAACAGAGGTTCAGCTGCAGGGCTCTCTATTAAGCATTCCTGCCGTGCGTGTGAGACAATTCACCCTGGACCTGCACCCATCTCTTTTTGCAACAATGTCTTAACCTTAACTATGATTCTATTCATCTCTGTATGATCTGACTCAGCTGTTTCCTTGTTTATTTCCCTTGGGTTGGAAGTGATGGGTTTGATGAAAAGATATAAGAAGAAATTCTGGAATTAATACTGTATACTCAGTGAATCACATTCGTGGGCACACACACACACATACACACGCGCGCACACACACACACGCACACACACATACACACACACACATACACACGCGCGCACACACACGCGCACACACGCACACACACACACACACACACACACACACACACTAAACTTATTAGCCACTCCACCATGTCAGCAACTGTTGCTATAAATACTGAAATGTAAATACACACACACTCAACAGCTCTTCTTATTTTTTTGATACCATACTAAGCCATCGCATCAGTGGCCTATGAAATTTACCAATTACCTCAAAAGTTCTTTAAGGCTTTCATAATTTTCTCTTCATGTGAAGCAGCTTTGTTTACGCAATACATGACTAGAATACCCGAGCCGAGTTATGTGTTTGTGTTATAAATTACACATCAGTAATACAGAGAAGAGCACGCTCACATGCATGCACATCCACACACTCACAGCACAGCCCCTCAACACTGCTATTACCACACTAGGCTCTACAGTACCCCACAACATCTAGGCTCAATGACAGCTTTCCCCTGTCGTAGCACACTGCTGTAAATGGGAGTGCGCTACATGAAGGGAGTTATCATTGAGTTTGGCACCCTAAACTATGGACAGATAGCACCACAGAGTCTACAGAGCCAAGCCAGGCCAAAACCCACAAATGCAGCAGCTAGCTTCTACCACCACAGGCTAAGAAACAAAACACCAGAGTCAGATACGGTACCTGCTTTGTCAACCATGCTCCCATGGTCTGCAGTGGGAGAAAACGTGCAAAAGGTAAGAGATGGGGAGAGTTGTTGTTGTTGTTTTTTTTTTTTTTTAATAAATGCAAGCAACATCATGCAGAGCTGAAATGAACAACAGGCAAGCTGAGATAAGCTAACACTGAGTGTCTGGTGCTAGTGAAGTGTGCTTTGCACCAAGCTGAGGCCTGACAACTCTTTCATCTTAGGCTGATGCTGCAGTCAAAGCTGCCCTACTTTCTAATGGGGGAAATGGGGAGATCATAAACTGTTATTCCCCTGTTGGTGTGTGTATACATATATGTGCTGATATATGTACATGTCTGTGTTTATCTGTGTGTACTTGTGGTGACAGGGAAATGAGACTTTATGTCTCAAAGCACTGTGGGTGAATCAAGGAGAACTGGCACTCATCCATCCAAAGTGACACTTAATGTGAGACAGTGATTGACTAACACAAGAATTTGCAAACTCACACACACACACACACACACACACACACAGACACAGACAATGTGAGATGTGAAGTAAAGACTTTTACCTTTCATCACATAACGTTAGTCTTTCAAAGGCCAAAAAAAACTCCTGGGGTCTGCACTGAAGTGCCACCTAAAATCAGCTAAATCCTGCTCTTTTGTAATCGTCTCACCCCACTTTTAACAAGTTTGCTCCTCTTCTCTTTATTCGTCTGGCTCCTACATCAGTCCCCCTCTTCAGCTCCCCAAGGTCCTCCCTGTGCCTCAATTTCTCATTTCCATATTCGTCTAACAAAGTGGAAAAGAGCTACCACTTTTGTCTGAGTGAGTGCTGGTGTTTTTGTGCACACCCACGTGTTGACAAGCAGAAAAACATACACACAAACACGCATACCCACTTCGCACACCAACACATAGAAGCTCTTACCAATGGTGCAATGCTCTCCGTTCCAGCCCTGGTGACACTGGCACTTCCCGTCCTTGCAGGTTCCATGTTTAATGCAGAGTGGGTTACACACACGCTGGTCACAGCCTGCACCAGTCCAGCCCTCCTCACAGCGACAGGCCCCTCCCATACAAACTCCATGGGTCCCACAATCAACGGAGCAAACCTCTGAAGGAAAGTACATAGGAATGTAAGTGCACAGTAAATTTTGCAGTGTTAAATCAACACTTAGAGAGTTTATTTAACTTCTTCTAGAGTGTATTTGGTCCCATTGTCTCCAAATTAACACTGCAAAATGTACAGTGTATGATTTATGTCACGTGTAGACATGGTGATATATTCCCTGCTGTCGTGTTTAACAGGTCAAAAGATTCCTATATGAGGTCTGATTATTGTGTAATTTAAACACTTTTAATTCAATGTCAAGCAGACAGAAGTTACATGGTGCTGAAATTCACTTCAAACAGTGGTGATATGCACCATAGATTTGTAAAATCTTTAATTTGTCAGAACTTACTGAGTAGCATAACTGAATCCCACTGATCCAAGTTGAAAATCTGTCATAAACATAAACTATGAGTGACATTTCTATTTTTATTTCTGGTTTAATACAACTGTTATTTTTTTTCCTGTGGTTTTGGAAAACACACATTAGGGACACTGGCAACAGCAAGAAGAAAATTAAAATGGCCAGTAACTTGAAAGCAAAATAAAACAATAAAATACAATTCAGTAAACACACATCTCTGTCATACACCTTCAATTAAAATCAGTGAGTCTTGCTGCAAAGACACAGACTGGGTTTATTTCCTGTGTCTTCATTACACTCGGTTTGGAGGCTTTGACGTTTCAGGCATTGTGATGGTGCATGCGGTGAGATGTGACAATTGAGCTCATGTGTTTGAGACCCCTAGTGTGTAGGGATTGTAATATGTACAGATGTTTTGATACACTCTTGCTGAGGGATCCTGCCGTGTGGAACAATGCCGTCTTTATTAAAGTTAAGCATTGCTTCTCTCATAACAAATGCTGGGGATCTGTTTTTTTTTCTTTTTATCCTGAAATGTTTTGAGGCTGGTACCGTCTCATGCCTCCACTCTTAGCTTTATTTTACTGAGATAAAAAACAATACAATGAGTGTATAATTTTAAGGGGAATTTCAATATGAACCCAAGAACATCTCTTAGTGGTGTAGCTTGGAATTATAGGCACAGGTGATTTCAGGTAACTTTTATTTAAATCTTGTGGGAAAATTCATGTACTTTTACTAGCAACAGAAATGTATGGAATTCACTTTTTATTTTTAAGGTTTTCTGTTGAAAAAATTACAACTGCTTTTTGAAAAATTACTGCTATACTATATGTTCACGTTATATAAAAGTAATATAAATTGCATCATTTAGCCTTGCTTATTTTAGTTCTGAGCACTGTCATGATAACCTGTATAGCTATTATAACCATACTGTACATCTACTGCTGGTCCATTGAGAAAAATTAATTCTTATAGTCTGCTCATAAAAAAAAAACTATGCTGTTAGTGCTCAGTTGGGTTTGGCACAGATACTACAACATTTGCTGTATTCTATTTCTGACCAACTTCTGTTTCTTGTGTTTTTTTAGGTTTTGTCCTAGCAGTTAGATAGAAAAAAAAAAACAGAACAGTTTGAAATAAAATCGTAAACTAATTACCCGTATATCCTGAGGGACCATAAATATGTTGTGACAATGGCCTTATTCAATGATATTCAGCATCTTTCATGCCCTGAAGCAAGTGAAGTACTACCGATGGAGCAGACGTTTATAGCTGTCCTTACCCATAGAACAGTCGGGCCCCATCCAGTTCGGGTCGCAGCTGCACAAGCCAGTGTCTGGTATGAATGCTCCGTGTCCGTGGCACTGGTCTGGGCATTGGGCCCTGGGCAGTTCGCAGTGGAGTCCTCCCCATCCTGGCTTACAGTGGCACTCCCCATTCACACAGATGCCATTGTTGGAGCATGTCGGGTCCAAGCAATCCACTGCATTAAGCCAGATATACACCGATATGAAAACCACAGGGAAGCGAAATGAACCCACAACACAAACAAGAAGATGTCAAATATGAAGAGATATTATTAGTAGGGAGTCAAGGGACACATTTGTGTGTTATGTATTCAAAGAAAAAGATAATGAAAAAAAAAAATTAAATATCACAAGATATATTACTAAAGTAATTAAGACACAGAAATGAATAACTGCCTCTTTAGTAGTCAAGCTCTTCTCTGAATGAGCGTGGAGCCTTGCTGACACATTATTCAGTGTGAGCGTGTGTGTACGCATTTGTGTGTATGCACGTATATGCTAATACATGAGGGAGAATCTGACACTGTCAGTCTGCCAGGTTGACAGGCAGCTCTGAGTCTGAGCAGTGAGTGAAAACCAATTTGACAAATTACCTCCTCCCGGCAAAGTGCCCACCCACCCCTCCTCTGGCCTCTCCCCATTGCTCTGTTCGCTCTCTCTCTCTCTCTCTCTCTCTCTCTCTCTCTCATGTCCTCTTTGTCTGACACCTCTCTCTCTCCTCCTCCTCAGGCATGATTGACCCTGCCGCACCCTTTCACACACACACACACACACGCACACACACACACACATTCACGCAAACACACGTTCACACATAACCTCAGCCCTCCATTTCTGTTTGCCTGGCAGAAACGGCGGATCACAGTTATCGATTTTCATGTCGCTGGCACTCCAGGTAAATTGTTTGAGGGACTCCTCTTTGATGAATATCAGATTTGAGACTAGAGCAGGGAAAAAAAATTGGATGAGAGTAGTAGAAAATGCTGACCTCATTCACTGGCCCTGTATCTTGACTTCTGCTGTCTGTCACTCTCTTCCTCTCTTCCCTTTGTTCTCTTCATCTTCACCCTTGGCTCTGCTTTTTCTCCTTTTTCTTATTCTCTCTTTCTTCATACATATTCACTACTGCCCTGACTCCTCCTTCATCTCCTACCTGTTTTTTGTCGTCTCTTTCACTTCCTGTCTTTTTGATGACCTGAGAATGTGCCACTGATCCTTCTTAACAGAGATCAATAGAAGCGATTTCATCCCTTAATACGATCTCTGATATGTTTGGTGACAGCATCATACCTCATATATATATATATATATGTGTGTGTGTGTGTGTGTGTGTGTGTGTGTGTGTATATAGACACATACACATATACAGAGAGAGAAAGAGCGAGAGTGAGACAAGTGACACTCAATCAGGCTAAGATTATGCTGTGATGAGCTGCCTCGCAGAAGTTTTATGAGGAGTGTATGCTTTTAGATGTATGTAACGTGATTGCAAACATTTGTTTCTTTAAAAAATAATCACATGGATCCCATATACACACGTCAGGTTGACAAAAATCACTGGTGCACGTAAAATCATCAATCATTCACAACCCCTACAGCATTAACCCCGCCTCCTCTTACCCTCTGCACAGTTCTGCCCTTTGTAGCCGATAGAACACACACAGTTGCCATCAGTGCACGTGCCGTGGCCGCTGCAAAGTGGGTCGATGCATTGTGTGATGGGGACATCACATTCAGGTCCTTTCCAGCCGCTGTAACACACACATGAGCCCTTGTCGTACTGGCCATTGCCGCTGCACAGTACTGGGCAAGCCGCTGGGGAAAGAGAAGGAGGAATGATTAAACTTTGTGAAAAAAAACCCTACAATTAACAAACTTTTTTTTGTTGAGATTTTCAAAGCCATATTGTTCACCCACTCACACCTGCCCATCCCTGCCACTACTTTACCTTCCAGCAGGGTGAATAGAGTGGTTAAGGTGGCGATGACATGAAGAGTAATTACAGGCAGAGGTAACTAAACTATTCATCAAAGCTGTCTATCCCAGGTGAGCACAATGCCGGGGAGCCGCTGGCTAGGGGGAACTGCCATTCATCATCAGTCATCTCATCTCGACTCCACCTAAGGCCACACGCCATCTTACTGGTCTTAATCCACTCTAGTTTATGCTGTTTTCACTGAGCTGAAATGAATCTGCTTGTCTAATTAGACGACAGGAAACAGGCAGCATTTTTGACAGGAGAAACACATCCATAATAAGCTAATACCTTTGGAGCAGTCCATGCCGTGGAATCCTGGGAAGCAGTGGCACACACCAGAATTACACTCTCCGTTACCATGGCAATTGCGCGGGCACTCTTGCACTGAATCTGTGAAGAAGACAAAGTGAGACAGAGGGAGGGAAAAAAAAAAGGGGAGGGTGAGAGTTTGATGGCAAGCATCAAAGCATTCGATTAAATCATTGGCACTATTTCTTCTTAAAGATCCTACAGACCGAGTGAAGGCACTCTGACTCTCACAGTCACACAAACATCAGGAGCAAACATTCCTTTTTTGATGCATTGTATATATAGTCTACGGAAGAATAAATATGAATCAATGAGTCCACAATAGAGTTTTCATTACCCATTTGCTACAGGGCACTTAGAGAAAAAAATATTGCTGTACCTTTCACTAACATTCTCAAACCTTTCTGTTAGTCTCTCACCCTTTTTTGCCCTCTGTACTTTCATGGTTTTCCACAGATGCATCTCCCTCCAATCGTTTTGGCTGTTTTCTCTTCACTCACCAAGGTCATTAATACTATATTCAGGTGTATTTTTTGCATGTAACTGGGCAGATTTTACTCAGCCACTCTATTCTGTACGAATATGAGACATCATTGCACTATCCACCTTTTAGTGCCACTCAATCCACTTATGAAAGGGAAACAGTTTAGTGGGAAGGAAGAGGGTCATTGCTTGTTCCAGCTTTCCTTCTGTCTGAGAATTACTCACCCTATTCAGACCCATTCTATCCCACCCTCTTTTTCTCCTCAGCTATTTTCCCCAAACCACAGCCCCCTTGTCTCCCTCTTACCCTCTCTCTCACTCCCCTCTTCAGATCCTCCCCCAATCCTTCACTCCACTTCACTCCATTCTGGCTTTGCCCCACCATTATGTCTTTCCTCCGGCTCCCCCTCTCGATACTCACTCTAATTCTGTCCTCACCGCCTCTGCCTCTCCTTTTCTCCACTCCTACTGCTGAAAGCTCTACTGCCAGATATTGACAGTGAAGAATTCTTTACTCTTCTTGACTCTTTCTATCCATTCCCCTTGTTCTCACATTTGTGCCGACAACACAATTGAAATTATTTAGGGTGCTGTTTCAGAAACACACACACACAAAAACAATTTCCTTGGATTTACGGTGTTTTATTTCTGTTTATATCTAACAAAACAGAGCTGTTTGAAAGCAGATTGATTTTTACACTCCTCATGCACACATAACCTCAAAAATATCACACTTACTGATGATACTGATGAGCTGATGATAGTATAGGTTATATTTTGTATTTCAATGCATACTTATATTCCAAATTTCTGCCAAACATAGCCTACATTTTTTCCCAGTATTACTGATACTGTTTTTATACCAGAAACTACCACCTAACTATATACATATATGAGTTTTTAATGGAATTAAGCTCATATATATATATATATATATATATATATATATATATATATATATATATATATATATATATATATATATATATATATATATATATATATATATATATATATATATATATATATATATATATATATATAAATTTTGTCATTTTCTACAGCCAGCAAATGCCTTTCCTTTGTTACAAGTGTATCATGTTTGATATAATGAACATGCTGGAAAACTGAATAGTGAATAGCATCAGGGAGTCCAGGAACAATGTTATAGTTTTATTTCTTTCACTACAGTATGGGGCTGCTGCCCCCGTGACCCGGATAATCAGAAGATGACGATGACGATGACTACAGTCCCTCTTTCAAATCCAACTGAATGCTTTTCAAGTATTACTTGACCAGAGGCAGATGGAAGTTATGCGTGATGATGCATGTCATACCATCGTGTTGGAAAAAGGGTGAAAAATAACGGGTACGACTGGATGTCATGTTTCTATCACTGCCACTGCCAGGTGATACATACTGTACATGTATACACAAGTGCATTCAACACAAACATTTTACCATGTCATACTGCAGATGAAAACAAGATGTTAGTGGATCTTTTTCTCAGTACGAAGGTGTAGAAGAGAACTTTACTCCTTTACAATATTACTATAGTTTTCTTGCTAGTGGCAATTTTTGCATATGCTTCTTATGAAAGTTTTTGAATACTCTGATCAGTGACAGATTTACAAAATTCGACACCAGGTGGCAAAGAGTCTGCAGTGGTATAGCAATCCATATATATATGTAAAGTGCTTTGAGCACCATAAAGGTGGAAAAGCGCTATATAAATGCAGAGCATTTAAATGGATTTAACAAAGATTCACACAAATACTTATTTTCACTTATTTTTATGTAATTATCACTATATAAATTAGAGTACTTCTGGAAGCACACATTTCCTCAGAGGAACTGTACTCCCAGAAACACTTTAATTTAAGTGTCACTAGAAGTGAGTGACATGTTCTCCCGTTTTCACACCATCTTTTTAAATTTGCTGCGCCTTTCACGCTTGCCTCCTCAAGCTGCTCTTTTTTCCTCATCCCCTGACCGGGTAGAGCTACAAGTAGCTGCATCATACTTACCCATAATGTTTGTGCTGAACGAAACGGTCTCCCTCTCCCGGCCATCATTGTAGAAGGCCAAGTGCCAGGCACCAGCATCCAGGTACTGGACGAACACTGCCTCATTGAGGACCACAGTTTGGATACTCCTCCTCTCCCGTGGAGACTCCACAACACTCCACTTCTCCTTGCCATCCAGGCGCTCCATGTAGTCATACTGCAATGTAAAGAAGGAGACAGTTTTGAATTGAAGTAGAAGTGAGACTATGAACTCAGCTAGAAATGCTGGAGCGGCACTTTCAAGATTTTGAAAAATGACCCATAGATATATATGCAGGGAGATTAAAAGATAAAGGACAGTAGGTGTGCTGAAAATTCTCAAGGAAGCTTGAAGAATTCAACAGAAATATCTTTGTGATTTTATTCTCTTTGAAACACAGAGGAAAACACTTTTTACTGGAGCATGGTCGAGCTATAACTTCATCATTTCTCTGAGCTAAAGTCGGGTCAGGCACTGAAACGGTTATCAAGATGCAATTATCCTGTTCTACAAATCAAATCTGCTGTTAATTGAGTAGTTTCTAATTAATAAGAGGCAGTAAAAGTTACATTACTGTGAAATTTAATTAAGTGTAAATCTAAGCCTAAATGAGTTTTTTCAAACAACTCCCACAATGAATCACAAATGAATTTAGAGGTGTCCCGTGACATAAGCAAGTATTTTTAATGCATTCTCCATACAAGGGACTAATTAGGATGATCACAAGACACAGATACATACTAATGAATTGTAAATGATAACTATGATTACCCCCTACCACAAGAGTGTTAAAGGAGCGATTAAATGACAACAGCAGCTTTAACATGGTTTCAGATTTTACCTGTGCATGTGAGGGAGGCAGGCCTTTACGAATGTACACTCCGAACAGAGCATCCTTGCCCAGGGAAATGTTGAACTTCAGGAATTGGGGTTGGCTGAGGTGGAGCAGGGACCTCCAAAATACTCCTGGAGGGACTTCTTGGGTCACCCTCCTTCCGACCTCAATGCTGCCCGTGTCTATGCTGCTGTTGCGGCCTGCCCATGGACCTGGAGCCAGGGGAAAAGAAACTGCATAATTTGTGATTATAAGCATTGATTGTAACAGTCAATAGTTAATCATCACAGTTTACTGGAAATAGTCTGCTATAAAATTCATGATCAGTGAATTGTAAAGGACGAGCACCATTAACTCTGCAAACTATTTTCCCACAGTTCAAGTTAAAATGAGTTGGATCATGCAGAATTCAAATAAGGTTTTTGTATTAATTCTTGCAACAGTGTGAAGTTTGTTGGCTGGAATAAAATGATCCCTGGCTGATAGAACTGAAGGTCAGATTGGCATGCACACACAGCACCCTCCAATCAGGTCAGTCTTCTAACAGCAGAGTGTTGGTATCGGAACAGCAAAAGACTGACTGTGTGTGTATTTGCGTGTAGAATAGTGAACAAAATAAAAGTAACAATGAGAGGAACAACAGCCGCATCTAGCCGAGACGGCTGGGAAACACAGCACAACAGTCCTCTCATTAATACAGAATACAGACAGAGAGCAGCAGCCCACACGTATCTATAGTACATGCTGTGTGAGTTACAGAACGAGATCGAGCCAGTGAAAGAAGAATAGATAGAAAACCGCACAGGGGCTTTAAAAGAAAGAGGGGGTGGAAGGGAGGGTGGGGTGGAGTTGGTGTTTTACCTCACTGCTGACTGAGACGATAAACCTAGCTCGACACAAGTCAGCAGAGTGGTTAAACAGCGCATACTGATAGAACAGCAAGTGCTGCGTCATGAATTATGAAAATATTTCAGTTGGTGTGAGCCAGTTTGGGTGTAAAAAAAAATATTTTATTATGTTACGCAGCACACACCGAATTTAAAAGGTTTAAAGGATGAGGCTGACCTTCTATATTTTGTATTATGTTTTTAACGAATCCCAATGTGTTGTCCTGTCCTTCAATACTTTCAGGCTTTTTCAGCCAGTCTGTGGCGCTCTGCCCTAAGCCAGCTTGTTTTGACCGAGAGCATAAATCTTTGCTCTGAAATATATTGATTTGCTTCAGTTGTAATAACCTCATTTTTGTGGATTATTTTCAGGATTCATGACTTTATGCACAATCGGTGAGCATGTTTTATATGTTGGCAGGACTTGTGGTGTTGACTGCAGTAATAAATTAACCCTTTGACTTCCATTATTTTCCCAGAAGTCTAGGCTTGTAGCAGAATTAATTACAAGTATCAGATTCCATTACAGGATGATGTTCTAGTGTTCTCAACAAGTGGCTGAAATACAACCAGCTGCCAGTGACCGGTGGATGTTAAAAGACTGTTTTGAATAGCAAATACAAATATAATATAATCTATAGAAAATATATGAGAAAATATAGAGAAAAGAGGATAATTTGTAAATATTTATTTTGTCAACAAAGTATGTGCATTACTGTGTGTGTGTGTGTGTGTGTGTGTGTGTGTGTGTGTGTGAGTGCTGTAGCTCATACCTCTACCTCCAGAGGGCAGCGTGGCCACATCACTGTTGACAGGCAAGCCAGCTCCCAGTCCGTTGTTTAACACAGGGCCATCAGACGGCTTCAGCTGCCATGTCAAACCCAGCAAGTTGATCGCTGCATGCAAAGGGGAAAGACAGGAGAGGAGGGATAGAGGTGAGGTTGAGAGAACACATGACGACAGAAGTCAACTGTCTCCAAGTCAGGGAATGCATAAAAAAAAAAAATAGACATGAAAGCTTATCTAGTCATGGAAATGGAAGAGGCCAACCCTCTGAGTCTGATCATTTGTGAAGCAACTAACGCACCTTTTATTGAATACTGTTTTGTACTGTTTTAGTTTGCATCAATCAAAACGGCTGTTAACAAAGAAACAAGTAACCTATAGCACAAAATTGGAGGCGAAGCTTACAAAACAAACAATTAAAAACCATAAAGATCTGTCATTCTCCTGTTTTCTGTCTTAAACATAAACCTCTCAGAACATGCTTTGAACCTGACAGGTTCTGCTGGGTTTTTTTTTTTGGAAGCCTTTACACCATCTCACAGAAAGCAGGTGACAGATTGTTCTCTGAAGAGATCACACTATGACTCGCCTTCCCCCTCTCTTCTTTTGTCCTCTGTTGTGTTGTCTATTGTGTGCTTGCGGTATGAAAACTGCTCCAGTGTGTTCGCTCTTCACTTTGTCAGCGCTTTACTTTCCCCGTGTTGCTTTCCTCTTTATCCTGTTGCCAAGCCTCTCCTCGCCCAAAAACCAAGGAGAGGAAATAAAATAAAATAAATAAATGAATAAAATAAAATAAAACCAGAGTGGTAAAAAAAGAGGAAATAATATAATACTGTACAGGAACGATAGCAGATTTATTTTGTGATTGTTTCAATAATTCTCTTCTCTTGCTTTGGTAAATTCTTCTATGCTTGTATGAATATTAAAAATCTTATACAATATACATTATATATTGTTGTGCAGCTTCCATGATATACAATGCATGGATGCATGATTGTGTACAATGCATTATGTAGGTGTTATTTTATGTTTCTAAGCACCGGTCTTACCTCCACCATGAAAACCTATAACACCTGCATCTGAAGCCTGAGAATCAATTTCTCTCTTGTCAAATTCTATCTCCTCATGCCTTGGGTTTGCACACATAGGGATGGGTATAAAAGTTGCAAGAAAATACACTGCAGCTTTTGGATTTGCTGCCGGGGCAGACTCATTCTCACCCTCGATGTACCATCTCTCTCTCTCTCTCTCTCTCTCTCTCTCTCTATCTCTCTCTCTTTTCCTTTCTTTGTTTTTTTCATTTTTTCCCTTTCCATCTTTTCTCCCCTCCCTTGCTCCTGGTCAAAGGAAAGCGCTGACACCTCGGCTACTGCCTTGCCTGTGCTGTCATAGGGAGGGGAGGGTGGTAGTAGGGGAGAGAACAAGTGTGTGGGAGGGAGGGAGAGAAGCTGACACACTCCCCCCCCCATGTTCAGTCTCCTTCTCTTATATCCACCTCTTACCCTCTGCTCTCTCATCTCTCTGACCTTCATTCCCTTTCTATCTTTTCCTTCAATTATCTTCTTTTCTTCATTCTTTTCTTCTTATCTCGCCCTGTCCTTCCTCATAGATAATGCAGGCATGCGTCCACGCACACATACAGCCGCACGCACGTGCATAGATGGTATCGTGGGGAGTAGTCGATAGAAAGATTACCTATTGAATCAGCTGGAGACAGTAAGCAATAGTGAGTCTATTGTGACGCCGCTCTCAATCTAGGTCATCCCCAAGAACACATCAGACAGCCCTATAGTCAGCGTATTGTGGATGTCTGTTCATTTGTGTGTATGTGTCTGTGAGTTGGGGCTTCCTCTTTTCTTTCTTTTTCCTGCAAGTGGCTGTTGTGACCTGACCAATAGATGGCACTCTTACTCCTTTGCCACAAGAGCACAAAAGCCAAATGCAATGCTTTATCAACAGGTTTCTTTACAGCAAGACACAGAGCAGGACAGAGAGACAAAGAAAGACAGCGACAAAGACAGATACTTATTATTATTATTTTTTGTTTTAATTTTTTTAACCAGCCCATCCCTTATTTTCACAACACTTGTAATTTTAGCCAAAAGTGCTGAAGTCGATGTGTTTAGCTTTTTGTTGCCATCATTTTAAACATTTTCTTTTTCGGATCATAATTGTAGTAATTACAGTTTTCAAGCTGCAGTGGAACACTGTATTAAATGTCATGCCAATAAAGCCTATGAAATGAATTCAACTGACAGAGAAAGGAAGAACAATGAAGGCAATCTGACTTTTTAGGTATGTTCTTTTTAAATCTGTGTTTTCTCACATTCATGTTCATTTTAACAGACATAGTGAAAAACACACATGCGCTGACACGTAAAAAGATCACAGAGAAGCAGGTTTAACAAGCAAATGACTTGGATTAAAAATAGATCAGTTGGTTCATGAGGTTTTTATGTAATCTTGATGCATAATTCAGAGAGGCAAAGTGCTTGCCAGTATCATCTGCAGAAGACAGCATCTGAGGCTGCAGCACACATGATCCTGTGACAGAGAAGGACGGACTGGACTAATGGACAGAGAGGGATGAGGAAGATGAAAAGAAGAAGGTGGTAGTGACTAGGCCAGTGGTCAGAAGATCTAGCAGAAACAGCACACCGTTTTCTAACATCAGCAGTGAAGAAGATGAGTAGAGAAGAACAGAGAGAATACTGGAGGACAGCAAGAACAGACAGAATATTAAAGAACATATAAAACCCCTGAAGAGAAAAAAGGAGCAGGAAAACAGGCTATAGATGATGTTGCAGAGAAGAGAGGAAGAAATGAATAAGGGCCCCCACGGATGAAATGAGGAAAATGGCAATGTTAGGAAGATGGCAAGTAGAGAGGAAAGATTTAAGGGATGAGTGGCCCGTTATTCACTGAATGGTTGGGTATGAAAAGGTGGCTGTGATTCATCGTTGGCTAGTAAGTGGTTCACAACAGAGGCAATCAGACAGAAATGCAATTTTTATGTGTAAGCTGTGTGTTTAGAGAAATATTTATATGTTTTAGAGTTAAAGGGTGTAAATGGATTTCTGCATGAGAGGCAAAAGAGATGGAGAAAGGTGACTTTGTGGCAGTGTGCACTGAGTGTCCCTTGACTGGAAAATATTGTATCATCATCATTCTGTTCTCTGGAACATGTTCCAAGTCTCTCTCTCTCTCTCTCTCTCTCTCTCTCTTTTTTGATATGCTCGCTTGCTATGTCTCTCACCCATTCCATTTCAACTCAACCTTATCATTGCCTGTTCATATGGCAACACTTCCCATTGAACCACTTGCTCTGCTTCTAATTGCACCAAAGGCAGAAAAGGGCCTCTTGTGTATTTAGGTATGTAATCTCTTGCAATACAAGTAAAATTACACAAAGACCACAGATGCACATATACACCGACTCATGCATGCACATAGACAACACACTTTTTTTGCCATCTCCCCTGGCCATCCAGATAAATGCATATTAACTGTTCTAATTCACCGCTAAATTAACAACTCTGACCTCAATTAGGGCTGTAATTGTAGCTGAGACCAGCCCCCCGTCCTCGGCCGGCTGCTAATTGGTTTAGGAAGCATTCTGGCTGCTTTTCTACCTTTAGACCCCCTCCCCATTTCCAAGGCAGTCATTTAATTGAGCTGGTAGATGTTTTGTTGTCCAGAAATGTATGCACAAAAAGAGCCACCTGAGAAGGCACACCTTATCTATTCTTTTCCTCCATCACTCGCACCTTTCTCTCGGTCTCTGCGGCACAGGGGTGCGGTGCTAATATATGGAGAGAGTGAGAAAAGAATAGCACACTGCTTTGGGTTCTCAATATTCAGGCCAGTTCAGTTATTAGAATTTACCACACAATATCTACTTAAGCATATAGTCTATAAATAAAGCACCCTTCTCTCTCAGATCATTTAGAGTTTCACATAGATGGGATAGATGCTGCGGATGGCTTTTGCCCTAGGGTGGGTTATATACAATAACAGAAGCATTTGTCTGCCTCTGAGTGTCTGTAACTGTGTATGCATGCTTAAAATTGCATAGTATTAACAACAAGTGCACAAACTGGCATGCACGCGGGCACACACTGCAACCCCCGACGGGACCTCCTCACCCAGCTGATGCAACTGAACTGTAATTGACTGCAACACAAAAGGTTATATGAGTCGCTCACAGCTCCTACCTACAAAACAGCGTCTCGCAGGGAGAAACGGCCACTCACTCAATCACACAGCAGAAATGGCTTCCTTATTGGCACTGAAATATAGAGGCGGCTCGACGCATATGCAGTCGAGTGCGTGCACACACACACACACACACACGCATGACTGTGTGATGGGCTAAATGAAAAGAGATGTGAATCAGAGTGATGTCCTCTTTTCTGAATCCTAATTTCCTCTTCAGATATCTCTACCCTGACCCCCCCTTCCCCCTCCCCACACCTTCATGCCTTCTCTTCTCCACATCAACCCTCTCTGCCTCATCACATCCCATCCTACCTCGGTCCTTTCCCTCTCATCGATCTGTATTAGAAACAGGATATGAGGAACTATGCTATCTTATCACAGATCAGAGAGAGAGAGAGAAAGAAAGAGAGAGAGAGAGAGACCGAGAGAGAGAGGGAGAGAAAAAGAGGAAGGACAGCAGAAGAAGAGTATGTTTTGGAGGCCAGATGACAGACTAACTGCAAGAATATGAGAGAGAGAAGAAAGGACAGTGATTCTTCACTTTTGCTTTCATCCATCTCCTGTTTTGAACACAGGACTAGTTAAGCACCATGGGCCTAATTGGACTAACGATTGGGCCCAGATAAGACCTCGACTAATGAATAAATGAATGAGGAAATAAAGGAGCGACTTGAGCTTATACACAGACAGTATGAATGCAACTCAGTGATGACTGTATATTGAGAATTTCCTGGGTTTATCAGCTTAGGGAAATTTAAAGATGGAAGCAAAAGTATGAGAATGAATAGTCGTTTATCTGAATATGTCAGATCTGTGATGAAACTGCAGCATATCCACCCATAGCTGACAAGGATAGTTTCCAGCATCCTCCTTGACCCTCATGAGGACTACACAATTCAGAAAATGAATGGATGGAAGTAAAATTACTAATGTGACACCAACAGCAAAATGTACATAAACTTTGAAAAAGAAAATAGTCACTGTGAATAAAATGGTGCCTTTCAGTGATTGAAACTGAACATTAATGTATATGTTAATTTCATTGTCGATATTTAAGCTCAATTTAACTACTGTATAAACTGTTAGACTGTTTAATCTATTCATATTCTATAAGATCATTATTGTGTTCTCATCATTGTTGTCCTGTGAGAGGTCTGTATCTTTAAAGTCAACTTTTCACAAGCCCAGAAAAATAGGGCTGTTGGTAGCTTGGTGACGGTGCATTTTTCTGCAGATCCAAAAAGATTTTAAATTGTTTTTCTGTTTGAAAAGAATGACAATTTCCTCAATATATATAAAGCAACACTTCAACCTTCAGTTTATTCAAAATCAACACATTCAAAGACGCATGTTATTCACTGGGCAGGGACAAGTTAAATGTGGAGGAATGTAGTGAAGAACAAAGTAAAATAAAAGTTGAGAAAAATGAAAAAAAAAAAAAAAAAAAAAAGCCTCCAAAAAACACAAATTGAAATACAGTTCTTGAAGTTCTAAACGGAAACCGGTATAAAATAAAACATTATCTTCAAAGCACGTACAACACAGAACCTCCAGATACAATAGCAGAAGGATAAAAAGGATAAACATTTATGTTACCATCATGTTCTATCTGAGGAATGTGATCCCTGCTTTGTATTACCTGACCCATTTATCCCTCTGGTGCAGATGGTGTAGCACCTTGCGCCTGGTCCTAGCCATGCCCTGCCCTTTTCCTGGACTGGCAGCGTGTGGTAAGAACCTAACCTTTATCAGTACGACAGGCCCTGCTGCTATGGACACACGCTCCACGTCTGATCCTGGAGCCCAGGTTCTTGCATTCACCATATGCCCAACTGTGCCTTCACCTCCGCACACATGCTAACACACACACACAATATATATATGGACGCACACACCCACATTGGCATGAGCGACACATCCTGACCTCTAGCTGCTCCATCTTGGATCAGCAGAAGGGAAGCCACATGCCGAGTGAGAGGGGACTTTGGGGTCAAGGAGGTCGGTTTGGAAAGCGGCCACTTTGTCAGATCTGCAGGTCCTACACAACTCAAGCAGACACCTTCAAGGGCTTCATAATAACAAAAAAAAAACACTAACAATTTAAAAGTTGATTAAAGCCACAGGAATGAAAAACTTTTCAACTTCAACACAAGTAGTTTTCAAAAACTATACAGCATTGGTTTGCTCTGTGAAACTTACTTACTTAGGAAACGATACCAAGAACCATGAAAGAATTCATTACATTTCTGAACCTCCTCACTAGGGTCATGGGGGTCACTGGAGCCTCTCCCAGCTACTTATAGGTGTAGGGGGGGTTCAGCCTGGACCGGTCGCAGGGCTGAACATATACAGTAAGGTTCTAGTATCGCAGACCTGACAGAATCACGTCGGCATTGTCCCAGACCTGAGCCAACGGGGTGTGTCCACACAACTTTTGCAAGTTTGCCAGACTGCGCACAGTGGCGCGAGTCCACTTCTCCATTCTTCCCACTGGTCAGCTGAAGGCAGGTCAGTGTGCCTCCTCTGTTCCATCTCCTCTCACTGGCATAAGTGTGAATGAGGGAGGAGAAAGGTCGTGTGGTGGATTTAACACAGCTGATTCAGATCTGCACCATTAGCTCCTCTCCTCACACTCAAATACTCATACAGACGCATGCTGTGACACCTGCTAACTATGTCCGTTTCAGTTTTGTTTTATTTTCTTTAAACAGGGTTTTGATTTCACTTAGGAGTTATTATGGTTCTTAAGTTTTGTTGTTTTAGATTTGGGTTTGGGTTTGTATATGAACGGTGGTTCTATTTTCAGGTTTCATTTCATAAACCCATAACACACACACACTCCCGCAGATATAATATTATATATAATATTTTGTCCTGCTCCCACCAGGATGGTGGCAGATGACTTGCCCACTTCACACTGTAAACCCGAACGTAATTAAATATATTAAGTTGTGAATACTCAAAGTTTCAGAAATAGCACTACACCACACCCATCTTGGCGCACCAAACTAGCACTACGCCTTTCAGCTGGTGAGCTTGGTGCATTGTTGGGGTGGTCTAAACTCAACGAATATGTCACTGCGCTGAGCTGGATCAGTGGTCCACTCCCACAAGTGTGCTGCCACACCCACCTTGGTACTATGCGGTCCAACCGGAAACTAGAGCACATAGAGACAATCACTGTCACACATGGACAATTTAGATTAACTGATTAACCTATTGGTATATGTCTTTGGATGGTGGGATGAAGCCGAAGTACCTCAAGAAAACCCCACGCAGACACAGAGCGAACATGTAAACTGCACACAGAAAGGTCTCAACCTCATCGATTGCTGTTGGAATCAAACTCTGTTTACTCTTGTTGTGAGGCACAAGTGCTATCCACTGCACTGCTGTGTCATCCACACTGAAAGCAGATGTTCAGAAACATTTCACAAACTAAAGAGAGCACTAGGTTTCTGCGAGTATCAACTGTGAAGATGTTCTCACAGAAGGGAACAAAAGCGGGGGAAAAAAAACATAAACTAAAATCAACATCAGTTCAGTTCAGTATGGGGACACACAAATACAACATGCAAATACAATACAAAATAAATGGAATTATATCCTTTCAGACTAACTAATATGTATGGAATTTAATCACAGGTTCTAATAGAAATGGTTGATTATGAAGGGGCTACACTGCTATAAAAGCTTACTGAATGTTGAATTCATTCTGCATAAATACATACATTTTTTCAGATCTACAGAATTGGCTTCTTTTGGAATATTTCCAGACTATGTGGGTTAGCAAAGCTGAAAGGACAGATAACACATGCTCCCTTTATGTGGCATTTTGCGCTAGAATTATGAGTGTTGTTTTTAGTGATGCTCTTGTTTGAATTCACACCACTTCTCGTCTGCCAATCAAATCAGTGCGGACTGTTCTAAACAACCTGAATCTGCCATGCCTGGCTGCAACCAACTGAACTTGCCAAGACGGGTGACAGTGTTATTGGACAAGAGTGTGGAATGTGAACTACATACTTGTGACTATTCATCATCTTCTTTTTTTTGTTGTTTACTTATGCTGATATGCTGAAGAATTTTTTATAAATATTTTGGCAGGAATTGCATGAGGACTGTTGTGAGGTTTAGTTTCTGGGTAAAATAGATATTTTCAGGAATTTCACTTTCACTGTCGAGTTTATTAGAAATTAAAAAACTAATTAAAATTAAACAAACACTGAAAGTTGCATCAGTATACAGTGGTCCCTTTTTTATTGTAGGGATTATGTTCTAAAGATAACTATGACAATGGGAGAAATCTGCCAAGTAGTCAGCTTTATTTTTTTAATAATTTAAAAAAAAAATTGTTATGTATTCTTTTTTTTTCTTTTTTGGGTGGCACGTTGGTGCAGTGGTTAGCACTTGTGTCTCACAGCAAGATGGACCCTGGTTTGAATCCCACACCAGACCTTTCTGTGTGGAGTTTGCATGTTCTCCTCATGTCTGCGTGGGTTTTCTCCAGTTTCCTCCCACCATCAAAACACATGCACTGATAGGTTAATTGATTAATCTAAATGGTCCATACATGTGAATGTGAGTGTGATTGTTTGTCTATATATGTTCAGCCCTGAGATGAACTGGTGTCTCATACAGGGTGTACCCCGCCTTCACCCATTGTAGCTGGATTAGGACCCCAGTGACCCCTCACAGGGGTCACTGGGGGCAGGTTCAGATGACAAGATGAGATGTATTCTTTACTCAGACAGACATTACAATTTTCTCTTGTTTAAACACTCTTAAAGTTCAAACCTTTGTAGATTTAAAAAAATAAATACCGTATTATAGAATGAAACCAACTATTTGTGCGATGAATAACAGTTGCCCTCTGGGTGCCTTTGAACACAGGTGCTTTTTGTGCAGAACATTTCATCAACATTATGGGTTTTGTCAGCGAGAACATTTACAAACATATATCACTTCAGAGTCACACTGCTCGTGATCAAACATTTATATAAATTTGCCAAAGCTGAACGCAATGGTCTACACTCCCTTAGCCAATCAGGATGCAATGTTTGTTTATATTATGTAAAAACAAAACACATGCAAAATTGCGCTAAAAATCTATGAAACAGCAGGGCTGTGAAAGGTAAACCACATTATAGTGAGGTTCAACTGTAATGAAGTACTACACAGTTTCATTGCTTATTGCGTTTTAACAGGGTAACTACTAACATATAACCTAAGATAATGTTCTAAATAGTGTATATTTTGTAAAAAAAAACCCCAACAACAACTATTTATTAATGAACAAACTGAAGTAAATCATTGGTATTATATTGTCTCAGGCAACAGTGATATGACTGCACTGTGGTGAGGCCCTTCTAACTGGAAGGAATAGGCAGTAAGCGATTGTGATCAGTCTGAAACAGTGAGACGGCAGTGATGGATGGAGAGTGGTCGTCTCGCAGGCATGAAGGTCACACTTGATGACGATGTGTGTGTGTGACTGTGAGTGTGTGAGTCTGTTTAATCAACAGACAAGTGAGCTGAGAGTGTGACTAAAAATACATTGTGTCTGAGGGAGCGTGCATGTGTGAAAATGTGTGTGCGCGCTCTCATTCATCAGTGGTGATCATACCATGTGGAGTACTCCACTGTTCCCGACAAATTCAGCCATCACACGCACGCACACAATCGCACACAACACCCCTGCAAAGGTGACACAAGCACCCGCTAGCAAGTTTACTCATTGCAGTCAAGGGCACAGCTGTGTCTGCGCGTGTTTGTGAAAACAGTCCACCTGGACAAGACTAAGCCGGCATGTCCTGGATCTTTCATTCCGATGTCTGTTTTTTTCTTTTTCATACATTTTCAGTCCTCTATTCAACTTAGATGCCAGGATGGGTCAAAACAGATAGCTTGTTTTAGCCTTCCTTACTTCTTTCATTATCACCTTGCTGCTTGTGTCTCCCTCTGTCCTCTCTCTGTCGCGCTCCCTCTGCTCGCTGCTTGTGTGATCAATTAGGAGACATTAATCCCACAGATATTCCAGGTGACAGAGCCCCAGGAGGCCACACTCTCCTTCATCTCTCCTCCTTCTGCTTCCCTTAGTTTCTCCTCTCCACACCTGGCTGTCTTGTCACTCCTGCTCCTCCTCCCTGCCATCACCCTCTCTTTTCTCAGCAGAGCAAACAACAGACCTCACTCCTTTCCCGTTTCCCTTCCAATCTTGCACTTTCATCCCTCATGGTGCCGACGCTGACATATCAGACTCAACCCTCCTCTCCTCCATTTCTTTAGTCATCTATCCTCTGTTTCTCACCCCTTTAAGTTCTGGCTACATGCTGACAGTGACACATCTTACTCCTTCCCCTCTGCCCTCTCTGCTCCAACTCAATTCCACCCCTTTCTCTTTTCCATCTCCCTTTGCCTTTCTATATCTCACCCTCTCCAGGTTGCCGTTCACAATGACGGACCTGTCTTCGCTCGTGTATGCCAACCATTCACCTGTATCCTAGCAACCACCTCTCCTTTGGCTCTGGTGCTCCATGCGGAGCAAGCAAACAAGATGCCTGGGGAATGAAGAACAAGCATTCTCGTTTATCCTCCTCCTTCCATCCGTTCAGTCATTCCTTCACATGTAAACAGGATGCTGTACTTGGCTAGAGTTGGGAGTCAAACATTTTAGCAGAAAATGCAGCTGCTTAGTCACATATAAATACATTATTAATCACGCAATCATATATATAGAGCCAGATATGCACAGACAAATTACAGATGTTTGTTTTTCTATTTTCTATGCGTATGTGTGACTATCTCTACCATGGCTCAGTGTGACATACTGAATATGGTTCAAAGAGATATCGTCTGCCATGCTCTTCTGGCATGCTGAGTCCTGCCTTTCTAAAAGGTTCTCAGTCTGTACATGTGTGTTTCTGGAAGATTGTTGAGCAATTTCAGAAGCTTTATTTATGGTCTTGGACAAACAAGAAAGAAAAAAAAAAGGTGTTTGAAGGCCTGGCGCACCCTTATGGCCGCACGCACGCACACACACGGACACACACACACACTTCTCATCGGTTGTTAGAAAAGTGTATTCGCACTCAAGCACAAATGCACAAAAAGAAAAGTGCTGTTCAGGCACATGTGTCTGGGTGTAATTTATGAGTAGGCTCCTGGGTGGACGCCTCAGAGGGGTCCTCTTCACGCTGCATGGCTGTGGGTGCTCTGCACAATCCCCCATGTGAACACTGAGCTCTCTCCCTCTCTCTCTCTCTCTCTCTCCCTCTCTCTCCCTCCCTCACACACACACACACACACACACACACACACACACATACACACACACACACACACACAAACTACGAAACCCCCTTATGAACAGTGAACTCTTCCAACTGAAACTCACTGCACGATTAACGCTACAAAAAGCAAGGTAAACACAGGGGTTTCAGGCTTGGCAGCACTGCTACAGCTCTGTTCAGCACAGACAGTACACAAGAGCAGAACATCTTCTTACTGTAACTGGAAAGAGGGGGGTACTGTTAAAAGTAATAGTTATAATATACCATTTCAGCCTTTTTGGATTTAACAAATTGTAGCCAGTTGAACAATTAAGTTATGCTGTAACGCACTGACATTTGGTATATTATAAAATAATAAATGCACAGAAAGTGGAGCTTAAAAGAAACTTTGTTAGTAGCTGGTGTTCTGCATTCACTGAATTCCATTCAACAAATTCTGAAATGCTGAGTTAATAGTATGCTAACCAGTTTGTTTGTTCTCAGGAATAACATATAATTTAATACATTTAAGGTATGGTTAACACACACACATTCTGCTTATTAGAGGAGGTAGGGACTATTGTTAACAAGTTGTGTGTATCTGGCAGGTGACCAGATGGTGAAACTGGTGTAGACAAAGAAGTGATTATGTCTCCAAAATCAAGGCGTATTTTGTATTATATTACACCCTAAATTAGTTCAATAATTGTGTGTTCTTCAAATTTTTTCCTTTTTCTGTCTTTCTTCTTCTGTTAAACACTTGCCTTCCTTCTTTATATTCTTACACACAACATCTATTTACACTTTGATGCTTGCCCACCTCCATATGTGCAAAAATGTAAATTGCAATAATTTGTGTTGTTAATTTTGTTGATTACGGAAAAACAAAATTACAGGACAAACTGTGGACATATCTTGAGGAAAGCAAAAAATAAATATGTAAACTAAAAGGTTTCTCTTGTGTTTATACATCCAGTTATGTCTGCTGTATGTTTGCCACTTTCTCTCATCTTGCCCTTGCCATACTGTGCTAATTACAAAAATACGTCTTCCAAGATAAAACACATTTGTCATAGCACACCAGCTTGGTGATACAAATACATTAAAAGGACAGAGTGGGTTTTGGCTGTGTCCGTACACACTTGCTCTTAAGTATCTACAGGGGGCTGTCGTGAACTCTGCGGTGGCTGTGGCCGTCCTTCCTCTCCTAACTTCAGTTTCCTGGTTCCATATGTAGCTGTCCAGTGCAGTGTGACCGTGCAAAGCTCAGGAGAGGATGAATCTGTCTGTGTGCCCCCGGGCAAGGGGCCTTGATCTGCTCTGGAGGACACACACCACTCTCAAGGGCACTCCGTGGGGGATGCACAAAGACACACATATACACACAAGCAGACATACATAAACATCCACACATGCACACCAGCAGCAATCTGAGTAGTGTATGTTAGCAAGCCAGAGCATATCACACCCACAGATATACACACACACACACACACACACATATATATATATATATATATATATATATATATATATATATATATATATATATATATATATATATATATATATATATATATATTTATAAATAATGAAATATTGTATTAATAATGTATGTAGGGGTGATGAGGGAGTTGTTCATTCTGCTGATGCCACTGTTTCCAAAGATCCCCCCATCTGTTGACTCTGGTCTCTGGGGTAAGAGGCCAATCAAGAACTCGGTGACACATCTGCCTCCTTACACATACATTAACACACACACATACACACACACACACACACAGCAGCTCTTCGTATTCTTTCTTTCTCTATTGTCTGTCCTGTCTGTCTCACTCACATACACACAGACCTACACTCTCTTGTCCAGCAATCGAGGTCAAGAGGGAATAAATTCCACGCCCCCACACACACTCCCACATGCTCTCCTCCCTGCAGATCTAGACAGCCATCAAACTCTCTTCCTGAGGTGCTTGGTAAGTGCTCTCCTCTCAGTATTTGCCGTTCCTCTAAGTAAAACTATCATGTGTTTGGCTGTAGATCAGTGAAAAAAACATCTTCGTCCCTGCTGGATTTGTTAAGATTTCTGTGCTGACTGATACCTGCATGTGGAAATAGTCCCTGCAGTTTATGTATCTTCCTATCTGTCTGACTGGCTGTTTACTGATGCTAAGCAGAGGCTGGGATTTCCTGCTGAGTCTTATTCTGACAATGCACACAGCTACATTAACAAAGCTCATGTTTAGAGTCTGCTTTTGTATTTATACTTAGCCATTAGCTCAACACTTTTTTATTGTGAAATAAAGACAAATAGAAATAAAAGTTATGTGATGTGTGAATATGAAACAAGAAGAGCTTATCAACCTGACATAAAGTGATATTATTGCGTATGATAATTAATGTGCTCCTTCAAAGACAGATCTGTTTACACGTCATGTGTCTGTCTTTTTTGGCCCTTTTCCACTACCCGTTTTCAGTCCAGTTCGGCTCTACACAGCCCTTGTTTATTGAACTTCCACTGGGTGTGCACGGCATGACTCAGCCTGGAGTATGGGACCTATTTTTTGTTTGGTCCAACTGTGCTGAGCTGATACGACAGTTGTTGTCCACTGATTGGTCAGGGGGAGTGTCTGAAGTGTCTTGTGCTTCGCCTTTGGATATGTTGTTGTCAATGTCTTTTGGTGTTGTCAGTGACAACAAACCACAGAGTGAAACAGCAGCAATGACTCAATGGTCTGCATGTTTGTTTACTATGTGTGACACTGTTGGCACCTAAATGGCATCACATATTAAAAGATGTCACGTCCACCCACTTTCACTATCTCCACCCACTTCGGGGTAGTACAATTTATAATGGAAATGCAAACCAATCTGTTTCAACAGTACTATTCAGCTTGACACGACACTGTCAGGTTTTGTATGAAAAGGGCCATTAGTGGCCGTGCATATGTTTAACTCTTCAGCTTCTAATTAAAAATGTGTAACATTTAATTAAACCTCCTTATGAAATATGTTTGACGCATGTTCACTCACCAATGAAGTAGGACAGTAGGATGGCCAGCAGGGCAGCAGCTGCGATCGCTGTCACCGCGGCACATTTCCAGCTGCAGTACTTGGACGGCTTCTTCAGCTTGAAAGCTGAGCGAGAAAAGGTGTTTCTGGGCAGCAGGCGAGGGGGCGGTGAATACACAGTTCCCGAGGTTAAAGGGTAACCAGGGGAAGAGCTACTGAACAGAGGGGTGGTCCCCGACGACGTCTTGAACAAGAAGTGCCTGCGGGTGAGATAAAAAAAAATGACAGAAGAAAAGGTCAATGTACAGCCAGAGAAATATGAAAACTCATGTTATGATATAAGTTGATACCAGTGCTGTAAAATAAGTGGTGGTAGAGCTCAGTGGGAAGGTAAACATAAAAAGGACACTCCAATCTGCCACCCAATCAGTCCAGATGACAAGGTCACATATGGGCAAGCTTCTGTCCAATTTTTCTTTCCGATGAACCCTTCCTGCCATATGGGTTTGAACATTCTTGAACTGATTGTGTCTCCAATTCGGCTCGTTCCAGTCCAAGGTCTCTTTTTAACCTCCACCTGCTCTGCCCACCCCCCCTAGCTTCCCCTCACCCCACTTACAATGTGCCTCATTTTGACTCTCAATGGCAGCAGAGGATCAGTGCCATTCCCCCTTTCCCCGTCCTCCTTGCCCCAGTGGGGTCAGAGCTTGCAGAAAGGATAAAAGAGGGATTTGAACCATCATCCCTTTGCTCATATTACCCATTATCCTTTGCTATCACTGCACCTGCTCACTGAAAAAGTCTCCTTTATGGATGACCCTACCCTCCTCTTTCCTCTTTTCCTTCCCTTTGTATCATCGTGACATTCCAATCCTTCACAGATACATTTGAATGTTATTCTTCTGAATTCACTTTGTATCACCACGTCTTACTTTATTCACTAGTTACAGATCAAACTTCCTTCTTTTGATCCCTCAAAATTACAGTTTTGCACTGACCTTGTCATAGAACGAATATGAAAAAGCACACATGAAGAAAGTTTTCAAGGACACTAAGAAAAAATAAAAAAAACTTTGCCGCACTTTTGTGACAAATTTTGTGACACACACTAATTGTACACACAGGAAATGAGGAACTGCCCCTACACTGACTCCAGGTGGTACGACAGAAGAAAGCCCTCGGGTGAGTGTGACAGATCAGAGAAGTGGAGGTTACTACATTGCCTCAAAGATGACTGAAAAGAGAGGGAGTTTTTGTCTGTATGCCTTTGTAGAATTGCTTGTTTGTGGAAGGGTGCACAGGTGAGCACATTCTAGTAATTTTTTTTTTTTATTATTTCTGTGAGGTTTTCGACCTTGGGCTTTAAGATGATTTTGGGAGGGTGACATTTTCTGATAAAATATATTTTAAAAAAAGAATATTACAGTGAAGACAGTTTTGAGCTGTAATTGTTTTGAAGGTCGACAGGTCAAGTTAATACTTTTCAATAAAACTGCACTATTCACTGAGGTCTACATTTACTGATGCCTACAATTACTTCATTCAAATGCATTCAGAAAGATAATTTATGTTCTTTTACAACAGGTTTTATGTTTATATTGGTTAAAGTTGTCCCAAGAGGCCACTGTAGGAGGCAGTTAAAAAAAAAAAATCAAAAGAGGTTCAAGGTGAGATCTTTTAGACAGAACATTTTCACATTTTGCTGTTCACATTATAAGTAACAGAAAATGAAAAAAGCACAGCTGGCAAGCCACAAAATCATATAATTCTCAGTAATCTAAGTAATGTATCTCCGAATCATGGGTAAATCTTGCAATAAAGTTCAGTGTCACATCTCAAATCAAGACAATAAAATTCCCCACCACGCCCACATACTAACATTTGTGTTCACCACTGACAGAGACCCTTTTCCTTTATTTGTCTTCTTCAGTTTTTGAGTGAGCAGCCACTTTCATGTCCTAAAGAAGCCTTTGCACAATTAGAAAGACTGATGATTTTAAACTATCTTTACCCATCCATCAATTACTGAAAGCTAATATTGCCAATTGTTTACTGAAATATTAAACGATGATGTGTCGAGGACTCATTAATCTCATCAAATGTTTGTTACTGTATCCTTATTAGTGGGTTGTGAGTCACATGTTGTGCTTGTGTTGATCACACCACAGAGCTGCATTTGAATAAGACAGAGTTTGGTGCTCAGACTTGAGTTTATCCTCTTGCTTGTTTAATATGACTGACTTCTGTCACCTTGAATACATGTGTATTTGCATATATCTGTATATATTTGCTTCCAGGAACTGGAGTTCTCATTTGCAATTTTTTAAAATAGTATTTGGAGTTAGGCAGTTGAAATGCCTGCTTTGGCTTTGATTTGTACCACTAGATTTATGCCTTTTGTGGTTTAAGTTAACATCTTTGTCAATGCTGAATACAGGGATCGTAATAGGACAAGCATCGATGTATTATTAGAACTAGATGTTACATGTCAGGTTCCTGTTCTTTCCCACTGCACATGCACTTTAAAGTTTCACCTGCTGCCCCCACCTACGCCTTCCTACTGGGCTCAATGGGTGCATGGACTTTACACTGCCATCAAAGATTTTAAAAATCCTTTTTTCTGGGCACTCAAAATGTATTCAAAGACTGTAAGAGGAAGCTGGAGCCCATGTGATGTCATCCATTGCTTTCCGTTGCCTTGATGTGACCATAGTGTGCTATATTATAGAACTGAGGAAAATTCAAAATGTAGTTAAATGGTTCTGTCAGCCAAATATCTGCTCAAATTTACTGTTTTGTCTTGTTAATGCAACTTACTGGTACAGTCATGCTTCATCAGGAAAAAAAAAAATCACTCTTTTCAATCACAGAAGCTCCAAATATCTGACTCAGCAGACAGGCACGCTGTCAATCACACCTGTCAATCACACATGTCAATCAAAGCCTGAAATAGCAGACATCTGATTTTTCAAACATTCTAAAATCTTATTTACGGGCCAACAACTTACAAAAAAATGGGAACCAGCAACCAACACAAATGATTAAACTCTAAAATGCAGGCTATGGGAGTGAGGATATTTTGAAACCAGCACCTAGTGGCCATCAGTGGCATTACACATGTAGATACTTAACTTTCAAGCTATGGTCTTTGCCCTTAGGGTTTAACACATGTTCCATGTTATAACAAATGTTAATTAAAACATTTTAGATATCCTGTCAGCAGTTTACAGATGTCTCTTTTATTGTTATGCTTCACACACACACATGCACACACGCACACACACACACACACACACACACACATAAAAGAAAAGCTGCTGGGGATTATTTTGCTTTAGTACAATTGGTGGCCATTGGGGAAACTGAATGAATAGCATCACTGATGCAGTTCTCCTGATACTTGAATGTAGTATTATAATATACTGCCCATTCTTATGTGTATGCTAGCATCGTTCTTCTATAGCCAGTCATATCTTTGAATTTACACAGTCAGATCAGTAACTCACTGCTGTAGCTGGATCAGATGACTGCCATTAAAAACATCGTTTAACTACAAAACCCTTATCCTTTTGATATCTTTAATAAGTACCATTTCATAACAGGGTGTCTGTACAAGTGTCTGCTGGTATAAAAGCAGTTGGTGAAAACAGGTGATATGCTCAGAGAATGAAGATTTGGTTTGGGAGCACTCTATATCAATTATTTAGTCAGTGCTCTGTCTCTTTCCTTCTCTCTCATCATCTCATGCCACTGATTGTTGAATTGGTATCCTGCTAGATCCCCTCACTCTCTCCTTCCTCCTTTACCTGTCAGGTACGCTGTGTGACACCAAGGAAAATAAGGAAAAGAGAAGAAGAAGAAGAAAGAAAAAAAATCCCAACCCAGACAGAAAGAGGCTGAAAGAGCGTGAGGAGATGGCACGCAAAGAAATATGAGGTTATTGTCTAAAAATACCAGCCTCTCAGTGTCACAGCCATCAATTTTAATATGCATGCGTATAAACCTACATGCTCCTGAATGCAAGAGCGCACATATCTTGCATGCGCATATACAAATGCATATAGACTCCAAGGTCAACTGGTGTGCCTTTGCCTCAACTCATTTTCACAGTCATTGAAGCACTCTGTGATGGCACGACCAGCGGTAATTAATTACAATAGCCCTAATGTGCATGTGTGACTGCAAAGAGAGGCTGAGCTTGTGAAATATTTCTGCACAGACACAATGTATGACTTGATGTGCTGGTATGTATTTGAACGGAAATCATTTCATTCTATGTCTTTGTTGTTTGTGTGCAGAAGCTTGACTGTGAGCTTGCGTGGGATGGGAATATGTCTATGGGCCATACTAATTACGAGTAGGAATGGAAAGTGTCTAATGTGCTCTGGGGAGGTAATTGACATTGATTTATGTTGCAGAGGACTATGGAGGGGTTCTATCATAGCAGGCAGCCGGCAATCACAAGTCTGTATCATTAGGCTGGTGTTTGTGTGTGTGTCTAAGTCTGTGTGTTTATGTGTGAATATGGTGGAATTTTTGACAGAGGTCCAGCATGGAAACGTCACACGTAATTAGAGAGAGCTGACGGAGACCCCTCTCCCTGTTTTCCGCCCGTTATTCTTTCCTTTTTGAGCCAGCGACGCCCCCAAACCCCCACCCTTCAGACTAGCAATTGCTACCTTGCTGTTGTGAATCTTGTCTTACACATACTACAAACACACATCCATACATGCAAAAGCTAGCATGCCCAAATGGCACATCAGCAAGAAACCCACCCACGGGTAAAGAATGAAAATGTATGCGGGTATATTGTTATGAAATTGCCCTGTTTGTGCTATCAAACACTTAATTTGCATCTAAGCAGCCCCAAGAAGAGACATAAGAGAAGGACAGAGGATTGAGTGGGAGGCTATAGATTAAAAGACAGAGAAAAGAAGGACGTGTTTTCACTCTATTCCAACCCTCTTCTCCATTGAGAGAAAAAAGGACCTGGACAATTAACCACAGAACAGAGAGCATGCCGGGTAATTAGCAGGAAGTCAAAGCTCGCATTCCCCTTGAGCGAATGAGCACGCGCATTTTTGCAAGTCTACACGCACACACTCTTGATTTTCTCAGCCTTCATAAACATGTGGTTACTGAGGATAACACTCTGAGAATCATCATCAGAGGTAGAGAACAATTAGCGGAGGTCGACTCGGTATGGGGGTGACTAAAAATGGTCAGATCTGAGAATGAAACAGAGGGCTTGGGGAAAGGAGGATGCTCTCAGATGCTGTCATGAGGATTGTTCCTCACAACAATTGCAGAAAACAATAATAAACAAGCAGATGGATGCAGTATAATGGGCTTTAATTTCTCTGGCTGGTACTTTGAAGAAGGACATGGAAAATTCGGAGGCTGAATAATATGTCTGGACAGAAAATATACCCATGTCTTTCTGCAAGGTATCTCATCTAGTACACAGGTGTCTGGTTATTTCATTGGAGCTGAAGTGAAGTGCAGAGAAAATTATTAAAACATTCTGCCTTGAAATATTATCTTTCTTGGTAGTAAATAATAAGATTCAGCTTGTTTTTATTTGAAGTACTGCTGTTTTAACTTTAGTTTTTGAATGTAGAATTTATGTATTTGGAGACCACACCATTTTAAGTAAAGCCAGTGGAGCAGTGGGAGAACAGATTTCTGTATTTATCCCTAATTCTCATATGTTTTTAATCAAGAATATGTCTCATTATTTTTAATAAACGTCTATTAAAAAAATCATCAATGAGAAAATGCATTATGTAGAATAAGCTGATACAGCCAGGGGCCAGTGCATACCTTTGTATATTTTCTACATAAATTGACAAATATACTAATACTTTAATATTAAAAGAATAACTGATCAAAATAATCTGAAATTAGTTTTCAAGGGCAGCAACAAATGTTTTATAGGAAATGCAACAGACAAAATTAAATTATTTATTATTGGTATTGTTATCATTGTTATTGTTATTATTTTTATTATTATCATTTTTGTACTATGCACTACATTGCTATAAGATGAATTCAGGTTATTGGGGAAGTGAAGAAGGGGTAGGATTAAATAAGCTTATGCTTCCTCCTACTCCTTTTCAGACATGTCATTGTTATTATTATTGTTGTATTGATTATTGTTGCACTTTGCACATGTTCAAAATAAATCATTCAAATCAAATCAAATCAAATTAAACTACTGGTACAGTACAGAATGTGTTACTCCGCCAAGGAATGACGGTGTTATAGTTTTGTCTGTCTGTTAGTAACATATCTCAAAAAGTTCTGGCTGATATTTTCAGAAAGTGTTGATACTGGTATAAGGAATAAATGATTATATTTTGGTATTGATTAGTGGAAGTATGGGGAGGGGTATGTATGTGTTTAATTGGGTTGTTCGGGGCAGAGGGTGGGGGCTGATCTGCCTCGGCAGAGTGTGGGGGCTTTTTTAAAGGATGTTTTAAACATCCTTTATGATATATATTCACTGGTTAGTTGTGTTTAGAGATGTTTGGTGGCAGTGTCATAGGTTTAAGCCAATGCGTTCTTCAGATGGTGCTTATTTCTAATGATAGTTTAGACATTTATGTTTTTTTTCTTGTATCAGTATTGGTTTGTTACATTTGCTGATGTGCTCTTTTTTTTCCCTGCCATGATTTAGTGATAGGTGAAATTCATAGCACTTCCATGTCCTTGGAAATACTGCTGTCCACACTGAAAAAAAATGGTGTAGTAATATTTATTAGGTTAACTGTCACAACTTTTATTTTCTAACTGTAAGTAAAAGAGATTTATCATTTGCCAGAAAAAAAAATCACTATTGGCTCCAAATATTGGCTTAGAAATATCAATGGCCTGCATCAGTCATCAGTTAAGAGTGATGTAAAAAAAAATGCCATTGGTATCGGCCCCAAAAATCCATATCAGTCGATCACTAGTTAATTCTACTAATAATGTCCTTATTACTTTCAGTGCTAGTCATTTATAGCCCCTATCAATAATTTATTTATTAAAAATGGCTGTGGAAGGTTCGTATGTGTGACCTGTGTGAAATAGTTTTTCAAGAGTAAACATACTAAATAATTTTTTAATCACTGCCCACCTTATCTACAGAATTCTTTATTTACAATATGAATATGTTAACAGTGCAAATGTTTTACTTTATTTTAATGAATTTGTAATACAAGAGGAAATGTATTTAAAAACAAGTAAAAAGCCCACTTGGTTGGGGTGGTGGATCTGCATAGTAATTCTAATGTTATATGAATCATGAAAGAGCATATCATTAATAAACTTTTCACAATATGCCATGGTTCTCATATGCATATTTTAGTAGTGTCTGTCTGGACATGAATCTTTTCTCTCTACTTCCTCTTTTTCTCTTCTACAGGTGGCGTCTTCAAATCCGTCCTCATAGTAATGCATTTGAAAGTAACCATACGTGCCGCTGCTCCATCCAGATAAATTGAGATGCTGCAACTCTCTCAGTGATCTTATTTCTTTCCTTATAGCTGAAGCCCACAGTGGAGCGGCCAGGAGGTGTAGGGGAATGTCCTCAGATCAAGATGAGAGATTGAAACTGGCATAGGCTACCAAAGAGGCTCCAAGGGGCCGATTGGAAATCAGGTCCTTTCTCTCAAAATGCTGAAACACATGTACACACATGTGTTGCCTCATACATTCGTTCTGTGTCTCTCAAATGCATACACAGTGGTATCACTCATCCACAGTAATTTATCTCATACAGGTAAATGTATCCATGTTCTACAATCCCCAATCTCCATCCTCTGCCTTTCTATCTTCTCTCTCACACACGCCCCAAAACAATCTCCTTCAATCACCACCTCTCTCCATTTCTCTCCCTCTCTCACCCCTTTATCTCTCCCTCCTCTACCGTAAACTATTCCTTTCCACCCCCCCCACCCCTTCACTCTCCCGTCTTATATTCCTCTGCTATATCACTAACCCCCCCCCCCCCCCCCCCCCACTGCTGTGCCTATCACTCTCTTTCCCTGCCAGTCATCTAAGCCCTTGGGTGTTCTTAGGTGATCAATCTTCATCCTCTCAGCGCTGTCACACTATTGGGTCAAGCCAAAACACAAACACACACAAGTGTGCACGTACATTTATAACGAATGGACAACAAATGCCAAGATTTACATATGATTACAGTGGGGAGCAGTCAAAGAAAACACGCATGCCTGGATTAAAAAATAGACCCACAGCCACAAGCTTCACTTGCTCACATGCACACGTGTGCTCATCATCTTCTCGTTGCTAGTTTTAATGAGATGGAAGATACGCTCTGCCAGTGCAGGGGTGATGTGACTCTCTGGCTCTGCCTGGCTGGTGTTAACCCAGTCATAAGCTCCAGCAGCTCCAGCCAGCCCACCCAGTCTCTGCTATCAACAGGCCCAGAGAAGAGGACCCAATCTGGGCTAAAGGGAGGAGCTGGAAACTGTCTGCTGCTCTGGGCTCCATTCATGGTGACAGGATCTGAGCCATGTCCAACCCTACCACCTGAACCTGACCAAATACTGGCAAAGCAATGGATTCAACAGTGTGTGTGTGTGTGTGTGTGTATATGTGTTTTAATTTAAAGTGAGGAGTCAGAATAGGGTGTTTGAGTAGAGAAGGCTTTCTATCTTTGTTTTTAAAGACTCTATCTCAGCAAATAAAATAGCTCTAACTACAATATATTATAGCTTATGAATCTCCATGGCAACAGAGGTCTCAATAAACAATTGCAAATGGAATGAGATGCTATTTAAAGGTCCGGGCATTCTTCTTCACTACCATGCGACTTCTTTCCCATCATGCATTCGATAAGAAGCGTCAGCACAGGTTGAGCATAGACCTGAGATCGGTGGGGCTGAATTAAACATAGCCAGGCCTTATAAATACTGCAAGGGGCTGACGCTCAGGGGAGCTTATCTGGTGCCATCAGAGTTGGAAACCCCAGCACCCAGCAGGAGAAACACAACTACAGCTTGCAGAGTAAATGCTCAGAGCATGAGAGTGAGCATGCTAGCAAGCATGTAGGCAATGTCCCTCTCACTGCATGCCTCATGAATAGTAATACCCTGCATGAATGCTCTGTTTGCCCGATAAGTGTTCTTTGTGTACAGGCAAAAGCGCATGTGTAGGGTGTGTGAAATGGTTTGTATTTCCTGCTTGCTCACTCCAGGTTGCATGCATAATAGCTTTGACACTTGACAGCATTACATGTGTGTTGTGCTTGAAGATGAAGTGAGGAATGGATTTCAGTTTTTTCATCAATCAGAAGCTAACAGCAATTTTCTTTTAAGTTGCTAGGCTCAAATATTGACTTGGAGTGATAGAGTGGGGGCGAAAAGTGAGACCCTGTAAACAACATTCTGCAGAATGATGTTTCCTCTGTGAGCTACTTCGCATACTAAAATACAAAACTACTAAAATATTTGTTTCTCCTCCTGAAAAAAATCATGGCTTCAAAGTGTCTTCGAGGATATTCTTGCCATGGAGCAGCCCCGCATGTTACAAGAAGCATTTCAGAATCTTGTACAAGAATAATGGTGCCTGTACAACCTGTGCCAATCATTGACTTGCAGAGTGAGGAAAAAAAATTGTCAGGTGGGTGTACTGTAAGTTAACAGAACTGAGGGTCCAGGCACACATCAACAAAATCTCACAATAAAATCAGTTCAGCTTAAAAGAAACAAACAGGCAGAGCACAAATTTACAATATATCTAGTATAAAATGAATGATGCTATCATAATTTGCTGTCTCGTGGCATTACATTGTTGAGCAATTCAATGTTGGGGTATAAATATCATCACAAAAGAGTCATGCAGATGAGATAGTCAGTGGATAATCAGTGGAGCAGAATATATAATTGAGCGTTGATAACTTGGCTTATGCCTGAACAGTTATGAGCTTGCTAGCATTAGTTTATTAATTAAGCCACTAACACAAACACATAGATGGATTTTGGGCTTTTGTAAATAACATTATTCCTTTAATAGAGTTTTCAAAGACTTTAGTCCTAAATTAGCACTTGCTGTGCTGACCAAAAATTATCACAAATTAATTTTTTTTAAGATTATTTGATTCACAGAAGGCTATACCATACTATTATTCATTTAATTATGTTTACATGGCTGTATCTTATGTACTACCTCACATAGATTATTCTAGAAAGAGAAGAGAAAGTACAAAAACCTCACATTAAAAAAAAAAAAATCTTTAATGAATAGGTTTTGTTGTTCTCCACAAAATTATTTAATATATTATGTAAGTTGCATCCATGAAACGGTTACAGAATGGAGAATGGAATAATTGCATAAACTACAATGATATGAAAATAGTAGGTAAAAATAAAATACATAGTGTCCCAGAGTGTCACCAAGTGACCCCCATGACCCTGGTAAGGATAAAGCTTGTTCAGAAAATGAATGAATGAATGAATTTGAGATGTCGGAGTGACTACATGGTCAGGAGGAACAATAAGTAACAGGATTTATGTTGAATATAAAAGGTTTTATTTTTAAAATTTGAACAAAAAAAATTCTGGAGGATGGTAATTTTGTCATATTCCAAAGTTATTACAAATGTTCAACGTGTGCACCACTTGTGATGCAGCACACATCAAGTCGGCAGTGGAGTTCTTTTTTCCTCATGAAACGTCTTATGCCACATCCAAATCTGCTTTCCTGTTGGCACTTGTTTATGAAATATTCTAACAAATTCATGTTGTGCATTGACATTTAACTGAGTTTGGCCATACTTCAATACACAGAATGCTTTTCCTATTGCAGTAAACAGTGTGTCTATCCCTGAAAGCAGAATAATAACCATTTCGAACAAAAAAGGCAAACAAATTTGAAATTTTAACTTTTATTAGGTGGTGAAATTATGTAAAAAAAAAAAAAGTTGGGACACCCTGTCCTTAATTGGTATTGCTTGCTTCCTACTGAAAGTAAAATATAATCACTAAAACATGTAAATCACAATGAGGAGATGTTTAACCACACTGAATATTCTAGAAATTAAATTCCGAAATGACAGTGGTGTCTGTGAAGCATGTTAAGTATTTCTATGGCTGTTAAAGTAACATTTCTAAAGTAAGTGAGTCATTTAGTTTCAATCAATACATACGATATACAGTCTTTTCACTCTTATATTTTGTCCTTCCATAAAGACACAGAATGAATTAGTAATGCTGTCTAATGCTGAACACAGTCCTACTTCCCCCATCTCTTCCTTTCAGACAGAAATACTTATTTATTAACAAGTACTTTTTATTGACTTTCCTTTTTCCCATTAAAGAATGCAGGGCTTCCCTTGAGAATTTAGATGTAAATATGTACTGTCTGCACAAGCTGTACACACACATGACTGTCTGTGGTGATGGTGAACCTCTTGACCAACGCTCTCAACCTCCTCTTCACTTAGCATCACGGCTTAAAGCAGCTGCAGACAGCAAAAGGCTTTCAACAGACTTATTGTCACAGTTTGACACATCTTGGGAATTCATTTCCATCCCAACAACATGGCAACACAAGTAAACTTCCTCCCACTGTTTCACTTTCATTTGGCTAGTTGTAGTTTTTGTGCCAAATGTAACGGTGAATGCTTATAGATTAAGTTAATTTCTGATTTTATGTAACCTTTGCTCCACAATGCATGATAGAAAGGTTAACACATAAAGAACCAAAAGTCCACCAGAGGCCAATAGCATGTACTAATATAAAATGTTTAATACCTGCTGTTCCATTGTTCCTGTCAATCCATGTAAGTAATTGGTGTAAAATACAGTTTGTCATCTTTTCATGGTCATCAAAGTGAGAGGCTTCGCACGATGAAACACTGTCATCTTCTAAACAGTGGTCCCTAATAATTAATGAATTCTCTTGTATTTATTATCCGAGTCTGAACAATCTTTTATTTTGAAAAATTACCGGATTCTCTCGGTTACATCTCTGTCACATGAATGCCAAAAATGTAACCCACATGTTAGCAGAATAAGTAAAAAACAGATGTCTTTGGAAAGCTTCTTTTGGAAGACACTGAAGAGACAGAAGAAGAGCCTCTAGAGTTCAATGACTGAAGAATGAATATTAAGGTAATATATTACAAATGCATGGGGCATCTAAAATTTTTTTCCATCACTCTAAAAGATAATATGTGATGTTCCTTGAAAAAACACAAATTACAGAGTAAAATATTATAATAAATGGTCATAAATGACCTTAAAAAAGGTGAAATCTAGAAAGTAACTTATTTAGAAACTATCACAAAAGTAGTACTGGATAGTTGTGGGTTATACATACATTTGAAATATCTTTTATGTCATGTATTTTATATAGTTTAAAGGAGGAACACATTTTGCCCCCACTGAGTATAGAAATAATGAACAGAAAAAAAAAATAAAATAAATAAAAATAAAAAAATAAAATAAAAAAAATAATATATATATATATATATATATATATATATATATTATTTTTTTTATTTTATTTTTATATATATATATATATATATATATATATATATATATATATATATATATATATATATATATATATATATATATATATATATGGGGTAGAAATTCTCCTCCATCTCTGCTCTCCTGAAAAGCAACTCAGTCATAAATACTCAAGTATAAATCACTGAGTCTGAATCTCTCTCTGCTCTCTGTAAAAGATCACATTCCTGCGTTGGTGGATTATTACTGAATTTGGAATGTTCCATAGAGAGTAAATTGTGGGTAATTAATTGTGTTATAAAGTATTAACTATTAGTAGGAGGCTCCTCTTGATCCAGAGCACTCCATAGCACTTCTAGCACTGAAAATGTGTATATAATTTACTGCATATTGAAGCATTATAGCTGATGTTTCAGCTATGCTACTGGATGGAGGTATAAGAATAATTCACACTGTATAGGAATGAATTTTTCTCATAGTATTTCACTCTGACATTATCTGTCGGTGCCCATAGGGATGTAAACTTTCATACCTCACTATTGATTACATAAGGCTTCCTTCCATGGCTGCTAACTCGAAATAGCTCCAGATATCAGCATTAGGTGAACCTCTCAGTTGTAACAACTTTTTTAAAAAAATAAGAGAATGTGATTTTTTTTCTCTGACCTGGTCTCTAGCGGGACGTTACTGTTGAGTACCCAGCTGTCCTGTAGCTGAACTGACTCGGGGGTGGTCGGCCCGTCTCCAGTGCCAGGAGCCGGGGCGTGAATAGGGTTGCGTCCGCCTCTCAGAGTGTTTCTGTTCAGGCTGTTGGCAGACTGGTGAGACAAGGTGTGGTGGTTGTGCGGAGGGGGCAGCGGAGGCCGTAGTGTGGACTGACTGTGGTGGTTGGCAGCCCCTGTAAGAAAATAACAACAACACATCACCAATAAAATCTTAACTTCTCAGTGAAAGAATCCATGAATAGGATTTTATGAGCAAAATTTGTTTTATTTTAAAATTCTGCAAGGCACAGCAGACTTATTTGACATTTGGTGATTATTTACCCATGTGCTAAAAACATAACATTTGTCTAACTGGCAAATAACTTCAATAATGTAACATTATGTGTTACTTTTGTGCTGGAAGTCATTTTGTCAGAGTAGGTGTTATATTTTCCAAGTGGTCGATAACTTGTTTTAGAAGAAGACTCCAGTTAAATTTCCTATTTTAGGCAGATTGTTGATATTTTTTTTTTCTGTTCCTTTCATTCTTTCTTTTTGGTTTCTTTTTTCCCCACACAGCTAAGACATTGTGTGTGTGTGTGCATGAGCAATATTAGAGCACTCAGCACAGCATGTGCCCTCATCTCTTGCTCTCAGACTTGGGGGAACATGTCAGCTAGAATCCAATACCAGCCCTTCCAACACTGAGCTAATGGACTGTTGAGTGAGAGAGCTGAAAAACAAACCCGGATGAGTCAGACAAGAAGACCCATTCGCACATCACCTTTCTATCTCCCCCATCTATCGCCCTCTCTGAATCAGTAGGGGATTTGAGCCTGTCTTAAGTATATGTGTGTGTGTATCTGTGTGTAGATTTGTACAGAACTAAAAAAAAAAATCTATAAACCACATACTGTATAGGAGAGCACGGCACAGTTGTTTCTCTTTGTGCGCATCATTTTTTTTGTATGACTGAGTATCTTTAGTGCATGGCTGATCAAACAGGAGTCCATATCCAAACATGTTTAATACAAAATATCATGTCTGACATGTTATGACTGTCTATACTTTAATTCTAATATTGTCTCAATAGAAATATTTGGATTATTGCAAAACACACAGTTATTGATGTCATATTTGTCTTTGATTACAACTCCCATTTCTTTTTCTTTCATCAAGACCACACATCACACATTCATCATTATTTTACACATCTAAGGCTGGAATACATTAAAACGATTGTTTGCTTGCACATTGCCTTACTTGCTCTGATCAAAGGATGGAAAAAGTGCAGATATGCACACATATGTGAGGGGTGAAAACAACAAAAGGAACCGCTTTGTCAAGCAGTGAGATCACACTTGCCCTCCACCATTTGTCAACTCCTCTTGAATTCGATGAGAAAAGAAACAAGTGTACTAGAGGAAGGGAAACCAGTGGAGGTGTCACACACTCATGTCCACTTCTGCGCTTTGATATTTGTCAGTCAAGCGATTTCTGAGCAGAGTAAGAAACAGCACCTTCATATTAAAGGACACACAAACCTGAAAGCAAAATAGATACCCAACACAGACGCAATATGTAGAACTATATAATGTGCAATGGATTTATTCAACTGTTTCTAAGTGTCCCTCTATTTCTCCCATCATTACTCCCTCTCTTCCCGGACAGGTGTTTACAGTAAATAAGCAGCAGTATGCTCCCTTGCAACTCCAGCTGTAATGGCTACCAGTTTGTAAGGTGACCTGATTCCTCTGCACCGCCACTGGGGTGCAGATGTCACCCACATGGCCCTGCAGAACAGATGCTTGTGAAAGGAGAGATGTGGGGAAGGGGGGGGGGGAGTAGAAAAAGAGGGAGGGCCCTGACCTCTGTGATGTGGGACAGACACAAAACATCTGTTTGCACATGCAAAGATGCTCTTGGGACAAAGACACATGCATGCATACACTCGCATATGCAAACATACATGCAGTTACACACTGCATCATTATGATAAGACTAAATTGACATTAAAGTATGCATAAAGTTTTATTTCTTCTACTCCCCTGCCACTTCCTCCTCAGTTCAATAAAGCCTAATTTCTTCTTGAGCATTGTTTCCTTCTCTTTCATCCCGATTTTATTTGCATTTTGTTTGTGTCTTTTGCTGAGATGTAAAGCACTTGGAGACAAACCTTGTTTGTTAAAAGCACTTTATAAATACATTTGACTTGACTTCCTCTCCCTGCAATGGCACTATAAATGTTAAATAGCTCTTTCCACACAGTATCTGCATAAATACTTTTATGTAGCCTGAGCTCAACAATACCCACAGAGCCAGTGTAGTGGAAAAAGCAGAGCTTACATGCAGGCATGATCACACAGTAGATGCAACTAAACGTGGGTATTTCCATACTCACAAACTACCATGATGTCTTCCATGCCTAAGTCTGTTTATGAAAATGGATAAGTTTGCAAAAAATTATTTTTCATCCATGAATATTGAAGAGGTTTTCTCATTCATTTTCAGATTAATAATATACGGCACACCTCGGAAAATGAATACATTTTCAGCCATACAGTAGTTTTCAATGAACTGCTGTGATAGGAGTGTAGGCATGACCTGCGTCAATATGTATAAGCTCCAAGGCATCCTTCACCACTGGCGAAGGTATTTGATTTTACTGTTCAACATTCCAGTCTATATAATGTTTCATAGAGACAGTCTCATATTCTGTACAGTAAAGTGTCTTTAAATTTTGTTTCAATGATTTTAATGGTTCACTTACTCACTCAAAGAAAAAAAAAGATGGAAAACCTATTATCTACTCTATTATCTATATTCCAGAGGCAAATTCATGAGATAATGGGAGAAAAATGTAAATCTGAGAAAAATAAAGCCTGTTATTTTATGTTTTTGCATTTTTTATGACTTTTTGGAGCTTGATATTGTACAGAATTGTCATGTACTGTCAGGTTAACTGTTATGTGAAAGAAAGCAATTGTTTTTGCTTTTTATTGAGTCAGTATTTGCAGAATAAAGAATCACAAAGGCTCAATCTAACATCTACTGTTCCTATTGCAGCAACATATATTTGCACAAATAAGTGGTTAAACATAATTTTGTATTTCATTCAAAAGCTGCACATCAACCTTTAGAAGTTCAACAAAAGGTCTCTGCAGTTACGCTGCAAAATATTTATGATCAGACACAAATTGCTTTCTTTTTCTGTGCAACAGCAGAACAGAGATGTGTCAAAGAAATGTATTCTCATGTTGACTTCAGATTCATCAAAAGAACTGTTAGTGCTCACCAGGGAGAAATACAAACATCTTCAAAAGTATTACTGTCTGAGTAGCAAGGCCAAAGAACAAGGCCTTTTTTTATGCTTAGCGCATTGAAAATTGCATTTTATTTCAGCCACAGAAACACAAATCTGACTTAACCACCGGAACAGAGCCAACTCACAGTAACAAGTAGACTGGAAGTAAATGGGTCCAATAAATTACAAGACTTAGTCGGATGAATTGTCCAGTTGCTAAAGTGCAAACCTGCAGGTAGGCTAATAGGAACAACCGTTTTACCAGGAACCAGGTCTGATAAAAGACAAAACATGCAGTGAGGAAATGGAGCAATTAAGGTGCAGCCAAGCAGATCACATTTTATTCTGCTTTATCTTTTCCTCCTTTCTTTCCAGTCTTTTTCAGTCACCAGTGTGAGTAAACAGCGATCATGAAAAGATTTTCTCAACAGCTCTCTGTTTTGTTTTCACAGCCACTTCTCTGGAAAAAGCTCAGAGCCCTTCTGACTGCAGTTGAAGCCTGACCTAGTTTATTCTGTCCAAGGTCTCCTGCGACTGGAGAGGGGGGACTATAGCTGTAAACTGGGGGGTTTGGCTCTGGCTAATCCCTGGAAGTTCATTATGCTCGCCAATTCAAATGAGCCTCTTTCAGGAGAAGAGCATTAGCCTATGTGCTAACCTGCTTCCTCTATAAAACACATACACACAGCAGTGAGAGGCAGGGGATCGCCACACCATATTAATCTCACCGTGTGTGTGCGAGTGTGTGGCCAACTGGCAGCGGGAAGCAACCAAGACAGTTTGTTTTTTGCAGCCCTGGTTGGGCAAACTATTGACATTTTCTGTGGTTAACAGGAAAGTCGCAGGGCAGGACAGAAATGCCCATTCAGCAGTTAAAGACAGATCAGAGCAGGGCTGAGCTCTCACCCCCTCACTCCCCACCCTTCCTCTGTCCTTCTCACTCCCCCTGTCTTTCCATCTTTTTATTTCACGCCCCATATCTCTGCTGCTTGCATTCATCTCTTTTTTTTTTTTTAACTGCTACATTGTTTTCCTGGGCTAATTGCTATGCGTCCCATGTTTTAGGGTGGTATATTCCCATGTGCAGCTGCTTCTTATGTCCTCTGTCTCCGAATGTCACATGCTCCTCATTTGTCATTCTTCTCAGAACTCAGAGGCTGAAAACAATGGAAGGAGAACTCGAGGTGAAACCAAGGTACACACATGCAAACACACACATGCTGACAAAAGGGGCTTAATTTTCGCACAGTTTGTGTTACAGTCATAAACACATGCAGGCACAGGAAGTAGATAATGGTAAAGGCATACATTTCCAGCACACATAAAAACACACACACACACACACCGCCCATGCCTTGGCTAGTCATCTTTGTCTAATTAGGAGGCAATAATCCGCTAGAGAAGAGTCATCAAATTCAGCCAAAAACAAACAGTCTCCATGAGCAGAAATACACATGTGCACTTCACCCACACACCCGCACAGATGCATATAAATGCACACACACAAATCATCCCACTGTTACGCAAATGTCACCCTTACATAAGTGCCATTAAGAAGAACAACATTAGTGAAGAGAAACGAAATGTGTCTTTGTTGTGCCTTTGTTTCTGTAGATTTGTTTCAACAAACCATTAAACATTCATTGCATCAGCAGTGACTTGAGGTGGCTTCCCTGGCAGCAGATAGCTAGCCACTTTAGAGGAGGCTTGGGCTAAAAATAGCTTAGCTTTCCCCATGCATAATGAATGACCAGAGACAGCGCTAACGCTAGCTCTTTCCAGGAGCGATCTGCTACGCTCCGTTTGGCCGTCTCAGCTCTCTCGTTCCGGGGGAGCGTTCCCAGACAGGTGCTCCGAGCCAGACAGTATTCCCATATAAACACTTGCAGACCCAATTCCCAGCCAATCCTCGGCAACAACGTTCCGTTCCCATTCACCTGTCATGCTTCACTAGGAACACAAGTCATGTCTGTCCACCTGTTAGCTTAGGTAATGGTGGACTACTTTAGAGAAACACACACACCAACACAAACACACACATATACAAACAGCATGTAGCTTCCTGAGGATTATCTCACTGTGGTCAGTTTCTGCCTGACTTGGTAAGGCTCATTTCCTGCCCAGCGTCCACTCTCTACAGGACCACACAAAACACACGTGATTCGGAGGGTCACATACACACTCAAGCAGGCACATGCATAAACAGTCACCACTTATAGGTGTTTTATTTCCTCTCAGCCATTCGTGCATCTTTCTACATGCCAGGGTGTGTTTATACAGTGCCAGACTGCCACTCTAAACTCATTTAGGCCGATTTTAATGGACGCCCAAAGCCAAGGACTCTCTCTGCACCCATTAGATCAGCAGTCCTGGCTGGGAAACATGGTAATTTGCAATTTCATCTCAATATTGTTCTCCCTCCATCCAAATAACTCTGTTTCATCCTCTAAGCTCTTGTCAGCTTACCCCCTTTTTTTTTATTCGCATTCCCCCTTGGTTTTTTTGTCTCTTTGACTCCTTGTGTCTCTGCCTCTGTCTCTCGTTCAGATACTTTCTCCATCTATTTTTACTGGCACGCTTTGAATGTGTTTTTTTTTTTTTTCATGCAAGATGTCTCATTAAACAACTTCAAAAGTCAAACTTTGGTTTTCTGTATCTCTGCTCCTATTTGCCTCTTTGCCCCTCTTTTCCTGCTTCTCTGTCGTTTTCTTCCTTTGTCTCTCTTGCTCGCCTTCTCTGTGTATACATGCTCAGCAGAGACTGAAAGAAGCCCCTGAACAGAAAGTGTGGGTGTATGCGAACAAGAATGAGAGAAAGAGAGTGTGCCTGAGAGCCTCACTCTCCCTCTTTGCCAGCGTCTGCCATTAGGGTGTCAGTGGCAGAGTGAATTTATTTGCTGTGCGGTTACTGGGCTAATGATTGATGTTGCCCCAGCAAACAGTAAACCAATTAGAAGGCTGATGTAACGTCATTTTAAAAGCCTCCTAATCATGTTGCTCTTGAACCTGGGACCCAGGCCTTCCCTAATGAAGATTTATACTGGATCAAAGGAGAGCCTAACGCCATTAACAATAGATTGTATTCCACCAAAAATCACATTAGGACTTCTCTGCCCACCCTCTCCCTCCCATCAGGCTTCTGCTAAATATATCTGGCTGATTACAAGTGCAGATGCACAGAGGAATGGAGAAACAAGGGAAGAGAAGGAAAAAGAAACAGAAAAGGACAGAGTTGGCTCAGAGCAGTTAATTGTTGAGAATGAATGTGTATAGTGATGAACAAACTCATCACTACAGATGTGTGTGTGTAGGTGTGTGTGTGTATATGGCAGAGAAAAATAGTTGCAAGGTGCTGATATAAGCACACAGGGCCTCTAACAACCAACAAGAGAGTATCCAATGATGAAAGAAAAAGCTTAGAGTTGGAGAAACTAACTAGTTTGTCTTTGCTGCACTGATCCTCCTGCCGGCACTTAAAATTCATCATCCCCTTACCTTTCACTTTCCGGCAGATTATTAATGTCATATGGAAAATAAGTACAAACACACCTACTCACTGGCATCCAATCTGCACTCTGCAGAGGCAGGGGTTGCTTTCACTTGCATCATTGTTTTTTGGAACTATAGGTGACAAGGGTGGGAGGGTTACTTTTAAAATGTAACCCATTAACAGGTAAACAATTGTGTGTTCATAATAAGATTTTCATCATTGGGGAAACAAAGAGGACGGGTTCAGAAGCAAAGCATGTTTCCTGTTATGCTACTTTCTGTTCATGTTTTTTTCATGAAGCAGTGAAAGCTTAATATAAACATAACTATTTTATTCATAATTATCAGCGTATTGAATAAGATGCCATCGCATTCAATTCATACATTGAGTTTTGAGAACTATTTGAGAAAAAATAAATTACAGCATTTCTCTCCCCATAAAACCACATATTATTAACTATAATTTATGTCATATGATTTATACCTCTCTGAAATGTGGTAATTGTGCATCCAATTAAAACCCATTAGCTTTGTTACATTTCAGACAATAACAAGTGAATGTCTTTTTGTTTGATTTCCAGTCCAGCATGACTTTGGCAGAATGAAAAATCAAGACGAAAATGTCTAAAAGAATCAGATGAGACATTGAATTACGCACATTGCTTGGCATTTTACTGAGCACTGACTAAATTAGATCAGGAAATGGACATGTGATGAGCTAATACAGATTTCCAGTTGATGGATGATTGACATAGAAAGGAATGAATGGACAGATAAAAAATGGATGCATGGGGTGAATGGAACACTTTCTTACCCGTTGAGGAGGGTTGGGCCCGGAGCAAATATGCGTCATCCGGGTGGGGCTCCAGGTGAGAGTGGGTGGAGTTTTTCTCCAGCAGGGGCACCTGGCATTCCCTGATTGGTGGAGACGGACCAGGGGAGGGGTGGTGAGGGGCGGACGAGGAGGACGGAAGGGACGGAGGGAGCAGGGAAGAGGAAGAGGTTGGAGGGAGTGGGCGACCTGGAGCATGGAGGGAAAGAAAGGAGAGAGAAGGACGGAAGGGGGATATTAGACAAAACAAATGGCAATGACTGACAGTGAAACAGGGGTTTGTTTATAGAAAGAGGTTTAATTTCACCGACAGAAACTTTGCTGTAGAAATCCATCACACCTCAAATTTGTTTTTGTGTGACTCCAGCCAGGCAGGCTGTATTGTTTGTATTTGTGCAGACATTAAGATATTTCCTTCTGTTCAAATACAATGGATGTGAGTGAAATTGAATGTGATGCTCACAAATGTCAGTACTACTGACAGTGAAACACTAATGAAATACTGTGTTTCATTAGTTTTCTTAAGGACTGAGGAGTCTTGGAGCTATGATGGAGGATGAGCAATTGTATGCTTTAAAGCAGAAGTGTCTGGTCCTAGTCCTCGAGAGCTACTATCCTGCATGTTTTAGATGTAACTTTCTTCCAACACACCTGATTCAAATGACAAACCCATCATTAAGCGAGGTGAGCAGCTGTAGCTGAAGAAGTAGAGCAAAACTGAAGGGTTGGCAGTTCGAATCCTGCTCTCTCCCACTGTTATGTGCTGTTGTGTCCTTGGGCAGGAAACTTCACCCTCATTACCTTCAGTGCTGCTACTCACACTAGTGTATGAATGTGGATGGATGTTCGGTGGGGGTCAGAAGGACCATAGGTGCATAATGGCAGCCATGCTCCTGTCAGTCTAGCCCAGGGCAACTGTGGGTACATATGTAGTTTACAACCACCAGAGTGTGACTATGAGAGTGAATGAATAATGGATCCACTGTAAGAGCTTTGAGTATGCGTACTTTGAATAGCGCTACAGTATATAAATCTAATCCATTATTAGGGTAGGATACCGATACCAAGTCGATACTTTCAAAACGGTATTTAAATCAGTACTTTAAAAAGGAAAAAATATAATTACAACCATAATGATGACTTTTCATCAGGATTTTTTTTTCAGTGGCAGAAACAGGCTTCCATACACATAGACGATTGAACCATAACATAAAATTTTAACCACTGACTGACTGAACCAGTCTGTCTGACAAACGCACAAACTGTGAAACTACATCTGCGGCAACTTGTTAACCTATTATTATTGTTATTATTAACCTCTTTTTAAGCTCGCACCACATGTCATGTCACCAGTTGAGGAATTCACAAACACCAGTCACTTATTTGTAGTTGTTATTAAAAGTACTCACACTGTCACTGTCATGGTCCAGTGTCTCCACAGTAGCTGGTCTGAAGCTTTATCTCTTGGGTGTGACAATTCCACTCGGAGTATTTCCATTTCTAATGTGCTATTAGCACAATGCTATGCTACTTAGCTCTTCACAGAGGCTTAAGTAAACACTGTGTCACCAAGTGCTTCATTAAATTAGATGTTTTCCAGCCTTTGCATATAAATGTCTTTAACACCTGTAGCATATGGAAGAATCTGGAACTTCTTGTGAACTGTAACAGCATGTTCCATCTTTTTAACCTTGACATCTCACTGTCTGTACCGCCATGTGTGCGCACACGCTTCCGTTTAACAGTGGACAGAGGGCATAATTAAACAACAGCTGCATACATGCGTGGTACCAAAATATGGTACCAAAATTCACTTTAGGTTTCGGTCTGGTTACTACCATTAATGGTTGCCCCGGTTCCATAACTATATTGACTTTTGGTACCCAACCCTATCCATTATTATTATTTTAAGCTCTGCAGAAGCCTGACAATGACTGTCAGGTGTCCTGGAAGAGGGAAACTTCTCCAACATGTAGGATAGTAGCTCTCGAGGACCAGGATTGGACATCCCTGCTTTACAGATTTCTGCTACCTTTGTTGAGTTATTAAAGATGAGTGAATTGTAACACACCATAGCAGGAGTATATTAGTTATTTAAAATGGTGAATGTGTTTTAAATAATACAAATGTATGACATCCCTATATAGCAGACTTAAATTATACCATGTTATGAATTAAATAAAAAAAATAATTATAGGTTTACATGAAAACTGTTCTGTATTTTGTGACAGACATCACAAAATACAGCGACATATTGTAACACATCATATTTAACCAACATTTACTTAAAATGATGGTGAGGATGTTTGATTCTGGTTCTTTGACTCCTCTCTTCTTGTGTTTCCTCCTGTTTGCCTCCACTTGCACCTAAGGCTAGGACATGAGGAGAGGAGGAGGTGTAAACTGAGAAATGAGTAGCTGATAGCCATGAAATCTTTAACTTTTATTTCAAAATCTAGTGTAGATTCACTCCAAAAATCCTTGATGTGTCGTTTCAGCAAAATTACTCTTTCACTAAACCTGTTTCTTGTTACAGCCCCCTGGTGAAACCAATGTAAAACAGTCTGAGTACACAAAAGACACAGGAGGGACTCACTACAAAGACAAACAAGCAAAGACAAGTATACTTATCTCCTGAATACATTTAAGTCTGATAAACAAATTCCAAACTTCAATTGCATTGTACTGCTGAAAGCATGGATGTTAAAACTGCTTTTTAAAATTGTTCTTCCTATAGAAGGTAAGCAAAATGTAAATCCAATTAGCTTTGGCTGTATAACCATTTGTGACAATTACAAGACGGTGTTAAATTCTGAAATAGCAAAGCACAATAGCAGTATTTAGTGCCAACAATGAAGGACAGGGCTTAAGCTGCAAAAGTGTTCTGTGTATTGAATTGAGTAAGGATTGTAGAACAAGTCAAGAGGAAGAGCCTTTCTGTCGCTATGTGTTGCATTGTGTTGCTTCAAGTCAAATAGCAGGATTTTGGTGGAGGACCTAAATCCAACATAGAATTGTCCTCTAGATGGATAAGACAAAAGAAAGTTAACAAGTAAGTCTTTAAATAGTAGGAGCCATGGGACACGTGGACACAATCAGGCTGTCCCATACACCAGAGAGAAAAGAGAGGGATGGAGAGAATTCACTCTACTCTCCAAAGATTTGAAATCAAGGACAAAGACAAATCTAATAAATTCTATTTAGAGACGGCTCAAAATATAGAATAATTATGTCTGCCGTATTTGCAGCTCAATCAATCAACAATATGGTAAGAATGAGGCCACCGAGTCCGGCTAATCCACCGAAGGACTCAGGTTATTAGAACTACTAATTAGGTAGTCAACCAAAGAGTATTTGACACACTCATCATCACGTATTTTCTCCTGATTCCACCTTCAAAATGACGTCATGTCTTGTCCTTCACCTTCCAAAGTTACAATGACGAGAGGAAAACAAACTTCCTTTGTCGAAAGTTTACCAAACTTTAAACTTGTCTTCTTTTGTCACTGCGAATTTAAGTTACTATACTTTTCATAGTACACTTTCATAGTAATTTTCTTTTGCCTTTCCTTCAGAACAAAAAAACATGATAAGTGAGGCAGAAACAGAAAAGTGGTGGGACCTTGAAGAAAACGGCAAAACATCTCAACATTCATACATCACACAAAATCGCTTTTGCTTTCCTCTTCTTTCACTATTGACTGTTCTCAGAATACAGATGTGGTGTGATTGGACAGCATTCACCTCCTCGTCGCACTTGGATTGATAGGAATCAAAATGTGTAGAGGCCATGATAGATGGGGCACCTTTTTTAGGTGATAGTGCGATAGTGCTTGCATCAGGAAAACAGTAACTGGTCTAAGGAGGGGATGGGGGGGGGGGATCAATGCAGACATCGTTTTAGAAACCAGATGCTCAGACAGAGTTTAGGGTGAACTTCCCCATTGTGTGCTGCCTCTGCATTAATCAATGAAAAGACATGTTTGAACCTCAGACACATAACACTTTAAAGAGATATATTTGATAGAAGCTAAGGCAGAATGATGCCTCTGTCCTGCTGCTCATACTGCTCCAGCTTGGAGCCTTGCGTCATGGAAACCAGAGCTAGGATCGATCCACAGCCCCACGTTAACTACACCCCAGAGAGATGCCAACCTTGTCTTCTGTTTAGGTATTTGTATGTGTGTGGGTCTGTGAATGTGTGTGTATGTGTAAGTGTGTGTGCTCATGTGTCCGGTCAATCTCATCAGAGCAAACAGAGAAAAATGGATAAACAATGGCAAAGCAAACACTGTGGTTGACAGGAGGGAAAAGAAGACAGGAAGGGAGGGACAGCGAGAGATGGATGAAGAAGGAGTGACAACAAGGTCACAAGAGTAACCAAATTAGTGGAAAGATGAGGGAGAAATCAAATCAAGATGAGGCAGAACAGAAAGAAAGTCCAGTTCTGAAAGTATGAGCTGACACGATTTATTTCCTATTTAAAAAAGATAATAATTAGAAGGGGGGGAAAGTAATAAAAGGGATGTGAAAAGTGGAAGACTGAGGGAAAAAGAAATGAAGACACAACAGAGGAATAGGCCATGGACACACACGCACAGAAACCCCCCCCTCCCAGAAAAGATTGATTTAAATTAATCAATCACTCAATGATGGCAAGAAGGGATCTAGCTATTTGCATATTTCACAAGGCCTGTAATGAGGCTTGTGGTGGCAACAGGCAGTGAGAAATGCATACAGGTTTGTGTGTGGGTGTGTGTCTGCAGTGCACCTTAAACATTGTTTTATTGCAGTTGCATGTTCTTATTGCTCGTGCACGTACAGCTATGCGTATGTGTCTGTAGTTATTAATATTTTAAATCACTTTAATTACAAAAAAGGAAAAATTGCACTTGTTGGCCAAAAGCAATTAAGGGAACTTTAATCTCCTTAGCAATTATGCTGTGGGGCATCCTTAACTCAGTCATTTCTGCCCGCTACATTTCTAGAAAGGTCAGTGGAAATTGCTTTGTGTTATTAGAACAAAGACTTGGCAATGAGCTCACGTGGTTCTCTTGACAATTTTTTTGTTGCCATCCTTCAGCCGCCTCCCTGGCCATCTGTATACATCTCTCAATCCTCCTCTCTGTGCCCGTCTCTCACTCTCTGAATCTACAGTTCTCTCACAAGTGTTGATTGGTGTGAAAAATAAGTGTATCGTGGGGAAATGTAGGCATTCAAAGTCTGTTGCATGGCACTGGTGATTTTATTACAATGTAAAGTAAGAAATATGACCAGACTTAATTCCATATGTGACTTAAAGTCTTTGATTTCATCTGTTTTTATACTGTATGCTCCATGTTACGTAATATCAATAAGTTTTGATCCATCTTTTGTTTTCCTACAAATCCATTCTTTAATGTGCACTCCACATCCAACATTATTCTGGTTTTTGACTCCCCTTCTCTCCTCCTGTCGTCCTTGTCTCTATTTCTGTCCCTCCCCTGCCTCCCCCCTCCTCTTCCCCTCCCTTCCTCATCCATCCGTCCACCCATCTGGCTGAGGTGAGGAGTGGTAGGCCGAGGATAGTGGAGTGGAGCGAGGGATGGAGCGACAGCTGGAGCCCAGTCAGACAAGGAGAGACAAATTACCCCTTTAACGAGATCCATTCATCATCTCTTCATCTCTCCCTCCTTTTATCCCTCTTTTCCTCTACACACACCTCTACATGAAATACAGCGCACCTGGATGGTTCCGACACAACACCCGGGAAACACTACACTCTGTCTACCTCCAAACTTTACACTTGATGCCGCTCTCTCACTTAGTCGCTACTCATGCGGCTTGAGCTGCTAAGTCAATCAGCATGCGCTTCCATTAACGCGATGGCAAATAACGAAGAGAAAGGAGGGGGAGTCAACAAGATAAGCAAGTCGTAAAATGATTGAATGAGTGGTACATGGGAAGAGGGAGGAAAAGAAGTAACACACCCATGCTGGCACATACTGAGACTCATTACCATGGCTGCTGTCAGCACAGATGTTGGACTGAGGGGGAGCTGTCAGTGTGTGTGTGTGTGTGTGTGTCTAAGAACGTGTTTATATGTACAGTATACTGTGTGTGTGTGTATGTATGTATATATATATATATATATATATATATATATATATATATATATATATATATATACATAAAATATGTGTGTGTGAATGTAGGATTGCATCTGACAGTGATCTGAGGGCTATTTAGTGATGGCAGCTGCTGACACAATGAGCCCTTTACTTTATTTATCTGTACAGTGCAGTCTGTCTCCTCCATTTCATCACTCTTCCTGCCCCCCCCCCTTCCTTTTTCTCAAATCTGGGCCTCCTCTCTCCTCTTATTCATCCCTTGTTAATATTCACATTTAGCCTGACTGTGTTAAGCTGCACACCTGTTGTTGTCTACATGTGTGAGCACTTGCAACAAATGGATGTCACAGCCCATGCAGGAACGGTCCGAGTTTATCCGCTTAAAACCTTGAATGTGTTCCCTTGCAACCTCCCCCTCTTTCTCTCCTTTGCCAGGCACAGAAAAAAAATGACTGACAAAATGACTAAAGAGGGAGAGGATGATTCAATGACATGTTTTAATTAATAAAGTTGGGTTTCCATCGCCTAAAGAAATGATTGTATCACTGGCTCTTTCTTTGATGTGTAGCTTAGTGTCTGGGCTCTTCTTTGGCCTACAGCTCTCCTCTGTTTCTCTCTTTCATCTCATCTGCATCATTCTGTTGCTCAACGACTATGGGGATCCTCTTTCCAAGTGCGTGGAGCCTCCGCAAACACAAACAGCCTGCAGTGGAGGCTGAAGACGCCTTCTGGCTGGGAAGGTGTTAACCAGATTTGCAACATAACATTATATTGTTCTAGATTTGAAACATTTCTAAAGATGCTTTATTCATAGTCTTTCCAAGATTATGATTAAGGCCAGTTATTGTTACAACTACTTTTTTTTTTTTAGGTTTTTTTTTTTGCATACTGAAATTAAACACTTGATAAGTATCCACAGACAAATATAGAGTCAGAAGCAAAATGATGCCTTTCATGATTCGTTTTATTACTAATGCTTGTCTGTCTTATTTCATTTACTGGAGTAATACAGACCTTTTCAATTCAATTCAACCCACACTTTACCATGGAACATTAATTGTTGTTCTGTGGTTATCATTTATATTATATTAATATGGAATTGTTGCTTTATACATATATTTTAAAGGCTCCATTCAAATCGCTCCTCATCATGTAGTGACTTTTCTTATTGCTTCTGTTTCTGTACATGCAATGGCCTTCAGAGTTTTCTATTGGAAATCAGCCGTTCACAGCAGAAATCTGTGTTCAAAGATGCTATTAAATAATGATTTGATTTTATAGCTTTATACTTCCATGTACACTATTAAAGGCTTCAGGCTGAGAAATAAATTGAACTATTTCGAACATGCTAAAATGAAGCAGAAAAGTCAGAAAACCAAAAACAAAATGTACTCTTAATTGAAATAAATCTTTTAAACATGGAAAAATGTGTAGCAAACAATTCTTTAAAAATGAAAAAAAAAAAAAAATTGTAAAGAAAAGATGAAAAGATGAATGTAAAAAAACCCTCAAAAGACCTTCACGTCTTTTCAACCACAAATCAAACATCTACTAAAGATGGTGCTCAATGGTTTTGAGACCATTCGGAGATTATACGTTCTGATGATCAGTCACATTTTCACAATATTCTTTGACCTTCATATAGTATGGAGTGCAGAGGAATAATGAAGACCCATTAAATACGAACATCCACAGAACAATAAAAAGACAATGAAATTAATGGTTATGTTGCAAGTCTGATCTGCACATGTTCTAGAAGTCTTTGAAAAGACAGTGATTTATGGGTAAATTATTATCATCATCATCACCATTACTGTCATAGGTTATAGATGTTTTATTTCTGTTTTTGAAGGAGACATGAAGGAGTAGATACACACAAACACTTTATGAACAAAAAAGTGGTAAAAGTAAAAAGTAAACTGTAAAAAGAACCATAAATAGTCATACATTCACCATAACTGAATAGTCATACATTTTACACAAAATTGGCCCATTTTTCTGTAAAAAAAAAAGTATAATTAAAATGTTTCTTTCATAAACACTAACACAAATTGCATGCTCCATTGCGTTAGGCTGGTGTGATTAAAAAAAAAGCTCACCTACGCTCATTGTCTCTCATTGTCTTGGTTTCTTCAAATTTTGAAGTTTGCGAAGTTTCAAGTTCTTAAACTACTATGTCTACTTAAAAATAAACATGTTTTGACACTGCTGACAGAGATAGAAGTAATTTATTAAGAATGATCCAATTTGTAAGCCTAAAATCAGCTTCAGGTGACTGCGTTTAAAAATGTTTGTTGTTGTTGTTTCAGTCATACTAAACAGAACACATTACACATTCAGTGGCACCTGAACAATATATATTGATGATTCAGACATTAATGGAATGCACGTCAGAACTGCCTGAGTTACAGTAATAATTACCTCCACCAAGGACGTATAACATTTGAGTTTGTTTGTTTGTCTGTCTGTCTGTCAGCAGGATTACACAAAAAAGGTCTGAATGGATTTTGATAACGTTTTCAGGATGTACTGGGAGTCTCGCCAGGAACAAATGATTACATTTTAGTGGTGATCCTGGATTCTGGATTATTTTGAAATGTATTTTCCTTTTACCGCAATGTAACATTTCAAAGTGATCCAGAATTCAGGATGTCTTCTGGATCACCACCAAAATGTAATCATTTGTTCCTTGTGACACACCCAATACATCCTGAAAATGTGATCAAATCCACTCAGAACATTTTGTGTAATCCTGACAGACAAACAAACAAACAGACTTTAATTTAATACCTCCTTGATGGACCTCACTTCATTCAAAGAGGGTAGGTCTGCCTTGGCGGGGGTTTGTGCTCTTTGAGTGCTTTTCTAGTTACAATATGTTTTGATGACCATTTTAGCAGATTGTGTTATTGATGTACAATACTTAATGCCACCAGCAAAGTATATGACAATCTGAGTTTTTTTCCTCTCTTTATTGTCTTAATGCCGTAGTGCCGACCTGTTTGCAAAAAAGTCTAGGAAAACCTAAAATACTCAAAAGATGACCCACAAATCAAGGACAAATTGCAAAACTTCATGGGGATATTTACACCGGCTAATAAATAATGCACAAGTCTTTTGTGAATAGGTTGTTGCAAGTGTGGCATAATTATCAGTCACAATCCAATATATTGGGCCAAATCTATGTCCAAAGAATGTGCCTTGTGTTGATTATCCTCTACTTATATATTTTTTGTACATTATATCCTGTATTATATCAAAATCAAATAAACACTATTGTAAGTCTAGACTAGAGCATCACTTTTAACATCTTCATTGAATAATTTCAACATCTGGGTTTAGGGGTCAATGTTCTCTCCTCTATTCCCTCAAGAGGGTGTTTTTTTTTTTTTGACAAGAGGAGCGATGAGGAGGACAACCACAAGTTGACACGGAGCAATACACTCAACCTTTTGACCCAGTCACACTAATGCAGCTCAGCATCTATCTGTTTCCGTTAATTGAAACATGCCTCCCTGCTGGTTGGGAGTGTGAGTATGTGTATGTGCGTGCGTCTGTGGCTATCCATAGCATTAGGATGCTACAGCACACCCATGCTGTCCATTGTCAGAGATGTCCACTGCGTAACTTGGGGCAACCATAGAGGCTGCATTACCATATAAATTACATCCATGTTGCTGCTGCTGTGGATTGATGGTATTGTTATGGATTCTACGCATTGGACTCTCATTGAAAACAATCAAAATAAATAGCCTCCTCCTCCTCCCACATAAATGCAAACACACGCATGGATACGTACACACATACTACACACGCAGACCCTCAACCCCAGGTGTAGCGAGATAGACACCCATCCTCTCAGACTTCCATTACCTCTGAACATGTTCTGTAATGACTAAAAGGAACAGCTTTGCAAAGGGAAGAATATCTATATATATGTGATTATGTGCCTGTGCTGTTTTTGCACGATGGGCGAAAACCTGTAACGGTGTATACAGTAAAACATTTCCTTCATTGTTCCGTTCAATAAGCTGCAAAGTCTCTAATTACAGAGCGAAAAGAAGCTTCCAAGGCAGAACGCCCTGTAAAATCAGTACCAGAATAATGACACAATGATGCAAAGCAGGCCACCTAGATATGTTTTAACTAGTTATTAAAATATTCAAATGCACTGAATAATAAAATGCATACTCAAGAAGATGACCGATAAACTCAGATTTTGCCCCTATTCCTGTATCATATATTTATTATATAAGTTACATGTATGAATGAAGGTAAAATATTGTGCACATAAGAATAGTAAGATGAAAAAAAATTCATTCATTCATTGAACGTAGGAGGAAAATTGTTGTGTTATGGTTGAAAATTTAGTTTGTCGGGCCACTATGACATTGGCCCTTGAGCCTAAGCCAACGTTTGACGCAAATATAAAATTTCTGTAAGTTGTTGCTGAAATACCATGCTTTAAATATAATACTGGAGAATAGATGGACACAACTTTGAGAGATCTGAAAAAGCTGTTAGACGTTTGAGTGTGAAAATCAGCGAGTTAAAAGCTTTTCACCTAAAGTGCAACGCCACTGAATTTTTCACAGTGAAGAATAACCATTCTGGAGTACAAATTAGATTTAGTTTAAAGTTTTAAGTTTAAATAGAAAAACGTGAAAGCATGCATGTTCATCTGCTTGTCATTTATTTAAATACTATTGTTGTGGCTACAGTTACATTTCATTTGTTTCAATAAAAAAAACTGTATTTTTCAGATTTAATATAGTCAAGCCATTCCTATCAAGGTTGGAAATTTGGAAGTGAGAAACCAAAACAAAACCTAAGCCAGATATCAAACCTTAATTATATCCGGTATAAAAACATGCACATATTCATTAATTAGCACTTAAATTTGACTCATTGAAGCTCAACAGAAATATTTACACTTATTCTCATTCCACAATTCAAATTTCCACTCTGATAGTTTGAGCTGCTGCCTATTACTAGTCAGCACACGATGGTTTTATTTTATATCCCATGAAAAATTATTGTGTTTTTTAGTTTGAAAAAAAAAAACCAAAACAAAACAAAAAAAAAAACCCTACTAAAAACTAAAACCCTAACAACAACAAAACAATCACCACATTTGCATTTCAACATAACGCTCATGTTGTGAAAGCTCGGGTTTCAAAGCTCATGCAAAAACAAAACTACAATTCCCACGATCGCCCAACATTTGAGAAAACGACAGTCATCAAGAATCCTATGCATACTGAATTACTCACACAAAAACACGACAAACTACACACACACACACACACACACACACAGGTGCCTAAAAAATATCTCTTCAATATAGCAGAGCTGCACAGAACCAACTAGCAATACAGTAGTTGGTTGCTATGACAATATTGTTCCATAAAAGACAACAAAAGAACAGAAACCAGCAGCAAAACAAAGAAAAAATTAAAGAAAAGATAATTATTTAAGGATTGAAAAGAACTAAAGGAGGAAAGTAGTGAATGAGGAACAGAAAAAAAGAGATGGTAAGTGATCTAGATTTGTTTGGAGCACAGATCTGGTGGGTTTGTGACCTTGTGTAGAGAGAGATACTCTGATGTATTATAATCTCATGAATAAACTCAGCTTCAGTAATGTCTTCTTTTGTCTGTTATATTATTGGTATGTGTGTGCGTGTGTGTGTGTGTGTGAATCACTGAGTATCGGAGCTGAGTCACCAGTGTCTTCTTAGACAATTACACACACGTAAAAGAACATTAACGCAGACATGTTCGGAAAGTCCTCGGTATCCTCTGCAGTGGGGTGAGCCAAAATAGGGGTGATGTATTTCGAGCCAATGGATAATGACTGTACTGTGGCCTGTTGCTGAGAGAATCCTCTCATGTCTTTGATGTTCTATAGCCTCTATTTATAGAAACAGCAGACACACAACAAAGATGGAAAACTGAAAAGTCACAATATATTCCACTTAACTAGTTTACTACTGAGCACTGCTTTCTCTCAACGTGAACAAACTGGAATAGCCACAGTCTAAATCAAATCTACAAAGCCATTCACTTCACAGATCTGATGCTTTGCACACTGTAGAAATGAGTGTGTGTGTGTCTTTGTATGTGTTCATCAAAGAGACATAGCAGCATGAAAGGGAGGTACACCTTTTATTCCTCTCTTTTTTATAAACATGTATTTGAGGAAGAATTGCACAAATAATGGCAAGATATACAATAGCACTTGTTGAATCCAATAGCTTTACAAAGGTACATGCAATTTGTAAGGAAAGGTTATTATAGAAAATTCAGTTACTTTACGTAAAAGTCAGTAAAGAGTCATGAACTTCAGACGGTTTCTCTAATAGTGTACCTATATTCTCCTGGTGGTTGGAGTACAATGTTGCACATATTTCAAGATTTCTTTTCTTTTTTTTTGTATCTTTTCTCATGAAATGCATTGTAACTGAGACCCATATGTGATCCTTGCACTTGGTGAAAGATGATTATTGATGCATATAAGAAGGACTAAAAACAGGATGATTTGCAACTTTATGGACAACAATAGTGTACATTCATAATTGTGGATGAGTAGTAGTAGAGGTCAAACGTTGTCTTCCATGATTTAAAAAAAAATAAAAATAATAATTATATACATATATATTGGTTAAAATAAAAAGGGACTTACAGTTTACACAGTGACAAATTAAAACTATACATATATATATATATAAACCATCCCTCTTGTGGGGCAACATTAACACTGAAGTGGTATTATGATTAGTTTTCTCAGAATTTATTATTTATACTTTCTGATATAAAACCTCTACTCTCTCAGTCATAAGAGACATCGCCCTTACCCTTATTTTCCCATTTTAACTTTAAATTTAGGATTGTCTAATTGACATGACTTTTTTAAATGTATTTTTTTCCCATCAAACTGCTGAATGTGCTTAGAAGGCGGTCCTAATCACTGATTGCATTATTAGTTGTTGCCTGATTAAACCACATGTTAATTACATGTAAATTGCCTGCTCAAACAAACTAAAGAGGCGCAGCACAAACTTTTATGCATTTTCATTGATGTGCTTAAATGTGGCCAACTATGTGGCCTCCTGTGTGTATGTGTGGTTGCGTTTGTAGGTGGGAGAGAAGACACTAGATAGTTCAGTCTTGAAGTAGCTGCCTCTTCTGTCATAGAGCACTAGATGTGGACATATATCTGTGTCTGTATTTAAAATAGGGACTGACAAAGACACAGGTCCCTGAGGCCAACCTTATGAAGTAGTTTTTTCTGCAAAAACATGCAATCGTCATACTGCCTTAACATTAGCACAGCTTGCATCAGCTGACATCAGCTGACTCAGAGGAATATGGAAGTCCCCATGCTGATGGACTTCACATGCAGTTGTGCATCTAGGTGTATGCTTGAGTGTGTATTTTGGAGTGCTTGTTTGTGTGCCCATTCTGCACAAACACTCTCTTGCAAACGTGATGCAACTCTCCAAGGCACAACCTGTAAACCCATTCAGCTCATAAACACTTGTGCCCAACCAAGCAGAGGCAAAAGACTTTACTAAGCACTGAAGAACAGACAGCCCCTTCAAATGTTCAACATTACACAGTTAGTCACACCCCCCCACTATGAACTACAGACCTTGGAGACAAATAATAAATGCTAATCTTTGTAGGACGAAGCCAAGTCAGTCAGTTTAAGCTGAGAGCGTTGAATGAGATTTTTAATTACTGCATGACCTGGGGTATATTAGCGCATATTAATGAGGATCATTAACCTAGAGGTAACTAAGACCCCTCCTTCTTAACTACAACTCATAGCACCTCTGCTGTATGACACTATGCTATCAATGCATGTGCTTGTGGATGCGTGTGCATGTGTGTGTGTTTTCAGAGAAATGTCTTAGATATGCCAAATTCCTTCCTTTGTGACAAACTGCATGTCCTTGGTAAAAGTAAATAAACAGAGTCGATTTCCATTTAGAGCTCAGGAAGTATAAAGTTGAAGGCCTGAACTCTGGGTAAAACTGCCCAGTGCGGAATACAGAACCTTGGATTGTAACTTCAATGTTTTTGTCTCCGTTTGTAGCAGATGAAGGATGGCAGAAAAGGAAAAAAAGAAAAGAAAAGCAGTATTTTTGCAGACAGTCAGAAAAAAAAAAAAAATCATTTTCAGCGGGTAGCAAGTCCGTGCAGCACTGAGCAGAATGGAGTATGAGATGGAAAGAACAATTTGATATGCAAAGGTCAAGGTAATTTTACTGTATAAAGAAGATGACAAACAGAAAAAAGGAGAAAGTTTCTGTCACCCATCTCTCTTCGTCGACAAGCTGTTGAGGCGGAACAGAGAAGGGCCCATTTTCTACCACCTGCAGTGTAAATGCCAGGAGTGATATTGACGTCACTGACTTATAATTTCTATGACAGCCCCCACCCCTTCCCATCTCTTTCTCAAACCACGTGTGTCAGCTTCAGTCTTGTAGTGCCATTAGTTCGCAGTCTCAGCGGTATAGAGGCAAGCGCTTTTATCTCAAAAGAGGGGAGGACCAACCAGTATTTGGCTTGTAACATTTGCAAAGTGCACACATACACACACAGTCATAAACTTATTCACGCACAGATGCCTGTGTACTCTTATGCACACACACTCTTCTTTATCTCTTACTCTGTCCATTTCTCTGCACTCTCCTGTCTCAGCAGTTTATCCTTTCATCTTTACATAACTGCGCAGTCCCTCAGTGACCTGCTCTAAAAGTAGTTGTTCCACAGTATACACACGCAACACTGCTCAGCTCCCTCTAATCCACAGTGCTGGGACCCATCCACCTGAGCTCTGTATCCCACTCCAACAGCATATCTTATATCTCTACACATGTCAATACACTGAGTGGAATAAAAATATCAATAACATAATAAGCACAGGGCCAGAGTAAGGGGGTTCAGAGATAGCGATGCACACACAGGGCTTATGTATGGAATATAGGGCAAAGCAGCAGTGGGAATGCAGCACTATTGTGCAGTGAATCCTCAGAAAGAATAAGAAACATGTTGTTGAGAGTTCTGGATAGTTACATTCACAATACAGGCAATCACTTGAGCAGTGTGCCATTCTGTCTGGCGCTGTTATGGAATAATGGGGCATAATACTGCTCTCTGGAAGCAGTTTACATTATATAATCTGATGGTAAGTGTGGTATGGTTTAATGCACCATATAGTGTTTGCACAGTGTTTGAATTTAGACTACGGGAAGTGGGGCTGTGGTACTTTATATGTAAATTGTGTGTCTGAGACTGTGTGCCAGTCAGAGTGTGTGTATGCATCTTCCTTTGGTACACTGTGCATTAATTGCCATTCCCAGTGGTCGTCAAGAGAGCGCAAGACTCCTGTGGGACATCTGCACCTTCATTAGACTCTACTGATCATCACGCTGTAGCACCAAGAGAGGGCCTGTTCCCCTCTTTCATCACTCCTTCTTTGCTTCACTACTCCCTTGCCTCTCTCCCATTCTGCCCCCCCTTTTCTATGTGTTTTATATTTGTGTGTTATTTCTCAACTAGACCCTGCTGTGTTGCTCTCTTTAAGTGGTGACTTCATGGCATTTCTGGGTGTATTATGAGCTGGCATAGGGGAGAGGGGGAGAGAGAGAGAGAGAGAGAGAGAGAGAGAGAAAGAGGGTCGGAGTAAGAGAGAGAGAGTGAGAGAGAGAGAGCAAAAGGAATGACTTAGAAAGTTGTAAGAGAGCAGGACATCTGCTTCGTGCTCACCCCTAAACTGCTGCTCCACGTTGTATCCCACTTGCTCAAATTTGTAATGGCTTATGATTTCACCACCTTCCCCCTCATCTTTCAACATTTCTGTCACACACACACACACACACACACCCTCCCTTCACCCCCTCTTCACTTCCTCTACACCCTCAGCTCACACGTTCTTTTACATTTTCATTCCCGTCAGCCTTCCTTTCGTCATTATCTCTCAGTTAATACTCCTCACTGTCTCGTTCCCTCAGCGCAAGTGGTTCTTAACCCTAGGGGGTAGGCTCGCTAGCACTCCACAGACCCCTACAGACATGTAATGCACCCCCTGCCCTCCATCTCCCTCCTTTATCCCCCGACTCCTGCGACGCAGTCCCACTCTTTCTCTCACCCCACCCCCCCACCCCCCCACGCACACATACACACACACACACACTTGCAACCCACCCCTCCTTTTTTCTGCAGTGGATGAGAGACGCCAGCTGGAGGAAACAGAGAGAAATGGGCCCAATTACAGCATTGGGAACTGAAAGTTGGCTAATTAACTCTAATTCGCTAACAAACTGCTTTTTCACCAAGAATCATCTCTCTCTGTCACATGGCACACACATACATGAGAATCTGCAATTGCATGCAGTGCCAAAAAGGCCTGAAAAAAATAAAGGGAAAAAAAAAAGAAGTCACAAATCCACACAAGCACAGGTACACATCCACACAACACGCATGATACAAAAATATGAAACATACCCGCTTTTCACACCCCTCTCCACGGATGCACACACACAGGCGCACATGCCCACACAAACGAGCACGGACCCACTTGCTCAGCTGTATTTACCGCGAGGGCAATATGTTGATTTCGTTAGAGTGGCTGATTATTGCACAGTGACAGTAAAGGAAACAAATGTCTTTCATAGGCAGGCATCTATCTCAGCAAGAGGGCTTCTAGCTATAGACTGTAGCAGCAAATGACTGCGCTGAATCCAGCTATGACAGACAAAAGAGAGAGAGCAGGAAGAGGAAAGAATATAAAGAAGAGAGTGATTGCACAAATGAGGTGCAGGGAGAACAGAAAAAAAGTTAGAGGGGCTCCAGATGGAGAGGGGGACATATGAATGAATGATGAAATGTAAAAAAAAAAAAAAAAAAGTAAATGGATGGAGAGAGAGGATGAGGCAGAGCGAGGAGATGGATAAGGAGTGATTCGGTGGATTCTCTGGCTTTTGTGGAGAAGCTGCAAAACAGTTTTCCCCTACAACAGGATAATGGTGGTTTGAGGCAAGAACAATAGGTTTATCTAGAGCAAAGATGCTATCTGGGGTAAAACACAGACACACATATTGCACAACCCTACACACATGCAGGATGTTTCATTATTTGTGTGTTACAAAGTGTACAGGGAATTACAGTGTAGGCTGCACATGGAACAATAAGCTTGTCATTGTTGAGTTATCAGAACAGGTGTCCAGTGGGCACGACTCCTCTGAAATAGCTGTCTGGTCCTGCACACACACCATACTTGAGTAGGAAGAGTAAGGTATCTTTTAAAGCTATTGTTATTGCATGAGGATATCCTTTCATCCCTTTCAATGAAACGTCAAATCCTCATGGATTACATGACATGATAAGCATCCTTTTTATCTGCGTAATAATATATTATAATTTACACCCAGATCACATGTTGACACAGACACACACATGTTCAACACCTGACCGCAGAACACATGGTTTTGAGATGAGAAACGTCACTTTTCCGTTCACGGTACACCTTTCACTTGCACTCTTATCTTTCTGTCTCCCATCCTTCTGGGTCTTTTATCAACGCTCACTCTTTTCTGCTCCATACATTTCACCTCCATTCTGCTCCACCAGTGCTTCTTCAATGAGACTGATAGTTGCAGCTTCGCTCGATGCCCCTGTTTCTTCCCTACTTTGTTTCTCTGATCCTCCCCTTTTTTCATCTTCCACTTGCTTTCCATCTATGTCCCTCTCTCACACCTCATTAGTGATGCTAATACCCCAAGTAATAGAGGACACCATTCACTGTGTGTGTGTGTGTTTGCATGACCACACACTCTGGAAAGAACGGTGTCTGGGAAAGGGAGATGAGTTTCCTCCTCTGATCCCATTTCTCCGTCTGGGCCCTGCTCTCCTTCTTGCCGGGAGAAAATCCGATGGAAATGCAATCACAATCAGTTAGGGTCCAGACGAGGATGGACACACACGCGTGCACACACACACTTAGGCCAGCACACAAACATGCACTGTATTGCACTACCGCAAGGGAACCATGCAGAAAATTGTTTTGGACATGGTGATGAGGAGAGGGGGGTCCGGGTGTGGTAAGGGGGGATTTTTAATTTACATTTTTAATGTAAAATATCATTCAAAGAGGGAAAGTTAGGCATCTCATTATACCACTTCTTTATTACACACAAGGCACATCAGTCTCAGGGTACTGTGTCCTGAAAAATATGCACATACACACACACATACTCACACACAAACATGTGTGAACAACCTGCCGAGCCCGTTAGCCATAATCACCAAGTTAAAAATGGGGTTCTTCCTCAGATATAATAAATCTGAAAAGGAATAATCTATCCTGTCCTCCAGATATCATCAATCACAGATAATCTATGTTTCTGGACAACCCCCCCCCCCCATGCTCCCTGTAGTTCAGGAGGGGTCACTTTGGGTAAAACTTTGCAGGCAAAAACAACTCTGTATATAATAAACTGATTATGCCTTATACAGTTCATGGATGTGTGGGATTTGTCACTGGAATACTGATATGCTAATTATAATTAAGAAACAAAAAGCTTATACAGAAGGAGAAAATACACTAATTATAACTTCACTGAGGTGACCAATAATCCTGAGTTTTGCCACATTAAAACAGCTCAGAAAAAAATGTGTTGACAGTTGAATGACTATACAAGTCAGTCAGTTTATATACAAATATACAAACACTTACAATTCTGTCTTTCTGTCCGTGTTCCAGTTGCTACATGAATTCTTCCTGTGTTTCCAGGTGTGGATGTAAACTTGAAAAAACCAGTGTACTCTCCACAGTGAGGATCACACACACTTTTATTATGATATTTTTTTCCTGCTGTGAATTGTTTCTTATTTACACAGCCAGCAGAAATGGAAAAACATTTGCATCCATGTAGATTGGTGTCTCTGGAAACCTGATCAACATAAGTGTAATTATAACACTCCTCCTAGCTCTGTTTTCTGTTCTGAAATAAATGTCCGGCTGTGGCATTCGGTGTTCCACACCATGTGCAGTTTGTTGGAGGGCAGCTGGCTTGTGAGGTTTATGAAAGTTTTTTCTCGTTGCTGTTCTTTTCTTAGTTTAAAGAATGAATAGAAAAACAAACAAAAGTTGGTGAGCAAGCTGTTGATTTCAACAACAGCATAAATATAGCAGCAATGCCTAATTCTCATCTTTAGAAACTTTCGGTTTGCTCAATCAAATGAGACACTAAGTGCCCTCAGAGACGCCCTGCATATCAGGTCACAACCATGATGCCATCCGAAATGAGACTGGGTGGCCCTTAGGGGCCCCTGGGGCTCCTTATGGCCTGTCCATGTCGTAAATGATCAGTGTCAGAACGTCAGTCAGACATACAGGCTGTTATGAGGATCAACCACCTGCAGGGACACTGGTGGTGATGCCCTTAATGAAATGTCTACGTGTCCTTGTCTTTGAAAACATATGAAACCATCTGTCCTCAGTGCTATCGGAGACATATCATCAGGATGACTCGTGGGTTTTTTCCTCCCCATGTACGATGCACAAACATACCAACATCTGTGTATATTTGTGTGGGCTAAGAGGACATCTGCCCATGTCAGCAGTGATTTAAATGTTCACTAAACACAAGTGGAAGTTGACACTGTTAATAAAGCGTCCATCTGACAGTGAAGTTTGATTGATGCCAATTTGTGTAAACACAGTTATACATCTAAATTTAAACCTTGGACTGTAAACGTGCAGTCATTTAAATTCTAAGTGTGTTTGCTTATCATACTGAAGCGCAATTTTAAATCAGCAGGATTTGTGTCAGTGCTCTGATAATCATCCAACAAAGGCCTCCTTGTCAAAAAGTGTACTTTCACAAAGTAATGCAAACACACGGTTGGAAAGTGAACCCAACACTGCCCTTCCTCTCCTTTCTCCTTTTTTCTCTCTCCTTTCATGCTGTTTTTTGTCCTCTACAAGTCTCCTGCAGTTCTTAAAGGCTGAGACGGCACTGTGGGAGTCTGATCACTACTGAGTCCGCACACATGCACGCACACACACACACAGACACACACACGCACGCACGCACGCACGCACGCGCACGCACGCGCACACACACACACACACACACACACACACACACACACACACACACACACACACACACACACACACACACACACATTCAAACACTCAGTGAGTTTCTTTTGTGGTGCAGAAAAACCTGCACCTTTAGAAGTGTGTCTGTCAAAATGAAATTGCTGGCTGCATTACAAGCCTTTGAAGGTATTGAAAACTCATTTTTACAATCACCCCACAGGCAGGCAGAAAGACGTCTGTATGTGTGTGTGCGTGCGCCTTAGACAGCATTCACCAGGTAGGTTAGGCAATATTCTCTGTTCTTTAAGTCAGAATGCAGTTGATTATTGTTGTCTTGGATACAGTATGTTGCTAAGCTTGATGTTACTCTTCAGCTCTCTACCCGCCCACCCCATCGTCATCGTCGCTGGGATAATCCTTACCTCTTTCTTGCCTTCGAACTCTCAGCAAAGTCATTTTTCTCTGAGACCCCCCACTGGGGAAAAACAAACTTTCAAAGCCAGCCAAACAATGAGTCACACATACACACATTCCTCATCAAATACTCACACAGACACACTCCCGCAGAGGAACATCAAGAGGCACAGAACGGACATAATGGGTTTTTGATAATTATTCATAAAGGTGACTTTTGTGTGAGTGCCACTAAGTGCTCAAGCTCAGCAGCATGGAAAGGGCCTGAAGTTAGTCACAACACAGGCAGATGACCGACATTATGGCCATCTTGAAACAGATTGACACACACCCTCTGTACACACACATACACACACACGGGTTATCAGTTGAGCCATACACATATGCAGATTCTGTGACTCTGGCTCATCATAACATTTCAATTAGCTGCAAAGGACAGCCTGGCCACAAACTGGCAGCCATGCCTCCCATCTGGGGTTACTGCAGTCAAACAGGCAGGGAAATGGACGGACAGAATGACAGACAGTCTGATGGCCATCCACGCTGATTAATTCTGAGAGATCAAGAGGGTGGGGGGAAATCAGAAGATAATTACAGAATAATAAGAGGCAGTGAGTTTTCTTTTTTTCCCCAAAATGACAATATTGTCGCTGAGAGCATATGGCTGTGCTCAACATAACTTTCTGTTACAATTCCCCCCATGGCTGAATGCTCCACAGTTATATAAGTCTCACTCTTCCCTCCACAATTTCTTGAAACTAATTTTTCACCTTATCTCCCCCCTTTGCTAGCGCTTCCACATTCTGCTTGAACCCATTTTTGTTTGCAGCTGCTGGGACCGAAGCAGCACCCACTTCACTGCAACAACAACAACAACAACTGTCCCGAAGGACCAGACGGGAGGAGGGCTGCATCGCCCCTCCATGATCTCTCCCTTGAGATCTTGCCTAACTCTTCCTTCCCTCATTTCTATTCCAAGTATTTATTCCATCTCTAGTTTCTAACAGCAATGCTTTATCGTTCCTGCACGGAAGTCTTTATGGAGTGATCGTGAAGAGAAAAAAAAATAAATCAATAAAAAACAGCAAGGACAAACTAAATTTCCCTCTGTCTGCCTGCTCACCTCTTAGACTGGACCCCTCCTCATCTCTCTCTCACCCTCACTCCTTCTCTTTCTCTCTATCACCCTCTCTCTGGTGGAGGATAGTAATCCCATTAGGATCAATATTCCAGGCGAGTGAGCATCCTTTCACTGCAGCAATTACAAACCTTTAGAGACATAAAGGAGAGCATTTCTTCACAGCTTAGACCATCAATCAACTATTTAGCTTCAGAGGCAAAGGATGTTGTGTGTCTGAGTGAGGGTGTGAGATAGTGTGTGAATGTGTATGTGCGTGCACATGTTTCTAAATTCTGTATTGTTCTGTCTGCTTTACTGAAATGACTGTTGGGATTTTCGTCTTATAGATCCTATTATGGGGTATGAATACATGAGAGAGCTTCTTAATGCATACTTTCCATCTGGCAATGCAACAAGGCCCTATCATCTCCCATGTGAATGCATGTATTAGTATTGTCCACAGTGGGATTTCACAGACGGCTAAGCTTGGATGTTTAGCCAGGGGTTAATATTTCATGCCTTCATGTTATCTTCCCCACCACCCCACTACTCCACCCTCCTCTACTTTCACTGCAGTAGCCTGTGCACCAAATCCATGCTAGTTACCTCTACAGCATTGCTTCATTGCTATGCTAGGGTGCCAAACGTGGTATGCTAATTTAACAATCTTTGAACTAGGTTCCTTGACAGCTGTGGAGCCTTCCTATGATTGTAATTCCACTAAAAATTGGTTCTTGCCAACATAAATACCACAGCTAGAATCCTCTCTTGCCGTCTACATACTCTCTCTACCTTTTTCTCCTTCTCTAATGAGGTGGCGTGACTGACAGGAATGGTGAGGGCATATCACTTCTCATCTTGTCAGCTCTACGGCCACTTGTGCCCCTCAATGTCATAGGGCTCCTCTTTGCCTCAGGGCTCCTGGCTTCCATCTATCCAACTGCTCCACAACCCCCATCTGGCACGTCTCGCCTCAAGACAGAGGCTGCCTTGGTTGAGTCACATCTGGAAGCACCCATGGTGGCAGACGCTATGGAACACTGTGGTAGCGTTAATGCTAAACTGATAGGAAAATGCACTTCATCAAAGGATTTTCTATACATTATTTGCACTTAAATTAAATCTGTGTCTGGACTACAATTTGTTAAGAGAATGTAACAGTTTAATTAGTTCTCTGCAGCTGTAGAAAATACATAAGGCTAAACTGTACTGTAGGTCTGATGCAGCAGAGTGTGTACAATAGAACATCAGACAACAAATGGCACATTATTAGGGCTTACAGTAAAAAACAAAACAAAATGAAAAACACCAATACAGTTTGAGAAAATGACAGATCCAAATGGCTCGCTATTTTTATCGACGATTCAGAGCTGCATCATAGCCTGTGGCTCACACTGTCAAAATGATTGTTCTAATTCTTTGCCATGAAAAAAATTCAATTAGACTATCATTAGACTAGGCTGATGATGAGGTTCTGTTTATCGTTAACTGCACATGATTCGATTCTTCATTTAACAGGCAGCGCCTCATTTACTGATGATCCATTTAACAAATGCTTTTCTAAAAAGTTTCTTTTGGCTGAAAGTGTACAGTTTTGAATGCATTTGTCAAAAATCATACAGAAAATCAGCACAGATTTTCATGTTTCTTCTGTCTGACACAAGCTATCTGATTTATTTTGTAGAATGATAAGATCCTGTTCCTGCCAATTCTACTCAGAATCTCAACCATATGAGTACATGGGGGAAAAAAAAACAAAAACAAAGGGAGCGGCAGGAAGTTTAACTACTGCTGCCACTGCTGTATGAAAATCTGAAAAATGAGAAAAAATTTGAGTGAGAAAGAAGCATTCATGAAAGACAGTTAGTGAGAGCAGCAGAAGGGGCTTGATGGCACTTGTGGTAGTGGATTAACTGTTACATCCCGAACAGAAAGTGGGAGCAGGAGAGAAGAGGCGAACAAGGCTGAGTCTAAAGCCAAGCCCTCCACAAGATTTTTATTTTTTTTTATTTCCTTTTACCAACAATAGAGAGGGGAACAGATTGACTCCTATAGGGCCAGAACTGTCTGTTCCCCTTTTTCTTCTTTTCCCATTTCTATAATTCTCCAAACATTTCCAGACTGAGAACCAACTTGCACTTGGAAGCCTGTGGGACTGAGTTTGGCTTTCCACCCTTCCTCGCTCCTCTTCATCCTCTTCCTCCTCTTCTTCTTTGCTTATGCTGCTTCCAGAAGCCAGTGCAGCGCATGTACATCCCTCCTTCCTTACTCTTTCCGTCAAATTATTTTACTTCCAGCATGCACGTATCCAAACACTCTCTCACACAAATCCACATGAATGGTGAGGGTCCCTATAACTATCACCCACTCCTTCCTCTCAAAACCCTGGAGATGGAGAACACGGGCTAACAAGGGAACAGGGGATGAAAACAGAACGCTGGAAGAAACATGGTGCTGGAGGAAAAGTGGCACGGAGGAGGACATCTTTCCTCAGAATCAAACTGTGCATATTTTCATCTTTGCTCATAGACCAACTCCCACAGGACATCAGTATGCCAAACCAAAGTCCTGCTGTGTCTGTTTACTCAGCGCTATAAGGGAGACGACTGAATCAAACTCATTTTAGTAAAGACAAATTATATCTCCTTTGATACTGCAGCGGATGAAGACAAAATTCTTATCAAAGAACTGACATGCTCTGTTCCGATAGTTTAGGAGCGAAACTATCTTGACCAACATGAATCACAGGATATTTCCTCTGACACTGGACAAATAAGGAAGGGAAAAAAACATTATAAAGGGCTAGAATCAAACACAATAACTAGGAGATGAGATATTTTCTTGTATTCTAACAATGTGGAAATTGAATACACAGTGAGATTCCTTTTGTGGAGAGTGTCTTCGTAACCTTTGAGATTGTTTACAAGGGCAGGTGACAATAATGGTTATATAGTGTCCTTGGAGAAACAGTCCACCACTACAACACCAAATAGATGACATCTACAACATCATACACACTCAAGCTTTGAACACAAACAACAGTTTTAAAGTTTGTTTATATTCCCACACACCTTCCAATTATAATGTCAAAAGAATTGCATCTGCAAAACAACAACAATTTCCCTTTTTGACAGCAGGCCTGCAAGACATAAGTAGAAATAAATGCATGAAAATTCAAATTGATCCCAGCAATATGAATGCAGCCGATGCTTTATTTGGGTTGCTCGACGATTTCTTCTTGGTTTCTCGTGCTCTGTGTTGCATGTTAAGTGTGTGTACGAGTTTATGTTGCTGAATAGATACGTGCTGACAGTCTGGCAGCTTCCATCAGAACCCCACATCTCTGTCAGACCGCAGGCTGACTGACTGATGAGTGGAAGAGCAGCAAAGTGGAAAATGAGAGTGGAGGAGCAAGAAGAGATGGAGGGAGATGTGTGAAGGAGGAGCAGAATGAAAGGAGGGAATGCTGGACAATGAAAGGCCGGGGAGGACAAGAAAATTTGGGAAAGACAAATATAAACTGCACAAAAGAAGGATGGAAGGAGGAAAAAACGTTCATGTGATTGTGCTGGTAGTAAGATGACAGAGCAGTGAGGTGAGGATGCTGTAGGCATGAAAGGGTGGATGGAAAACAAAAGTGAGGTTTAAGTAAGTGGTGACTCACAAAACAAAAACAGCTACTAAAAAAGAGATTGTTTTAAAAGCAACTGTAGGTGTGTATCTATGTTTGCTTTGCTTGTGTGTACAAGCAAAAAGGAGTGTAGGTGAGTGGCAGGGTGTAATAAGAAATGTGACCTATTGATTGGCTGGAGAAAGATGTCAGAGCTCAGCACAGGAGGGGGAGTCAGTGAGGGCACTGGGACAACACCATGAGAAAAAAATGGCTTTCTTCCCTCTTCTTTTCCTTCATGTATTATTCCACTTTTATTACCTTTGGTGAGTTTTGCCCAGTTGCCATCACATCTTTAGAATCTAACACAGCACTTGGCACTATGACAGATAAAACCTGATTAATGTATGATTATGATGTGTGGTTAAGGTAACAGCCCCTGAGGGTTGTGGTGTATTATTATGTGAGTGTTAAACAGAAGAGGAAGTGGGCTTCCCCAGATTGACAATCCAATTAAATGACTGTGTGGTGTTAATAGCGTCTGCAGACCACCCAGGGAAACAACAAATACAACACATTTGTGGCATCCCAAAATTCGCGTCTCGTCATCTGAACCCGCTTTATCCTAACTAGGGTCACAGGGGTCACTGGGGGCCTAATCCAGCTACAATGGGTGAAGGCGGGGTACACCCTGTATGAGTCACCAGTTCATCTCAGGGCTGAACATATATAGACAAACAATCACTGTCACATTCACACCTATGGACAATTTAGATTAACCAGTTAACCTATCAGTGCATGTGTTTGGATGGTGGGAGGAAACTGGAGTACCTGGAGAAAACCCAAGTAGACACGGGGAAAACATGCAAACTCCACACAGAAAGGTCTGGTGTGGGAATTGAACCAGGGTCTTTCTTGCTGTGAGGCACGAGTGCTAACCACCGTCCACATCCCTAAATTATGCAGACATTTTTTTTTTATTTAAACTGTGGTGAACAAATTACTCATCTTGACTAAAGTTGAGAGGTTGGCTTTCAAACATTCACCTAAACCAGGTGTGTAAATGTAACAGTAAAAGTAACCAGTCATGCCCTGCCCATGTTTACCTTTTACTGTATAATATTTTTGGGTTGATTTTATTGCTATATTAATATATTTCTGCTATTTTTCAGGTGCAGATGTTTTCAAGCTCAATGACCCTGGTCAACCCTGGTCCTCGAGGGCACCTATCCTACGTGTTTAAAGACGAAATAAATTACTTTATTTGTCATCATACACTGTACAACAACATTTGTCAACTGCCTTTAACCCATCCTTTTTGATGACGTTGGAGCAACCTTGCAAGGAGCCCAGGGACCCATCTCCAGATGTGGAGCAAAGCTAATGATCAGAGTAACCTGGCTGGAGGATTTTACCCTAACAAACATGTTTTTGGGTGATACCCACCCAGACACGGGAAGAGAAACACATAAATTCCACACGGAACTGCCCACGTGGTACGGGAATCGAACCCAGGTCTTCTTGCTGTGAGACAAGAGTGCTAACTGCTTAGCCACTGTGCTGCCTTGTTTGTATCCGTCTTCAAACACACCTGATTCAAATGATAAGCTCTACAGAAGCCTGATAATGACCATCAGATGTGCTAGAAGACAGAAATAGCTAAGACATGCAGGATAGGGGCCCTCCAGGACCAGGGTTGGTGACCCCTGCTGTAGTGTAAATTAATAAACCTTAACAGGCTAATTGGTGAACCTAAATCATTCCTCAGTGTGACAGTGAACAGTTCTCTGTCTGTATACATCAGCACTGAAATTAACTGCTGACACATCTAAGTCATCCCAAGATCTCCTCAAGGATTAAGCAGTTTGTAAAATGAATCAACAAAAGCACCATACTCTGCCAAACCACCATTGTTATCCTGTCAGAACCATGTATTTCTAAAAAGTCATCCTTCTATTTTTTCAGGTGTTCAGCAATAGACTTTCAACTAATCCCAAATAATTTCAAAGGATTATTTTAGGCATGTAAGAATTTTCTTAACCAATCTCAGTTCTTTAGTTTATCAAAACATTCAGAAGTAACACATTTGGGGATGCACAGCTTTCACTGGACAGGGAATGGATAAAAGAACATAATTTGAAAAGTAAGTAAAGCTGTCAGACAGATAGTGTGGACTTTGGAAGTAGAATGTTTTCTTCTGAGACGTAATGGAGCATAAGCATCAAGTTGCATAAAAGGAAATACGCGAGCAAAGTCCCCGATATCAACTGTGCTACTTGAGTAAATATACTTTCATTCGACCACTGAATTTAAACAGGTCTGTGCAGCTACTTGTGGGTAAAAAAAAAAAAAAAAAAAAAAAAAAAAAAAAATCATACATAGCTTATATCATTTTCTCCATCTCTATCCCTTCAGGCGATCATATATGAAAGGTATGAGTGGACCCTGCAAGCAAAGCAGAGAAGATGAAAGAGCATGACTTGACCTTGATGCTGTTGCTTGAGTCTCAGCTTTCTTGATAACAGCAAAAGCAGCTGGCTAACCTGTACACTGTGGATTCAAACTATAGCCTCTAGTTCACTAAAACCTTCCTCTCACATGTGACCACCTTGTCAGTGTTTCTATGTTTGCAGAAGAGATCAGACGAGTAAGCACACAGGGAACCTATAGATGGACGAAACCATTTAAATGCCACGCAGGTGATTGATTAGATGACCTGACCCACACTCCTGCGTCAATGAGATGGATCATGAAAGAGCATCAAAGGGAGGATGTTTGGAAGGTGTGTGTGTATGTGGAAGCATGTGAAGGGCTCCTAATGCTGTTATAAAGGGCTGCTCATTGCTGATCTACCGCCAGACTCTGAGTCAATTATTGATGAGGATGCTTGATATTTAAAAGAAAGGGAGGGAGCGGAGAGGAAATAGGTGGGGATGATTGAAACCAAATTGAATAGTTTACTTTATCTCTCTCCCTCTCATGGTCATATCTCTTCATCTCTGCTTCTTTCATATTCATCTTTTCCTCTTTCTTCAGGCATTTTTCTGCACACAAACTTGTGTTTCTGCTTATTCGGTTTGTCATGGTTGAAGACAATTTAAATTTAAAGTAGGACTCTGGTGTTGTATGGGGGGTTATTTTGCAGAGGCTGGCTTGTGTACGTTATTAAAAACTGGAAAAAATGTTGTTGTTGCTAATTTGTATGTGCTATTAAGTGAGTGGTTGTTTGAGAGGCGTGATTACAGGAACCTACAGATTTGACACCGACTGTGATTTAAGGTCTTTCTGAACTATCACCATACTCAAAACCAGATGAAAGCCTAGAGGAAAAATATGTTGAATGAGAGAATGAACAGATTTATTTGTACAAAGTAGAGTCAAGTGCATCCCTCATTGTTTCCTGTTAGCCTTATGTTGCACTGCATATCAGATGCAACATGCGTCTTCGCTTTTTATCTGTGTCTTGAGTTTATGTTCCTCCCCACCTTGTTCTTTCCAATATCTACTTGGCTGCAACCAAACCATGTCGACCAATTTATGCGGAGACGCATTGTCCCATACGGGGCCCATCTAGACAATCAAGGCTACCTGATGAGACCCTAGGGGAGATGAAAGGAAGGAGGGGTGAGGAGAGGAAGGAACAGGGTGGAATAGCACATACAGGAGTTGCCCAGGGAGGAGGATGAAGGTGGGAAACAGGCGCCGAAAAAACAATGAGGCAAAATCAGAAGATAAACGAGGCGCTATTTCAGTGGCAGGATTTATGTACTGTCAACATTACCCTCGCTATTAGGGGGAATCCAATTACTCTGCGCCTCTCCTCTCCTTTCTCTCTGGGAGGGAGGGAATAAGGGAGCAAAAGAGTGAAAGATGGAAAGAAAATGGAGAGAGAAAGAGATAGAGCAAAAGAGAAACAGAGGGGGAACAATAATACCACTGCATGATTTATCCAATTTCCAACACATATTTAGATGTTAAGGAGAGTGAGCAGGAGAGCGAAGGCAGAATGGACTCGGAAAGTGAGTGAAAGAGACAGGAAGGAGCGGGATGCACAACGGAGCAGTGTAAAGGAATAACACAAAGAGTAAAAGGAAGTGACTGAAAGCTCCTGCGCATGTGAGAGACTGAGGGGGGGAGAAATTATGAAAGGGAGAGAGGAAGGGGAGATTTGGAGAGACAGAAGCTCCCTCTAGATTTAATTGCATGCACCTCCGCTTTTAAACGACTGATAAATTATACATGAAGGATGCTAAGACAATAATTATGAGCTGTTTTAGCACAGAACAGCGAGATGAGGACAGACAGACAGCGGCGGAGGAGGAGTAGTGCAAGGCTCGAGTAAGCCAAGAAATTCTCCACGGAAAAATCTCCGGAGAGTACGCGAGGTCCGGGAGCAGAGGAATCCAAGTGCATTATCATGATATTACGGAGGCTACATGGAGCAAGTAAGTAGTAGGTCTGAGCAAATCATCCAGATACACACTGAGAAGCACAGATAACCAAAACCAAAAAAAACTCTTCATTCAAACACTCACGTTTGCACATAAACATGCACTGGATTTCTTTTTCTATCCACTGCCCTCAGGTTATAGCCCCAGCAGCTTTGGCCCCTATGATTTCTGACTTTGTTTATATGACCTAGCCTGGAGCACACACACACACCAACTGACACACACACATGGGTCTGTGCATTTATAGCATTGTCAATAACTCCCTAACATATTCTCCACTGAACTCCATTCTTTTTTCTTTGCCACCATCCTCTCAGTCCTCCATCAGTAGATAGTAGCTGCGCCGATATTCTTTCTGAGTCTCCTGATAATCATTATAAATCTCTATTAAACCCCCACCTTCTGGATAGATGGGGAGTGTCAGCCCACATCTGGCACTATATATGCCTGTGTGAGAGAAGCTTGCGATATATAAATGAGAGTGTGGGAGCAAAGAAAAAAGGAAATGAGAGAAATACAAATTGACAATCTAACAAAAACAAAGGGATGACAGAAAATCAAACATTCCATTCCCACTCTGTTCGTCCACTGTCCCTGTACAGCTGTGTGTGAGTGTGTGTTTTCATGAGCCCTTTATCTTGTTTTCCAGGGCTCATTCCAAAGCTGTATGGGGCCAGCCAGTGATCGCAGCAGTGCTGTTGTGCCCTTAAGCACAGCCACTTAACCCAGGCTAACTCGCTCACTCAATACACTCAATACCCAGTCGGGCAAAAATGGAAAGCCTGCGATGGTATGCTGCTTAGCATAAAAGCTATAAAAAGACACAGAGCCTCGCTAATGCTGTGTCCACAGTCAATGTACTTGTCATGTCTGAGATAGCTGAGGGTAGAAAGCTCCGTTTGTGCATGCCTGTGTATGTGTATGTATGTGTGTGCATGATCCTTACTGGCTGGCTGCAGGCACTGCCACACTGGATGGCACCATCAGCTCAAAGGCAGATAGTGTCTTAGCTCTAACTGCTTCCCTCTGCTTAGTGTACACACACATGCCCATGCACACACACAGTAAAAGGTCAATTTCTTGCCACACCACTGGTCTGCCCAAGAAACCTGAATTGATTGATTTGACTCTTTTCTACCCCAGGCTGGAGAGAGACGAAGAGAGCAGAAAAAAGAAGAAAAGATAGACAGACAGAGAGAGACCAACAGCGCAGATAGAGAGAGAATGATAAGATAGGGCAAAGCAAAGTGAGGATGAAAAGCTGAGGTAGAGTCTGGAAGAGAAAAAAAAGTATTTTTTTTTTATCCAATATGTTTCCTGTTATAAAATCTAAAAGAGCAACACCTGAAAATGTGAATTACGAGCCAACAGTTCTGTCATTATCTATTATCATCAGTGCCACACACACATATATACACACACACACACACACAGAAACACACTGTAGTGTGAACCTGGCATGGCAGAAGTACGTGAGGAAAGGTGTTATTGGATCACTCTATTCTAGTCATGGCGTATGGGGGGGGGGATTTTGTGTGAACAGATGGTGTTTACCTCGTAGCAGGTTGGTTGGATCACCTAACTACCCCCCTCTACCGACCATACCATTTTAGCAATGGCACCTATATAACAGACACAAGAGGGGCACGCACACACACATGGCAAGCACACACTGATGCAAAAAATAACAAACCTTCATGCACACCACTCCTCTCATCTGAATGAGGGGTGATAACTCACCAAGCCGCTGCCGGGAAAAAGGATAGAGATAAACGAGGGGTGACAAAATGAGAGAGAACGGGAGTAGCTAAGAGAAGGAGTAGCAGAGGCATACAAAAAAAGAGGGAGAGAGAAAAAGAGAAAGACAGAGAAAAAGAGAGAGAGAGAGCAAGGGAGAGGGAGAGGATGAGAGAAAGAGAGAGAGAAAAGGAAGGAGGGAAGGACGGAAGGGGGGGAATTGGGCCATTGGTATTTTTTTTTCTTTCTGGTCTGTAGCTATGTAGGTCAGTTTTTCCTCCGACACGGGAGTAGGGAATTTGTAAATCTGACATAATAAGGCATTTGGCCCGCAGTGTCGCTTCTGAAGATGTTCTGTCTTTCCTGCTCATTTTTGTTGCACCATTGCACAGCAAAGCTGAATGCTACCTGGTGATCTGACGAGTCCAAATGAAGCATTGGGGGGGTGAATGGAAGGAGGATGGTTGATTAGGTTTTTGCCAGAAGAAGGAGAAGTGGTGAAAAAAGTGATTATTTAAATGGGAATAAGAGGAGAGGAGAGAGGGTTGTGAGCTACACAAGATACTGAGTCCTGCTCTAGAATTTCAGAGAAACCCAGAAAGGTTTGGTATTTCATGCTTGCCTTCATTCAAAGACCTTTCTTGCTCTTTTTTTTTTTTACCACTTTCATGTCATAGGCAGTGGGACATATGCAATAGAACGACAATTCCCCATCTCATTAATAATTCACCTGTGGCTTTTGACAAACCAAAAAGAACATAGAAGAAAAGAAAAAAGAAAAAAAAAGCATGTTTGGAACTCTCAGCATCTTGTGGGATGGTTTTCTTGATGACATGGCATGTCCTGTCAGTCAGAAACATTGTACGTGCCCTCATATATGCAAGCGTTGAAACGAACACACTCACAGAGGGGTACAAGGAGCGGCGTACGAGGCCTGACACTGCTCTCTGAGGACCGGCTTGTGTTGCTAAAATAAGGCTGTGTCTGGAAAGAGGTGGATTCCCCTTGAGTGGGGCACAGAAGAGCACTAAAAGCTAAGTGGAGATGGAAAAGAAAAAATACCCTCTAGAACTGAAGGGGAGACTGAGAGGATGAAGGAGGAGGAAGAGGAGGAGAGAAGGTGAAGGGGAGTGAAAGAAAAGAAAGAAAATCAAGGGCAAGAAAATGAAAGGGAAGGGAATGGATAAAGAGGAGGAAACAAATGCAGAAGTAGCTACAGTATACACTACACTTGTACATTTACCGAAACAAAAACACAGTATTATCAGATTGTAAAGTATTAGTTAAAATTTCACATTCGAGAATTCATTACAGTTTCATGGTTAACTGTAACTTTTTACACAAATTGGGAATAAATAGAAATTGACACCTGTGGACAGTAGCAGCATAAAGAATAAGAAAATAGGCATTGTTTAACCAACAGTACATCATATGAGTATATAAATAAGATTTGAGAAAATGAATGAGATCAAATCAGTGAACCGTAAATAATATTTTCATATACTGTAACTGCTAAGCTTTATTAATTCACTGAATGAATAATTTATGTATTTGGTGAAAAAAACTCACATTTACTGGAGGATTCATTCTTTTTTTTTTTTTCTTTTAATATCACTGAGAAGTTTAGGCTCATCTTGAGTCATGCGGAGGTTTGATGGATTATTTTTCAGCTATTAAGAAAAGAATGTTAAAAAGCTTGGTCTTATTGGTCACTATCTGCATGTGAAGTTTATGAATGGCAGAACAAATGCTTACACTGAGTTGGTGTTTTGCTTAAGTTGTGAAATACTTTACAAGTTGTAGCGGAAGCCGTGGATAAACACATAGAACAAGAGTGTTACACTGGCAACATGACTGAGAGCTTTTTACTCTCTTCTCCGCTCCTCCATATGACATAGTTCTTGTGTTTCTGCATGGCTGTCTCCCTCTCTTTTTGCCGTTGAATGTCTATGTCCCTCACCCTCTTTCTTTTCATGTCCCTCCATCTGTGCTTGTGTGTAGGTACATTCCTTCTCCATTAGCTGCTTTTGTCACTGTACCGACAGATATCGGTAAAAGGTTTGGAAAAATTTGAGAAACGAATGAAACGGTGAAAAAAAAAAAGTCTCTTGATTGAGTACATGGTCTGCATACATAAGCAACAGCAAAATTACAGTTTTTCTGAGTGCTAAAAACAGGCAGAGCGAAGCCAGTGACAATGTAAGACAAGACTGGCAGGAGAGTAGCTTTATATTTAAGTGAGGTTGTTTCATCTTCCTGTAATTTTATTATTTATTATCTGTGTTAGTCTGGATTCATTTTTTAAAAGAAAAACAAGAGGCATTTGCGGGCTTGTTGACAGAAACAGAAACATTTAATTGAAGTGGGTTTTTTTTTTTAACTTACCCTTGAATAACAACGATAAACAGGAAGAAAAAAAACCCCCACCTCTGACACATTTCACTCAGCCATCACTCTTTTTGTTTCCTATTTTATTTATTCTGGATCTTATTTGTCTGTGGTTGTTTTCAAAGAGGAGTTTACAGGCCCTAAAATTGCCCACTGGTGCATTAAATTTGTGCGGCCTTGATCGGGTCACGCAGCGAACAAAGAAGCCGAGGGAGGCAAAGCTCAGTTACATAGTTTAAAAATATTCTTGCTGGGTGGCTCTTATCAGGAGGCTTTGGTGTCTGCCTTCAGTTCCGGCGGCTGAAGTCGTCGTCTTCCGGCTGGCTATTCTAATCGCAAATGGGACAAAATGAAATGACAAGACCCCTTTCTGATGTCAATGCAGCCTTGGTAATATCCTCGCTGTGTCCCTAGCGTGCCGTTTCAATCTCACCCAGTCGGCGTGTGAATGATGAAGCGAGATATGAGCGCATGAGCACCGGGGGAAAAAATAAAATCTGTGGCTGTAAACAACCTCAACCTGTTCTCTGAGCGCTGCCTGTCTATGTCTGCACTGGGAGCGGCAAGAAAGAGAGAGCGAGCGACAGATAGGGATGAGAAGAGCTGGAGTATGTTTGAGGAAAAGCACTCCTCCTACTGTCTTCTCTGTGTGTCTTTTTCCTTTTCTCTCCGCAATCCCTCTTTCCCTGCGAGTCAGTCTGTGTGTGTGTGTGTGTGTGTGTATGTTTGAGTGGGTGAACACCGCCACAGTCCTATAGCCTCCTGTGAGACACCACTTCAAACAGACTGGAGAAGTACTGCCAAGGGTTCACTCTCTGGATGAGTGCGTGTGCCTCCATCAGCTTTGTGTGAGCACTATACAATTGTATCTCTATGCCTAACCTTTTCCAATCCTTTTGTATTATTTGGAAAATTCTTTACATCGCACATGCGCATGTTGACTAAACAAAGCAGCACTAAAATAGTCAGACGACGCTCGTAGTTTTACTCTTACGACATACGTGCAGAAACACTCACACACAGGCAGAAACACACAGACAGACATAATTAAACAAATCCATGGTGTCTATTAAGTGTGAAGGCCTCCCTGCTGCGAGAGACATATTAAAACCAGGATTAGTCCAAAACAATTACAAAATGTTACAGATAGACCCTGTACTCCCTGGTTGGTGCTTCATGTGTGAGCGTGCATGAAAACGCCGCTGTTGACTCCCGTGGGCTTTAAACTGGCAATATACAGTAAGTTTCCTTGCACAATTTACTGCATATGTTTTAAGAATGCTTGGCAACTGTTGGTGAATAAAGGCAGCAGGGACCTTGAAGCACAAAAAAAAACAAAAACAAAAAAAACTACACTTTGAACATAGCAATGGCAATGCCTCAAGTCTCATTATCTTTGAATACATGTCATTATACTTGAACGGTGATGTGTGTAGTTAACAATGTTAAGAGCTCTGTCAAAAAGAGCAAAGACTTGCTGACACAAATATACAAACACAAAAGGTGGAGGAATGATTTGCTACTATTACTGGATCTAAAAATTCAATATTTTGTGCTTCCCCTAGAAAACACAATTCCATTGCTTCTCCTCTTTCTTCACCTCAGCTGCTTTTTTCTTTGTAAAAAAAAAAAAAGAGAGAACATTCCTGGCAGAGCTGGAGCGCTCTTTCTTTTTCTCCATTTCTGTCACTTGTTCATCAGGTCTTGCATTAGCTACCAGAGTGTCAGAGTGTAAAGTTTAAAATCTTATGTCATGTCTATAAATCATTAAAATAGCTTAGCCCCAAGATACATTGCTTGCTCATACAAGTTGAAACTATGAGAGTTCTAAGAATTGGGAAGTAGTTTGTTATTCCTAGAGCAAAATGAAAGAAAAATCCTGAGCTTTAAACTCATGTGTACATTTTATTGTATGCATACACACACACACATATATATATATATATATACACACACATTCTTATGGATAACAAAAATATTTTACAGGCATGTTCTTTAAATGGTCTTATTAAATATTTTCCCCTAACGTGTCCTGTGTTCTGTTAATATTTGCCTTTAATCTCTCTTTTAATTGACTTTAGCTGATAGTGGTCTCTGTTGTCCTTGAAGAATAAAGTCATATTTTCTTCTCTTTCTCCATCTGTTTGTCATTGTCTTTCTCCCCTTTCTATCCATCCACCCATTCCTTCATCTCTTCCACATCCAGTCTGCCTCTCCATCTAGTTCTCAGCAGAAGAAGTGGGAAGTCTACCTGCTGGATAATCCTGCATTACATCCTTAATCCCTTCAACGTCTTCACACACAAACACACACACTGACATTTGTGCACAAACACACACGATGCTAAACAATAGATGCAGCTGTTGGAAGGACTGCACACACTTACACATACAACATGTTTTTCTGTAAATAATAAATAGCACTGTGGACTATCAAGGGACAGGTTTTATTAAATCCTTTCACCCCTCTGATTATGTTTTTGGTCATGATGATGCCAGAATTTATAAGGCAGTGCAGTGTTTCCTTGTGTGATGCTCACAGATTAGCCAAGCAGAGCCTTGGCATATACTGGATCGACATTGGACGGCCTGACACGGAGCTGTCTAACAATATCACATAAGAAAAAAAGAAACAACACTAAGAAACTCTGCAATGTGAGTTATATGCATGCAGATTTGTGCGTACATGTCATGTGGGCGAAGGGCAAGAGGTGAGTGTAACGGCAGAGATGGAAAATAAAAACAATGTGAGAAATAAAGACAAAGCAGAGGGCGGGGAACAGACAGTGGGAGTATGGAGATCTCTGAGCAGTGGTTCTCATTAAGAAGTGGCTCCGGGGTCCAGTCACTTGGCATTGATTTGTTTAAAATCCAAAGCTCAGCCATCGACAAGCTTGTCGTCCTCAAGTCTCTGTCAGAGCTCACAGCACACGCAGTTCAGCCAAATCACTAGTCAAATCCCTGTAAGTAGCGTTTATTCTATTCCTCCACACCACTGGCCATTATGACTTAATATTAAGGTCAGTGAGTTATTATAAGACTTTTGCTGTTTTTTAACTTGGAAATCAGATTTTTTTTTTTTACGAGGAAAAAATAGAATAGACAACTTAATATGACATTATAAGTCAAATGGATATACAATGAGTGAACTCAAAGACTCACATTGACGTCTGAGTCTTGTCTCACGCTGGGTTTATTCGAGCACACTTGTGTGTCCAGCTGTCTGAGTGTGTGTGTGTGTGTATGTGTGTATGCTTCTAACTGAGCAGCCTATGAATAGAGGCCATAGTCAATCAATAGCAATCTACGACCAGCCTTCGCAATGCTAATGGAACTGTGTAAGAGCTGGCATTTAGCCACTGCCATCACTGCAGCATCAGTCTGAGAGCATACATGGGCACACGCCATGTTCGAGAGGTGAGACTCACAATGTGTGTCAATACGAGAGACAAAGCGAAATAGACACACTCACACATACTGAGGCAGATAAATGTTCTGGGTGATGCTGTGTTTAGGTGATCAAGAATGATCGATAGGATCATTTCATTGCCCCCTTTACCCTGCTGCACGGCCCATCTCCCCTCGTCACCCCCTTAAGCAGTGGTCATTAGTAACACACACACACACACACACACAGTATATATACACCCACACACAAAAAGACAGCATTTCACTTTGTCATCATCCCTAAGGCAAGGTCACAGTGTTCTGTATCCCCAAAACACAGTTATTTCAGCAGCTGGAACTATTGTAGGATGGGTTTATGTGTGTGTGTCTTTATTGCTGCTATCAGGGCAGAGAATTAGGCTTAATGAGAAAGAGAGGAGGGGGGGGGGGGGGGTGTTTAAGAAAAATAAAAACAAGGTGTTACATAACTGTACCATTTGCACTAAGTTAGGTTCTGGTTTAATGACTTAAATGACTTCACTCGCAACTCCAGTGACCTTTCCAATTCCCTTCTAATTCTTCAGTTCTTCTATTCTTCAGAGAAACAACAACTAAATATGTAAATAAATCTCCCCTGAGCAGTAAATACATCTACTGTGACTGCTGAAATGGCACAAAAGGGAAGTCATGATGTTGGTCTATTTAATCATTTCTTGTGGAAGTGAACACATTACGTTGAGTTAATTGAGGGAAAAGTGAAAAACATTTTAGACAAATGTGTCATCCACCTCACAAAACTGATGGACGGCTAATGTGTCTTTTTCCAGAGAGTCATTTTGGCACGTTCATCAAAGTAATTCAAAGATAATAAACTAACTCTTATAATACATTACTGTCTGCAAAAGGACAGACTGGAATTCCTTGCTGTGATTTAAAGGACACACATGATTGATAATATCTTCCTTAAAACTGTGACTGTGTGCTGAATGAATTGGTATCCATTACCAGACAATATATTCTGATGCTGCAAAAGAGGAGCTGCATGAGGACAGTTCCTCCATTTACAAAGCTTGCATTGTTTCCACTGTTGTTTAGCAAAATCATTTCCTCTTCTGTGCTTGTGAAACAATCCCATATTTGACCTATTTTTGCTGCAGAAGCAGTACACCAAACAACCTGACTGTCTACAGCTGAAGTATGACTCTTTGAAACTGCTGCAGATGACTCTCCAACGCATAAGCTATTGTCCTCACCCCATTCCTTAAATCGGTTTTCACATCTGTCGCGACATGAGAGCCAGGAAGGCAGCCAGTAGCTGACGGGGTGGAGTGACTCACAGTCTGGACTGGAGGAGAGGTAGGCTCTCCTCCTTTTTTATGTTAATAACTCAGACCTGAGGAGAGTGTTTGGGAGAGGAAAAGAGAAGGGAGGAAGAGATGCAGGAGTGAGAACAAAAGAAAGGGTGAAGAGTTCAGAGAGCCAGAGTCAGTGCTTTGGGGAGAAGGATATTAAAGATGAAGGAAGGTGGTGAGAGGAAAACGTGTATGGGAGGCAGTAGCAGAGAGATAGCAAAGAAATGGAGACCATTAGATAAGATGAAGAATAGAATGGAGTATGGTTAGTCAGGTTTCGAGTTTACAAACAGCAGCGTGATGAGTCAATGAGTCACTCCTGTCGCTGCTACCCCAGAAGGTATAATGAGGCTGCGCAGATGAACAATGGCACCCCTAAGACAAAAACTCTTTTCCAGCAGAAATGCCCAGATCAATTTGTCACTTCAGCATGACTGTAATTGTGACACTTTCATCTGTCACATAGTTAGCTCTGGCACGGATCGATCACTTAGAGTGTTAGTGTTGCATAGCAAACAAATGGGATAACACTGCGTCCTACACAGTTGTTCTAATTGAGAATGTGATGGGTTTTTGGAGTAAAATTAAAAAGGAGAATGAAAATAATAAATATCTTTGTTAAAAACATTATTTTTCTTTATTAATATGCAGAGTGAAGTAAATGAAAGATTTTAAATTAACTGCAATGTCAGCTTTTGTTTTCTTTTTCTTTTTGTAAATTAGGTTTTCAAATGAAAACAGAAAACGCGGGTGATAAGAGGACAATGATTAGTGTCAGGTGTGGATGAAGGGATGGTTAGAGATATGAGAGGAGTGGGATGTGTTGGAGTATAGGTGACACACATGGCAGCGCCACATGCAGATGGCACACATGGATGAGCAGCCAGAGTAGTGAAGCATAAAACCAGCCAGCTCGCTGATCAGACACACACACACATATACACACACACTCAAAACCATGCTGAGAACACCAGTTAGCTTGCCAACCCTTTACTCACCCAAATCACCACTGTGAAAATTAATACCTCCAACCGTCCATACAAAAACCAACCACATGCTTTATGCAGCAGACACACATACACACACAGACAAGAAGATCAATAAATGCATTAAATATTTACATAGGAAAATGCATTTAGAAAATTTGTGAGGAAACGCATTTAAAACATTTTACTTTTTAAATGCGTTCAATAAAAAAGGAAGCCTGAGCTCCAAAAAATTTTTAAAATTAGCCATGTTGTATTGAGTGATTTTCTTCCTTTTCTATTTCATTTCTTCAAGAGTGACTTGCAAACCAAGATTGCTGGCTGACTGCTTTTCAATCACAGTGATGCACAAATACACGGCGCACACAACTGCTTACCTAATGAGAGACTGGGCAGATTGAACTGTGCAAAAGAAAATCCCGTATCCCTGTGATTTCAGACATGCACACACAGCTGTCAAAACCTCACGTATTATACACAAATGCACAGGCGTAGCACCATACACACAATAATGCTTGGTGCATCGGAAAGGACACAGGGGGCTAAAAGCAATCTTCCACCTGACCTTGAGTTGTGAGGACAAAATGTGTGATGGTAGGAGGGAAAAAAAGCAATGCAAGAAAAGGGAGTGAAATACATAATCTATCTCCACTGGCAGAGGGAAACAAATGCTTTCACTGTGATTGAGGACACATCACCCTTACACATCACGCTTGCAGACACATACACACATAGACACACACATGTTGGTTTCAAGAACAGTGGATGGAAAGCTGAAGGAAAAATCTTTTTCCAAAAGCAATAAGAGAACAGAGGACAAAGTGAGGTGAAAAGATGCGTGGAGATGGAAAAGGAAGGAAAAAAAGCAGTGGGTAGAGAGAATAGAGGAGTCAGTAAAGAGGCCAAAATAGGCAGGAACAAAGAAGGAGAAGGAGCAAAGCAGGCAGAGACAGATGGACAGAGTAAAAAGAGGGATGAGGAAAAAGATGACTGCTAGTGACCAGCCTTTGTAGATGACTGTTGTTGCTCACTTTCGAGTCAGCTTCACTGAGGCAAAGTCTTAATGACTCACGGCCCAATACTCTGCATAATCAAGCTGTGCATGTGTGTGTGTGTGTGTGTGTGTGTGTGTGCTTACGAGCCACTAGTCTTGTAACAGAGAACTTTATTACCATCTGTTCCCACACATGCTTATTTGTTTAGCCGTGACACGCACGTCTTCTTCAATCGCTTTGCTATTTTTTCTCTCTCCCACTCTGTTGCCTCTTCCAATCACCTCTCCTTTTGTGTCCTCTCCTGCCCCCTGCCTCACTCCCCGTGTGAGGGGTTGTATTCCAATATATAGCGCCCGACCAAAAATCATGACCATTATCTCAGTGGCTTTCTAACTACCTTGTTCGGCGTGTTGAAATGGAATTGTGTTCCAGCCATTTTAATCAAAGCGTGTGTGTGTGTGTGTGTGTGTGTGTCAGCCTGTGTCATTGTTATGTGTGTAGCTCAGTACCTGTGGAGGCCATTAGGTGGAGCTGGTGCCTGACTGAGAGAGACAGACAGGACAGATAGATGAATGAAATGGAAAGCTCACTCTTTTCTACCCGTTATCACCAATTTTTCTTAAGGTGTCTAACATTGTGCACAACAATGCATTCCTTTTGTCCAGGAACATGAATTATACATGGATCTGTGGGTATCACTTGCCAGTTGGTGTATTCTTTTGGTTCTTGGTAGAAAAAAAAAGAGCAACCTTGAATATGATTAGTTTTTGAGCTACTACATACCAAATCTTTTTTCATATTTTTCCCAATAGTCATAGGGAAAGCACAAAAATAAATAAATCACAGAAACAATGCCTCAGATTTTGTTAATCATCTTTGGAAGTTGTGATTAAACAAGTAAAAATTAACAATATACAGAGGGAGATTTGTAAGTTAATCTTTAAGTTAAAAAGCACACCTGTACTGTCAAAGTGGATGTTATAGAAAAAGCCTATTTTCAAAGACATGCAAGTGAAGTTAGTTGTGAAATGACGTTTAAATGAACATGCGACATTTACATTTTTAAATTAATCAATTAGTGTTTAAAAATCTTACTGTTTTTTGTGGAAGTGCCTCAAAAATCAATCAGTCTTGTAGGAAAATTCTCCACGACTACATTCAGGTATTCTGAGAACACAGAACATCCCTGATTTTTGTGAAACCACACAGACATGCATGCACCTGTGCAACCACAGATCTTGTTGGCAGTTCAGAGAAAAGGGATGGTAGCCTGGAGGAAGGGCAGGTGTCCACAGATGGAGCTCTCATTCTCTGTCAGTGTCTCTCTGCCGCTCTCTCTCTTTCTCCGCCACAGATGGACCCAATCACACCTATTTCTCTCTCACATGCCCTGTAGCTACATAATCAGCGTGAGTGTGTGCGTGCATCTGACTTGTTTAGAGTCACATAAAAGGGGTGGCTTCACAATGAGCCTCTAAATATGCATACATCCATTGCAGGTCTGTGTTGGCCTTCGGCACACCACATGTGTTGTTTACTTTGTGTTTAGCTGTGGATGCTACATTATGGAAATATTATATTTGCATCTAAACATGAATGTACCTTAAATACTGTTAGACTGTTATGTTATATTATATATATATACTGTTAAAAACTGTTACTGTGTGATAGCCAAGGCTTTCACATTCCTTAAAACGTACACGAATCGTGAAACACCTTCTTAAATTAATAATAAATTATATATATATATATATATATATATATATGGCTCTGCATGATAAAATTTTATTTAAATTGATATTTGCACATTTGAAGACAGATGAATGTGTGCACGGTGGCCTGCAGAGCCTCTGTCTGTCTCAGATGGCAGGGGGTCCCGCTAGCCAATGGGACCACCCGCTTTGTAAGGCAGGAAGTGAACCACCGATCTGTCATCTGTCTTCATAAACCCACCAGTCAGGACCCTCCTAATTAGTCACCATGGAAACCATGGCTAATTCCCTGGTCTGCCATGCCAATCACGTCCTGTCTGTGGCAGCAATCAGAAAGGCACATTTATCCACCGCTGGGCCGGATCCGTGTAACAGATGTGAGTGTGTGTTTGCATGTGGGTGGCTCAGAGGGTGCGAGTGTGTATGTGTGTAAGAGGCCTGTATTTCCTTAGACAATGCTGTTTTTATCTTTTTGAAAATCCCATATTATGCCTGTCTAGCTTGTAAATTCATAATGTTTGTTCAGATAGCAGGCAGATGTGTCAAAGCTGCCGAGAGGGTGTGTACCACGTTGTGATTGTCTGTGGGAGCTGTTTGATTAGCTTGACGAGTGCTAGCAATCCCCTCACACCCACAAAGCCTTCAAACAACTATTATATGACACGCACACAATCAAAAATACACACATACATATGAAGACAGAGATATAGACACACTCACCCTTTTACCTCGGGTCAAATTGTTCTAGTAGACAAATTAAAACCCCCACTGTTCTCACATAAAAAACACATCAGGCCACTCTGATTTCCAAATGAAACCCACAACAAATCTAAATATTCAATCAATTAATCAGGATGGAATTTGAAAGGCAAATACCAAGAAATAACCTTGTAAATATTGAAGAACACACACATGAATAAATTATAGATTAAAATGGGAACCTGGCCCCGTCCATTTTTTTGCCATCAGCTACCTGTCAATCACTCTAATTACCATCAATTGGAACACCAGAAAGCTGGGGGCCGACACACAAGGTTGCACTCACATATGTGCATTCCAAAATTTTAATCAGTAACCACAACACACACACATACACACACACACACACACACACACACAAGTATCGCGTATGAAGAGCAGCGCGTCTGAGCATTCACAGATGCCCGTCATAACTTCAAGTACACATCAAAGTCAAGTTCTATTCCGATGTATGCTGTTTGATCACCACTGGCCCCCACTCACACACATTCCCACACACCCGTTACTAGAGATGCGCATGTATGTATATGTACAATATCTCACAATATCTCACTCACATATCTAGATTATAGATTATATAGGCTGAAACAATGAGAAATAATTCAGGATCCCTGCGCCTCTTGGATTTTCTGCTTGAGCGTGTGTTCATTCACAGCAGAGGAGACACACAGATTGGCTACAGTCCGGTTACAGCATGGCTCTATTGTTCCTCACACTGTAGAGAGACAATAGCACAATGCCACCTGACTGTTGAAACGACACCTAGGTATCCGAGGGTCTTACCTGTCTCGTGAGAGAGGGTCTTGGTTCTTCCTGTGTTGCCTGAGTGATGCATTGCTCCGTACTTGTCTCTCTTTCTGATTAGCCCTCTTCCCTTATCTCCTCTCCTCCACACTCCTCTCCTCTCCGCTCCCTTAAGAGTCCTTTTTTCTTGATTCTCAATGTTTTGCACCCTGTTTTTGCCCTTTGTCAAAGTCCTTGTTGCTGTCTCTTCCTCGCTGCTGCTCCTCTTCACTCTTGTTTTCCTTTCTTCTGCCCTCTCCGTCTGTTTGCAGTGAGCTCTGACAAGCACAATCCGCTAGCTGAGTGCCGGAGCACTGCGCGAGGGGTAGAACAGGAGCCCGAGAGACGCGCACACGCACTCATGCAGGGTGGATCGACACACTTGCACACGTGTAGTTGTGGCACTGCAGAGAGGAATGCTACACACCAAAACACTTAAGGGGGGTGGGGGGAAGATCAGCGCAATGCCCTGCACTGCTTTCCCCCTTTTCAGGACACCGCAGGTCTTTTCGTCCCTCCTGTTTCTAGTCCTCAGTCCTGTTTTTTGCTCAATCCGTCACAGATCAAGGCCAGCGTGGGCATAGGGGAACGGATGGATGAGGAGACACTGAGAGTGAAAAAGAGTGTCTTTCAGCCTGTGGCAGGCAGAGCAGAAGAGAAGGAGAGATGTGGCTGCGGCTCCATCCTCCATCTGCCCACAGCTGAGACTGAGAGCAGACTCAATACAACACACACACACACACACACACTCACACTCACTCACTCTCTCTCTCCTGCTCTCTCTCTCCCAGCAGCACCACACCACTGAGATGGAGGGAGGGGGAGGAAGGATGACGGCGAGAGCTAACGAATGAGCCAAAAGGGGTAGGGGTGAGACAGTGAAGGAAGGAGAGCGTAGTGGTAGAAAGAAAGAGGAGGAGGAGGAGGAGGAGGAGGAGGAGGTGGCAATAAGGGTGGAAGTGTGCAATGGACCCCACGAGCGTTAGAGAGTGAAAGAGTGACAGAATCATGGGAATGTGACAAAGCATGCACATCAAAGATGAAGGAGAGTGAGAGAGGAAAAAGGATAAAATGAGATATAGGGGACCCAAGGGAGAGGGAGGCAAGAAGAGAAGAAGAGATGAAGCCGGGTGGAAGGAGAGGAAGGTTGGGATGAAGGGGAGAAAGAAAAAAGACAAGGCAGTGAAGCAGGGATGCGGAGCGGGAGGGAGGGAGGAAGGGCAGAGGACACTGCGGCGATGAAGCCAGTAATATGTCAGATCTCACATGGGCGCGTTCACATCCACATAATGTGTCTAAATAGGAAAAAAAGAAGACTGTCAAACAGAACAGAAGGGCAACCACCAAAACTCTTTTTTTTTTTTGTTTTACACAATTATTGCCACTTAACCACAGTCCCTGAAAATAAACTTTAACCTCTAATAGAACAGAACTGCACAAACCTTTCTAGTTATGTTGTATTAGTCTGCCTACAAGGACAAGAGCATCCATTGAAAACACAAAAGCAGCTAGTCGCAGCTTATTCCCTGCTATATTTTCTGAACATCGACATGCCTCTCTTTTTGTGTTCTTGTAGATTACAAGCTCAGGTGTCAGGTTACCAGGTGAGTGGAGGTCCTCACATTGCCCAGCAGAGGGCAGACATATTAGTCATATACAATATCAAACCGCCATGCCGTGGTCATCACCATATTAATATAAATATTTACCCACATTTCAAAATTCTACTAACATTCAGTATGCATCAACACACATCACTTGTCGCTCATAACACATTATGTATTCAGACAGCCCTGAAGCACTGAGGCTGTCCAATTTTTTATTTTATTATTATTAGTTTTTTTTTTTTTTACATTCAGATATAATTCAACACCACTAAAGGGAATCTTATTTAAGGCCGTTTAAAATAAGCCTGTCTGGAGTGGTGGGATGTTTCACTCTACTGACACTGTGAAATGAGTGGTGATGAGGTGTAACTAAGTAATTTTACTTAAATGCAGGACTTCTGTATGATGTGTGGTTATACTGTACGTGTGTTTTTCACTTCAGTTCCATTACATCTCAAGGGCAATAATAATAAATAATAAAATAACACGTTAATTGTTGCTTTTTACCCTAAGGTGTTTCTTCCTCTTGCTGAGTAATAAAAGCTAAATATATACAAATATGATGAGCCTGAATGTTTGTGGTAACCTCAAGGATTACTTTAGTGTTCGTTAATAAGTTGAGGAAAAATCCACCTTTTCTCAAGCTGAAAGAACATTAAAAAAAAAACAAACGCATTGTCACAAAGCTGAAAACCTTTAAACTTGTTGCATCACTGGAGAGTTAAGTAGCGCCAACAAATAAAGTTGATGTTAAAAGATCAACCAGAGACAATATTTAATGTAGACTATAATAGAATACTTATTGATAGGAAGCAAGAGAATTAATAGAACAGAGTTTGGAAAGGGATTGAGAAGAAGCATGTTGTACTTCTCCTCATTCTAATGTGAAAAAAAGAAACAAAACAGGTGTGTGTTTATGATTATGTATCTATAAGTGTAAGCAGATTTATGATTATATATATTTATATATAAATAGATGTACATACAGCTATCCAAATGTCTTGGCAACAGTGTATATTTATATGTAATATTTTTCTATTATCAAGAAAACTGTGGAAAATTTGATAAATAGCTCTGAAATTAAACTACTCACCTATATTTGTTTTTTATCATTTGTCCAAACAACTGTGCCTTCAGTTAAAAAGAAATTGAAGAAAACAATAATAATAAAAACTTAATGTTTTCCATGACTCATATGAAACTCAACTTTACTTTATTTATTTACAAAATAGTTGATGTAAGACATTGATTAATCAACTACATTTTTTGAAAGCTTTAATTATTATTATTAATTATTATTACTGCTGTGACTCTACTGCTCTACTCCATGATGTGCCACAGAGGCAACATGGCACTTCCCAAACAGTGATATTTTAGTTTCAATTTTCTTTAGTGGCTTGAAACAGCATCAACCTATCTATGTTTAGAGTTTTTGACAGAAAAAAGATATCTGCAGAGGGAATGTCTTTATTCACATTCTTGCATTCCATCTCCCCCTGATTTTTGGCTTCTGCAGTCATAAGTATGATTTTGAACACAGAAAATCTTATTGTAGTAAAATATTTTCACAGTGTGGCAGTGGTACTTTCACTTGTGGATCGTGAGCCTGTCTAAATAGGAAGAATGATGACAGAAATAATTGCAGTTAGTTTTCAAAGAGTAAAATAGAATAATACACACTGCTGTGCATTGAACAGCTACCTGCCTTTCAATACACAGCAGTGTGTTTTATTCTGTTGAAATTGTTGCTCTGAGAAAGGGCTAGGGCAGTATATCAGACACAAATTAGGTGTGTGTTGTAGAGAAAAGACAAGAAGGGAGGAGCAGAAAAGACCATGCCCTGAGCCACCACTCCAGAGGACCGCTGTCAGGCTCATTTTCTACCTCTTCATGTGACATTCTCAGATACCATCTATCATCCTCAATGAGTCACAGGAACACATACACCCTATCACTGCAACCTTAGAGATCAAGAGCAGCACACGGGCAGGTACAGTCCTTGATATACAACACACACTTGCATAGACAGGTGTTGGAAACCGATTTACAGCAGGGAGGAGGTTGTGACTATGACTTCATCATATTAAAGTTGAGACTGTGGCCCAGGTAGAATCAGCAGGAGTGCGGTAGGAGATGCTGGATTTCTAGATGAGGTTCATGTCGATTTGTCATGATAAAAAAATCCCATCTGAGACAGGAACAAATTGCTTTCTTGACAACACCTTGTAATACTCCATCATACACACACACACACACACACACGGTCCCTCCCCATATACACATGTAAATGCACACACATGCATACACAGAAGTGATGCATTTTCTCATGCAGGTTATTTATCAATGCCATTCAGAATCATTATTTTTGGCATTCTTGTATAACCATATATATTGTCTGTAGATACTGGATATACAGAGGCACCCATTCACACAGGATTCACAAGAGAGTTCATTCAACCTGCTGTACATCAAAATAGAGGGCACGAGTGGTATAGAGGAGAACACAAAGAAAAGAAGACGAATGGATTAAAGTACAAGAAGGAACAAGAAAAAGATCAAGACAAAAGGTCACACATGCCAAGGTGACACACAGATTGTGTAACTATATGAAGCTATTCATGCCTTGAAGTATTATACCAATTATTCAGAATTGCTTAATCTCTCTCTTTTTTCAAAATGTCGTTATTATACTCTAGCATTAGTATAAAGGAAAAACTAAGTAAAGCTAGGCATTTTGAATTGCGAGCTGTCAATTTTCAAGCATGTAGTATTTTATTCAATTTTTTTTTCACTCTTTATCTCATAGTTCCTTTCTTCCCTTTCTGACACTTTTTCTTCTTTCTTCCTTACCCTGGCCTGTTCACATCCACCTACACCTTCTTGTTTCTCCTCCTGCTTCTTCCTGCCTGCTGAAGTGAAACGCATAGGGAAAGGGGGTGAAGGGGGGAGAGAGGGATGGGAATAGATGGAGAGAGAAGGTGTGCTATAAGGTGCCCCATGGGTTGAACATGGTCATTTGTCATGAGGCTGAAAGCTTAAGAAAAGACTAGTTAACCTTTACAGCTGATCCCCGTGAGACATGGGAAAAAACACAGCCCAGCAAAACACCTCCAGGAGAAGGGGTTGAGCGCACCATAGAGTATGTGCACAAGCATGCCCACATGCACAACATGCATGCGTGTGAGCTTCGGGATCCAGAATCAATAGTCGTGAAACCGCTCTTGGAGAAATGAGAGGAGGTTACCATTTTTTCCACCACTCCCCTCCCTGCCTCCTACTCTCATCTCCTTAGCAAAACGCCTCGTTGTCTCCTCCTGTTCCGTCCTGTTTCTCCTACAACCCCCCCCTCGTATTCTTCTCTCATCCCTACACCCTGCTAGAGTAATTAATCATCATGTGCTAATGAGCTATTAACTAATGACAGATTGACATGCCTCTGCCTGTATGCGCATGTCTTGGTGTGAGTCTCTACGACTGAGCAAGCATGTGTGAGTGTCACCAAAGCCACCCTCAGCACTCTAATGTGATTAATAAGGTTAAACTCTTATTAGGGAGAGAGCACCAGAAGTACACCCACATGCACCTGTGCACATAGAAATCACATGCATGTGCACAAATACAAAAATCACAAATTCCTTCCAGCCTAAGGGCAAAGAATGACTTGTGTCTCCTGCTAGGAGTCTGAGTATAAATAAAACTAGGTCAGAGAAGAAAAAAAAAACATCAAATGCTTTATACCTTTCACCATATATTCTCATTACCCAGAGGCTGACTCTGCTATACACTAATGACATCTCAGGGAAAAGAGGAAAGCATCAGAGCACTGCACATCACTACAATTGAGCTGCTTTTAACAAAAACCTACAAGTCTTTTTAGTGTTTCTTTGTCAACAATTTCATTCTCATTCACTCAACAACTTATTCAAGTCTGTGGAGTTCAGCAGAGTGTATGCTTTGCTTGCTGTTCTTGACAAAAAAAAAGAGAAAAAAGTACACTCACTCCCCCACTCTTTTCTCTTCACCTTCAAGAATGGTTTCAGCACCATGGACAGCTACACAAAGGAGCTGCTTTGTGAACAAATTTGAAGTGTCCTTAGAACAATGTCCCTGTTTTGGTGCACAGCATGGTACTTTTTTGTAATAACACCCATGTCCTAATAGACTATGTACCAAACAATTACAGAGTGAAAAGAGAGTCCTTAAATCTAACTGTAACACAAATAGGAAACTGCTGTTTAAGACAAGTATTTGCAGTTGAAAAAGTCTGTACTTGGAATATGTTTAATCAGACATATTGGACTCTAAAGCCTCAGCTTTCCAATTCCAGGAGAAATGTAGTTACAGAAAGATCATTTGATACTCAGGGGGATCCTTGCACTACATAATAGGGAGTCTAACCTAGCTACACGTGTGTGCATATGCGCATCTGCAAATGTGTATGTGTCGACACATGTATGCTACGAGGAGCTACTGAGTGTGTGTATCTCTGACCTAACAGTGTTTCCCTCTGGAGAAGTTTTGGCGCATACCGAGACTCATTTGCATTCTCGCTGCTCTCTCATTTTTTCTGTGGCTTTAGAAGCGAACAGCTGCTTAATGGTCATAGCTCTTCAGAGACAGGACATTGGGAAGCGCAGAGGGGGTTAGCCAGGGTTTCTGCACTGCCAAACGCATAGAGACACACACACTAGCAGAAGCACATACCAGGTATAGTCTGGTTCAGCTATGGTTCTGAGAGCGAGATGCAACCATTTAGCAGATGTTTTCTTTCCCAAAAGTGACTTTGGAGGCTTTTCACACTGTTGAATTTAACTACAATGGAAAACAAAACTAGCCACACATGCTTTATAGCTGACAACAAGAGACAGGGTTCCTTTGCTCAGTATGGAAAACACAATACTGGTGTGGTTTTAAATAATGCCAAAATACTGTAAGGTTTGTTAACAAAATCATATTGGTGTAGGTACTGTCATGGTGGAGGAAACTTAAAAAGTTAAGACCTGATACACAAGCTTATGTAACGGGAAATCACCCTTTACTAGGACATAAGAAAACCTTAGAACGACAGGTCAACAGGATGTTTATGAAATACTGCTCATTCTTTCCAGCTGGACATAACCAGATACAAAACATCTGGCCATCACATCTGTGAGAATCTGATATTGACTCGGCTCTCAAACAGAAGGTTAAGTTTGGACATCAAACACATGACTGAACTCAATGATTGTTGGACAAGCTCAAGACAAAAGCTCACAACACTACTCGTTCCAAACAAACAGACAAAGGGGTACCACATAAAGGATTTAACAGATGATTTTTTGTAAAATTGAACAAGAAACGATTGGAAAAAAGTCTTAAAGGATGTTTACAGTATAAAACAAGATTAAAAAACCTCCACAGAGATCTGAGCCTGGGTTTCAGAGAGAGCGCAGTTGCTTTCTAAAAATGACAGGAGGTCACAAATCTAAATTAGCCTGTTGGATTCCTTATCCTACCCACACAAACACATCTTCATCCACACATGACTACATCAAATGGACTTCATTTCCATGCTCATTTAACTGTTTGACTTGAGTGAAACACACAGACCCACACACATGGGTTACGTTTCATGAGTTGCCAAAAGAAGGGATTTGGTGAAATAAAAGAGAAGCAAGAGTGAGAGAAGGTTATCGTCTCACACTGTGAATTGTGGGGCGCCATCATGGTTACACAGTGTTCTCCTCAGGGGGGGTCCTCAAGTCTTGACCTTTACATCTCAGATTACTCAAATGTCCTTTTTGACAAAGCGTATTGTCAAGTGCAGGCCAGTGCAGCACTTTGTAACAAAACAAAAACTGATTGACTGATTGATTCATTGATTGACAGGTTTGGTGACCTTACAGCGGGCCTGTCCCAGAGCTATTAATAAATGAGAAAATGACACAACTTGATAAAAATAAAATGAAAACTAAAAACAGAATCAAACATGAATAATTCAGTGTGATTGTGTTGAATTAAACCCATCCTTAAACTATCAGACCATCAAATATTAGTGCCTGTTTTAAAAAGAAAATATTATGACAAGAATAAATATGCCTTTTTTTTTACACAAATCTGCCCAATTTCAGTCAACAATTTGCATTTTCTATTCTTACAATGTTCTATTAAAGTACAATTCAATATATAGTTTTGTGTGATGACAAAATAATTATTATTACTTGGCAAATAACAGCATCAAAGGAATTATAGGAAACTATGTCAAATTACAGAAGATTACAGTTTTATACAGCAAACTGTGTTAATTGTTTCTCAAGTCATTGTTATGTTTTGTGTGGAATGATTTTCAAGACGGTTTTTTTGGATCAAGTTCTGTCTTTCTTTTTTTGAGTGCCTTAAAAAGCTGCTACTTGTGACTGGAGTTTTCCACTTTGAATCTATCCTGACAAGCATTATTTCATATATCAGCATGTTTGTGACCACGTCAGACTGCCATGGCCTAGTAAAAAAAGTAAAAAAAAATTTAATTATATATAGACACACAGACATACTGTCAGTATTTTTGTTCATTATTATTATTTATCCTAATTAGAAATGTTTCAAAGCCATAGGATTAAAATGCAGACATAATGTACAGGTTCCAGGTAGGCTATTTATTGTAGTTTGTTGAGTTAACGGCGAGATTATGGTCCTAGAAAGCTTATGCTTCACAACTGTTGTAGGTTTTATGGTTTCTATAAGTAAACAAATACAATAGTGCATTTTCACATCATGACACATCGTGACTATATTAGCATGGTTAATTATACACAAACACAGGTGAGAAATAGCTAACCAGACACTACTACATGAAATGACTACACATTGTTATATTAACACACTACACCGTGACTGATAACCATTACTAAATTATAAACATAAAAAAATGTTTCACAATGCAGAAATAGTTCTCAATTAATCCATTATTTTATCTGCGATTAGCGCGGTACCACATTATGCACCGTTAGCAAAACTCCAGTGAACTATGTGGCCATTCTTCATAACATTCGTCATATCTAACATACAAAAGGTCATATATAAACAAGAAATATTGATAACTTACAGTTTCTGAACACACAAGAACGTCTTCGAACATAACTTGTTACTTCCTCCCTAGTTTTTTTTCTCTCTCCAACCACTGGTGACAACCCCCGCACTGACGCACTCACACTCCACACAGGTGTGGCCACAAGTGTTGCATACAGGACACATGGATGGACAGCTAGTCATGTGAACAGTCTTTTATTTTTTCTCTGGGAGTGGGATAGGAGTGAAAATCCACTCCTGTGTCATGCTCAATTACATACGGGTACTAGGGGGGGGGCTGCACATGGATCAGGGAGCCACGTGGATGCCCCCCCCCCCCCCCCCCCCCTTTAAGCCACAACTATGAGATTTTTAAAAATTAAATTATATTTATAAATGCTTATTTATTGATTGCATGGGAAAATATTGACTTCATAAAGTTAATCTCGCATGCTTCACTCTTGCTACAAAGTGACCGTCACCCCCTGTACCTCGGACACCTAAAATTCCCACTGTTCATGAATGCACCTTGTCTCGCGCACCCCTAATTGATACAGTACGTAGCATGTTTCTAGACAAACAGAATGGTGTTAGGATGCGCGCGCAGCCAAGACTGTCCCTTGACCGGCATTATGAGCTGTCAGACTATGCTAATACCGGATCCTTACTTGATAAAAGATTGGATGGAAAATGTCGGTAAATTTCCAAGTATACAATCGCCTGAAATATATGTACTTAATTGACAAGCCTCCTATGTACACTCATGAAAAACTTCGCGCCTACAAGTGTTTATACACATACTGTTATGTGTGGACATGTGTAAAACATGTTTTACACAGACATAGACGTAAACTTCTGTGACTGAAGTTAAACATTTTACCAAGTCGGCGTCAGTTCTAGAAGGTTACTATTGTACGAAGCCTGGGTGCTTTAAAATAAATGCTATTTTGTGAAAAAAAAAAAGTTGAGTTATCTGTTTTTGCAAATTAACTCTTCATATATTTATATTTATTTACAGTACTTTATATGAAAGAACAAAAAATAAAGGTGTCTTAAAGTCTCAAACACAGACAAACTGCTGCGGGTGACAACATTTCTACACGTTCATTATTATACAGCAGTAATTATTAAAAAGCACTGGCTTTAACTTGTGATAAATAACGTCCACGTGGCAGGTTTTTTCCCCCAGATGCTTAACATGCAACAGTGTTCACAAAATAACAATAAAAGACGAGTGCAGTCAGAGAGAGCCATTAAATTCTCCTAATGAAAAGGGAAAATAAAAACACAAATACAAAGACCCCAGCCTGCCAAATCTCAGACACTCACATATCTGGATGATGATGAGGAGCCTGGAGGCTTGAAGAAGCCAGATAGGACAAGCAAGGGACAGCTCTAACACAGAGACAAATGACCTCCCAACATCACAGGCATTGTGGGCCTGAGGAGAACTGGGCAAATAGAGGCCTGGATACCCAGAATACTGAGAACACAAAAGGAGAGCTAGATCAAACATAAGGATTGATGGGCTTGTAATTTTCTCTTTTCTGCCTGCTAAAGATGATGAATCCCTCTATAGGGAATTTAATCAGACTCCAACAAAGAGCATACACATGGGCACTGCTGCAACAAACCTGCCATGGTTTAGCAAACAGCACAGTACAAACAAACAAAACCAGTGCAGAATATGCTGGTGTCTGTTCTGAGCTGAAGGAAATATCGCTGTGTCCATCTGTAATAATAAAAAAAATAAATAAATCACAACTTCACTTAACACTCAAGGTCAAAAATGTTCACAGTATATGTAAAGGAAAATTCCAGGAAGGTGCCATTAGTTTCTACCTGGAATATAGCCGTTGCTTACAGGCTCTTTACCAGACAGACTGAGTACATTACTATAAAAGATCAATACACACAAGCTATAGACAAATTAATTGGTTGTGACAACGCAAGGAGGTGCATAAAACTTATGAGAGGCACAAAGTATGTTTGTGTATGAAGCTGTGAGCAAAGCAAGCTCATTGGCTGAGTGAATTGTTCATGCTTAAAACAGTTATTGTTAGTCAATAAGCAATTTCTATTTGAGAGTAAACTACCTCATTCAATCTTTTACAGCATGTGTGCTTGAATTTTTCAGCATAAAAGAAACTCAAAAAGGAATATAATATACAGATAGATGAGAAATTAAAGGAGTGGTCTCTTCCATTATTATAATGGACTATCCAAAGGGAGTGAGGGGCAGCTGAAGGACTTGTTGAGTATAGAAATAATATGAATCATATTCTATGGACGTCACAGTCACTTGATCGCAATCCAACTGATTAAACTACAATATTTTTGAGTATCATATTTGGTTAGAAGGTTCACGATACACCTGAAAACCTGCCAGTTTACATGAATGCAATTAGATGAATCGGTATGTATAGCTCCCATTACTACTTCTATTGACATTACCAGCTTTTCAGGCTTTTTTCTGCTTGAATAGAATGTGTAAAGAGGTGAGAGAACAAAAAGATCTGATCTACTCCCTTACTTTCATTTGAAAGAAGTAGCTGGTGTCACTGCAAAATGTTTCTGACCAAAAAATTCAGGGTATCTGCACAGTTGACACATCCCTTGCCTAAATAACTTCAACTAAGAAACAGCGTTTTATTTACACGTCATACATTTACACTCAGCATACCAAAATTTGACCCTTCAGATGGAGTCCTGGATACATTGGCCATGCATTCACACCAGCCACTGGCAACCTGACAAAATAAGTCAGAGGCGACGTCATCGGCTTGTTTGAGTCATGCTGAGACAAATCACACTGCCGCAACTTTCCCCTGCCATGTCCTAAAATGGTTTTGTCTGTGTCTCACATTTACACACGTCAAATATTTGCATTTTTTGCCATTGACTTATTCAATAAAAGACAAAAACTTTTAATAAGCTGTTTACAATTAATATTACACACAAATATTCTGGTTTATATACAACTGTACATAACCTGATTTAATTATTTTTTTCCCACTGATGCTCAAGAGTAGGTGTCTTCCTTTGTGACCATAAATGTGGAGTTGTCCTTGGAGGATGTGTTTCTACATCAGTTGATGGTAAATGCGGCCTGTGAGTCATAACCTCCATTAAAGCAAACCTGAGTCAAACTATATGAAAAATTTAAAAAATCATTGTTGGTCTAAAACATAAGAAAAGTGCAAGAATTATTTTTTTTTTTTTTTTAATAAATAATTCTAAGTGGAAGGAAGAAAAAAATGTATCTAAACCCAATGTTATTACTCTTTGGTTCATTTATTTGTGCATTTGGACTCTAACAGTTCAAAAGGTTTTAATTTGAACCCTCCAGGTGCTGCAAAGCTATCGTTATATGGATTTTGGAAAAAAAAAGAAAATCAAGTAGATTTCTATCACCCTAATTTCTACTGAATTTGTTCCATGTATAGCTACTTACATCACACAAGTAGTACATATGAGGTCAAGACTCTGGACAAACATTCTTCAGACTATGCCTTTCATTTTTTGTCAGCGGGAGCAGCAGTTGTAGTCCATACTGAAAATGTGTCCAAACTTTGAGTTAATTACTTTAAATGTTCAGTTGTTGGTTGAACTGGACACAGCAGCAGAGCCAATAACCTGGAGGGTAGGGGTGGGAGAAAAAATCAATTCACATATGTATTGGAATTTTTTTGTTTTAGGGTTAGGGTTAGGGTTAGGGTTATTTTTTTAAAGTATTTTCAAGTTCCTGAAATAAGTTGCCACTTTTAACATTTGTCTATATTGGAAGAATTGTTGAGGAAAATTCACACTAATGAAAAAAAAACTTTTGTGAACACAATTGCGAGTCTTTATTTTCAGAAACGTCCATATATATATATGTTATCCTACCACTTACACAGGTAAGAATATGATATGACAAAGGAACAAACAATATAATACTTTTTTTTTTACATCCAGTTATCCTAGATACACATCTGTCTATGTTTTACCAGGTGTCAATGACTACAGCAATCTCTCATTCTTTCTTACTACCTCTGTGTCATATCTATTGCTGGTGCGGACTTAGTCATGCAAATCTGAGCGTACTCTCTCTGATCAGCACTTGACCTCAAGGCTAAACACTATAACACAAACAAAACAACCATACACACAGCAGCACTCAGCATCGAAAATGAGGTGAGCTGATAATGTGATCAATAACCAGTGCCTAAATATTAATACTGGGGCATAACCTGCACATTTTTCTGCATATGGAATATCAACAGAATCATTACAAAACTGCTATAATATCAGCATGTCCTATGTTTTAGCTGGAAAATACTTAATTTAGAAAAAGACATAGTTCAGAATACCCAGACTAAATACCACTGATGTGACAAATTCAGGATAACATCACATATATATTTGAATGTAAACCTACTCATCGTAAAGCTTTTATTTGAACTAATCCCTCGCCACCACCGCCATCAAAACATATTGTATAATTATTCAATATATTTTGGAAAAATGGTTTTCATCCTGTAGATTTTACAGACTTATGGAATCAATGGTAACGCTTGACAATTGCATTTATGTGCACTAAATATTCACATCGTATTTTTTACCCTTCTGACAAAGACATAATTCCTTGTAAGGTCTTCACATAGCTATGTAAATTTAATATTCTACTAATACTCCTATTTACATGCAGCCATGCAGATTAGAAATAATTTTTTTCAAAGCTATCCTTTGTCGCCAGATGTTCTTAGCTTAACCCTTTTGTTCTTTTAATCACTTCCTGGAAAATGTCAGTATTTTCACATTTGCTAAATTCCAGAAAAACCTGTTGATATCCTCTGTCAGAATGTTCAAAAGTAGCTGTGTTTCTCCATCCGAGCAACAATGTGGACATTTCTTTGAAGCGTGGTTCTCAACAAGAGAAGATCTTAGTCTTTACCCCAGCTGACTGTAAACAGCAACCTACAGTAAAACACGGTATTAGTAAAAACCCCAAACATGTTGAAAACCTGTTGATCCACTAATCCTATCAATCCATGTAAATAGCTCTCTTCAGATATGACCCATTTGGATGTTTAGAGGCTCCACAGTTACTGTGGAAACATCATCTTCTCCAACATTGAGTCAGCAGCAAAACCCATTGGGTTTATGTTCAGTTAATGATATTTTACATAGTTTCCTCTATTTTCTGCATATTATTATATTATAAAAAGTTAAATACAGGGAAATACCAGATTTTCATTTAGGAATGCAAGATACTGAGCACAATATTAGAATAAATAGGGATAAATCACTTTAGAAAAGTTAAAAATGGAGAAAAAAATATTTAGGAACTGGTACAAAAATAGTATTAGGTCTTTATGGGTTAAACTATTTTTCCAAATGCTCTACATGCATGTCCAGAGAATCCTAAAAAAAAATGTAATAACATCAGCATATCCTGTATTTTCTTAATCAGAAGATGCTTGATTCATAATTCAACACTGTTGGTTACATGACCTGTCCATTTAAACATATTCAGTGAAGCAATTTTAATGGAATGTGTTACTAAGATACTTGATGTTCATTTTTCCTTTAATTTACCATCCATCTGTATGTGAGAATAGAGACATACAGAAAAAAGGAGAAAGGGGGGAGAGAAAAAAAAAACAAGTGAGTTTGGGGGTTTCTGTCATTATGATGGATAGATCGAGAGAATAGGGCCTCCCAAAAGGAGAGGTGTAAAAATAGGATAGCAGCTCTCCCTCGACACCTCTCCTCTCTGCCCACTTATCCAATCACAAGTCTTTTCTCCATTTCATTCCCTCCCCCCTCTCCTTTCACCTATGACTCCCCTCTTGATGCTGTTGTTCTCTACATTTTCTCGTAGCATCCTTTCTCCCTCCTTTGTGTCCATTTACTCATCCGCTTACACCTACACTGAACACCGACGAAAGACAAAACCTCTCCATCCCACCGGGTTTCCTCTTCATCACATTCAGCTGTAGAGGCTTTAAAAATTTTACTGCACTGATCCCAGATGACACACTTATACGGTACACTTTGACTTTTTCATGAAAGACCTATATTTACACTGAGGGATGCTACTGAGCCGTATGTCCTTTTATTTCAGCTGTTCTACCCTGCTTTGCATTCATGCTGTTATACAGATTCAACGCATTCAAGCTAGTGGTCTATGAGGGATACTAATAGAAGCTGTTCAGAGATACACTTATTGTCCTGTGTGTCTCAAATGCTCAACAAGTCAAACAGCACTGGGACCACTAAGAAGGGAATAGAAGCAGTCCTCTACTGCTCTGCACAAGTTTTCCTGAGGTCTCACATCCATTCTTCTTCTGTCCTATCCGATATCTATCACTTTCTCACTCATTAACCACACCCCCCTCGCCATCCCTCAATTCCTCTTCCTCTCTCTGGAGAAGAAAAACAAACAGCTGTCAGGGTCAGGCTTGCAGATGAATTCCAAATGACTTTGAAGGGCAGAGGGGCCGACCAACTTACTCTAGAGGAGACGGCGGTTAGAAAGTGTGCACATGCATGAAAACAAGCAAACAACAACAACATCACATAAATGTGGACTCCTTGCTGACCCCCCCCCCCCCCCCCCCCCATACGCAGAGTGGAGCTACTTTTTGAATCAATACTGCATCTTAACTCAGCCTACTGTCAAGGTGAAGGCAGATTATGTGTGTGTGTAGCATATCTGTAGGTGGTAATACATAAATCATGCAGAAATGTGTGCATGTGTCCAGAAATTGTTAAAGCTAACTCCATTAAGATAAGACAAAGCCATTCTGATGCAGTAAAGCTCAATAAATATAATGAACAGAGTTGAGGCTACCTCACTATCGCTGTGATTTATATTTGATGAGAATCAAGTCCTTCTCTAAATTCCTACTTTCTTAAGACACAAGAAGTCAATTTCACCTTTGCCAACTCGCCACTCATGGCTCAATATTTGGCTATTGCTGGGTCAGGATGAGTCGATGAATCGCTTTTCATCTTATCAATCATATCTATGTGAAACCTCTCCAACTATTCTGTTGCCTGAGTCCGCTCTCTGTCATTGTCTGTTACATTTAATCCCTTTCTGAGCAGAGAAACCTTTACATTATTCAGTGGAGCTAAGCGAAGGTTTAATCAGACCTCTTCATCACTTTTAGTTCTTCATTCTGTTTGCTCTCTAATGGGATCAATACCCACGTCTAACGGGAATTATCAACAAAACTTTAAATGATAAACTAGTTGCCCCCGTTTGAAGTTAGGGTTGGGCAATCTGATGATCTTTTATCCTAGATCTTCATTTTGCATATGATCTGCATTTTAGGGGAAAAGTTAAATGAATAATTAAATAAATAAATAAGTAGTGGTGCTGCAGAAAAAAGGTAATCCACTGATGTTAGTTTTAAATTAGATGACTATAACAGGCGGCCATGGTCAAGGTATTTAATAAAACACCTTGAAGCAATAAACTAACAATTATTTTAGTGGAGTATTTCATGTAATATTTTAGCTGGGTGACTAAATAAATCCAACAGCATTTCAAAATTTAGAAGTAAAGTAAACTAAAAAGCAAATCAATATAATATAATGATATGGCTAAATAATCAATCTGTTAGAAATAGCCATACTGTACAGATCAGTTCCATAAACAGACGCAGAAATAAACAAAAAAAAAAAATGTTACTTGGTCATCTTGATGAACAACATCAGTGTTCCTTGGCACAGACTCATCAAGTACAACTCTTACTAATACTAAAGAAGGTGATATTTTGAATCATTTTCAAACCACAGATAAAACTTGTTCTTACGTCTCACAGAGTGGGTTTCAACAGTGGCTGACGAAATTTAATTCAAGATTTTTTAGCGCCTGAGTATATGTTGTGCGTACGTGTGTGTGCATGCATGTGTGTTAGTCCTTCTAAGTCTTTGAGTTTTGGCAGTGAGATCAGAGGAAATGTGCGTTGTTGTGTTTGCGTGTGCCTATCAGTCTGTGTATATGTATGTGTATTACAGAGAGAGAGTAGGCATGAAAGTGAGATTCTGCTCTGAGACGTTTGATGTCGAAGAACAGCGTCTGCTGTCTGTCTGCCAACTGCCAACCCTCTATCACCATCCCAACACATGGCCTCCGCAAAGTGTATGCATGTGTGTTTGTGCGTGTGTGTGTGTGTGTAAGTGGCCTGATTAAACAGGGACTTGGCTATGTGACACTGTTACAGAGCTCGTTAGACTCATAATGCGCACCTCTCTGTGTCACAGTGTAAATGTGTGGGCCTAAGAACGCAAAATAGGATTTAGTTTTGAATCACATGACAGAAACAAGAGAAAAAGGTGAGTTTGGATACGCATGTACGTGTGTGTGCGTGGGTGTGTTGGAAAGGGTGAATAATCTATCACTTTTCATACCTCTCATCCCACACCATCAGTCTTTGGATGAGTCCTTAACACACGGAGTCAAGAACACTTACAGCTAATTATTAACGTATGTATTTGTGGTTTCATGTACATATATGTTGTTTACATTGTTGTTTAGATCACAAACAAAACTCCCTTTTCAGTATCCTAGTATAACTATAATATTCCAGATCACTTTCATCTATCAGTCAAACTTTGCCAAAGTCAAATGAATAAACGCAGAATAGACACAAGAAAAAAATGAAAAAATATATAGGCAAAAGAAAATGAAATGGGGGAAAAAAGCCTATGAAAGAAACTGTTTTCTATATTTGGCCTCAAAAGACCACAGGATGCTTTCATGATGAATTCAAGTTTGTTGGAAAAAACTGAAAAAGATCCAGCAGATGTGTGAAGCAAATGTGTGAAGTCAGAACTGAAAGACAGAGGAACAAACAAATGAAAGAGAGAATGGAGAAGAAAGACAAAAATGAGATCCGCTGAAAAAGTCAAACACTTGTGTTTGACTCATATTCTCAGACATGCATGCCTACGCAAACTTAAGCACGAACAAACAAAACAAAAACAGTGATTGAGGTACTAGTCTACACATAAACAATAAAAACATACTGAGATATTGGCAGAGCAAAGGCTAAAAGATTAGGAGAATCTATAGAGCAAAGAAACACGCAGCTTTCTTTTTTACCCTTCCTGACATTTTCACTCTGCTAGACCAGATATAGGATTTCTGCCTCTTCACAGATCACAAACATACTGGGAGAGGGAAAAGTGGAAGACTGAGGGATAGGAAGTGATTTTAGTGCAAAGAAAGCAAAATATGCTTTATAAAATAACAACAAAAAACAAAGGCCAAGTAGTGGAAATGTCAAATGACAGGGGAGGAAATGCGAAAGGAATGATCTTAGCACTTTGGCTTAGCTACACTGAACAGAAAATTTACAACTCTGTTCAGCCCTGAAAGCCTTGAGAGCAGATAGAAGAAAAGCAAAGCGAGAGGAAGTCTGGAATCAAAAGTGAATAAAATCAATGTGTAGCCTTGTGACAAAATTCAAAAGGACTTGAAAATGAAAATTCGATTACACTGAATAGATAAAGAGATGCTATGAGAATTTCACAGTGTTTTTCTCCTGCAAATGTTTCTGTGTTTTTAGCCCTCTGTTATATTTAGCAGTTTCGTGCCTTCTCTCCAAATGGAAAAAAAACAACAACAACAACAAAAAACAACCAGTTTCTCCTGATCAGTGATTGGTCAGTTTTTGTTTAATAGGTGCACAGGACTGGGTTGTATTAATTACACCTAGAGGTGACTGCCGCATACAGTAATATTGATTTAGATGAATGGTTTTGATTTAGTCCATTGCTGAGGTGGGCAGTGAAATGCTACATGATGGCAGCAGAAGAATATAAATTGTCAGTATTATTAAAACTGACTAGTATGATTAAACTGATGTCAGCATGATATTAGCCACTGTACAACCTCCAATAGCATGAATTAAAATGATGGTTATGCACACACAATTGTACCCCTTTTCACCCTGCCCCCTAAAGGGGAGAAGGGTATTGTTTTTGAGTCAGTTTGTTGGTTTGTTGGTCTGTTTGATTGTAAGCAGCTTTATGCAAAAACTACAGGACCAATTTCTATGGAATTTTCAGGAAAGGTGCAAGGTGGTCCAGAATAGATCCCATTAAATGTTGGTGAATGTAGGTCAAAAATCAGTCACAGTCACTAAACATGCGTTTTCATAATGATAAAAGATAGGGCAAATCAGGTAAAATGTTTGCAAGGGGGGTGGGGTTTGTTGTGTCTGGCACTACTTGTTATGACAATGTGAAGTTTTTCTGTAACATATCAGTTGGTGTACTCCAATTGTAAAATATCTGAGAGATGAACAGGTACATGCTAACAGAAAATCTCTTCATACCCTGATTCACAGCTTCCTTTGAATGATTTCTATACAGTGTATAATGAGAGTCACTTTGAAAAATGTTGTGGCAGGAAGGTTTGAAAAGGATTTTCCTATGTTTATCCACAGTATGAGTTTTCAACCAATGGCAGCAATTTAGAGGTCTGGTAATCCTACAAAATGTTGCTGAAACAGATACAAAGCCACTGTTTGTTCTAATCCAAAGGAGTGCTGGTTTCTCCGCTCATTGATTTCCGGCTGGTTAACTGCTGGATACTATTTATGTGATTGTAATTCTCCATAGTTCAAACAAATGCAACATTCTGCATAAAAGTACAGGTTTCAGCATGTCATCTTGCGCAGAAGGGTGCATTTTTGTCTGGCTGCTTACTTGGATTATAACACCAATTTGTTTTCCACCGACAAAAGAACAAAAATGAATTGAAAGTCTTAAGTCTTTCAGACTAAATTTTTCAAATCTATGAAAGAAAGAATCCTGCAACTGATCTTGGAAATCAGCTTGGGACTTATGTATGGCATGCATTGCTATTGATTACAGTGGCATGCTGCTGTGCTGCCTTAAAATAGATAGTTATGACTTTGCAAACGGATCACTGCGGACACAGGATGGAGTAGTCTGGACTGACCCATTGATTAAGTTTAAAGGTGACCAGGAAGTACTATTGATTATAACTAGTGCGACAGGTACGCCACTGCATAAAGTGAGCAATGCTTTTCAGTGTCACCACTTTTTTTTTTTTTTTTTAACCTTTATTTACCCAGGTGGGGGTAAATTAGGGGAGACCTGCCCTATCAGTGCATGTCTTTTGAACAGTGGGAGGAGTACCTGGAGAAAACCCACACAGACACCAGGAGAACTTGAAAGGTCTGGTGTTGGAATTGAACCAGGGTCCTTCTTGCTGTGAGGCACAAGGGCTAACCACTGCACCACAGTGCTACCAGAGGAGAAACTTGGAGAAAGAGGCCTACTACCACACTCCTCATCTGTGTATTTTCACATTCAAGAAGTTGAAACGATGGTAAAATCACCACAGCTGACAAAGATTCACAAAGTCTTTTGTTTATATTTTTGAGGCTTGGTCTGTACTGTATGAACAACCTACACTTGGCTCAGCCATGGAAAGGGTTCAGAAAAGGAGATTTGGGGAGAGATGAGATGCCAGCTCATCTCCATGCTTGGTTATGGAGATGGAAGATGAAATCAGATACTTGTTTGATGATTAGCCAGGCCTGAGTATTAACTGGCAAAACATGAGGACTTGCACAACCAGAGGTTAGAGACTCTGATATAGATTTATCCATCTATTCTCTTTCCTCCCATTTGACTCTCTGCAAAACAAAGGCAGCCTATTAAAGCAAGTATTGAGTGGAGCAGAAACGGTTTTAACAGAAATATCGACGTCAATGTCTGCTGTCTTTCTGCTGAATAGTGTGGTTTCAAGTGCTGTATGTTTGAAAGCAGAATCTTCAGATAAATATAAACATACTAAACTAAGAGTGGACAAGGTGATGTAAGTGGATTAGTTGTACAATTTACTGAAAAACCACAACTCTCAGTTGACGTTGATAAGACTGTAGAAACAATATGGTTCAGTGAAACACAATGACTACTTTTATATATAAAAGAAAGAAAACTGCTCATTTTAATCACCGAGATTATTTTGGTCATTAGAGAAAGTGTCATTCAGTAAATGGGAGCAGAAGTATATCATTATAGCTCCAGAAGAATCTGAATTTCTAATGGCTAAATATAGTAGAGATTAAAATTGATCAGGGTATAGGCTGGAAGTTATTCCATCAAATGTAGGAGCATGATCCTTTGTCTCATTAGTTTACCTATTACAGGGGGAGAAAATAATGCAGGTTATGCCATTTCCGACTAATATTTCACATTAGGTGTGCATATGTGTGGAGTGGCATTAGTCATACATTCGACTGTATCCCTTAAATTACTATTTTTTGGTTTTAAGCAGTTGCCAAGCAACTAGTGGGAACTCCAGGATGTTTCTTCTCCCAGCAAAGAAATACTGCACCCTCATCAAATGACAAATTGCTGTTTTAACACTTTGGGTTTTATACAGATTATATGAACACGGAATAATGTGCTAATTAGTGAGATATACAGGTGCTGGTAGACAGATTTTGTTATTGTTGGATAGAGCCAATATGTTACCTTATTTCCAATGCTAAGCTAAGCTAAGCTAGGCACCTGTTACTAGCTTTATATTTCCCCTCACTGCAAGATGGGGAAAAAACATCAATCCTCTCTAAGTTTTCTAAAATTTCCTGAAAAGTTAAGACATTTCTTTGATGGAAGGGCTGTTTTTCTTCTACAAGATTGTACCGATCTCTAATTTCACATATCCTCCTTCTTTCTGTTTTCCACAAAAAAAACAAACACAGCAGTCTCAGAAGCTACCGTCATGCCACGTCTTGCCATGCTGGGTGGTATCCTGTGGAGCTATGCTCTATTCGATGAGACAGCATGAAGTACAAATCAATATGGATTAAAACTCTGTTAGGAGCTACCCAATGACTCCACCTTGGTGGATACAGAAGAAACATTTGTATTTCGCAGGATTGTAGATTTTCCCCTCTTTAAGTCATAAACACAACAGTGAAGTTAACAGTTAAGGATAAAATAACTCTGGACCAAAGGCATCATTAGCAGAAAAATGCGTGCACCACGGCTGCCTCATGCCACCCTTGGGGAATATCCATCAAGCAGCTCAGAACGTTGCATGGTGGGGGGTTAGAATCAGCACCTCATCCCACCTGCTACACCCAGACCGAGAGCTGCACATCAGCACGCATGCACACCCAGACACACGTGTTAGCTCATACACATTCAGTGACAGGCCTGGTGGTAGGCCTCTACCCCCATGGCAGTAGGGGGCTTCCCACAGTGCTCTGCAGGACACCAGAGATTATCCCTGCACTTGCAGACAGTCACAGAATGTTAATCCTCAGCCATCTCTTCTACTGTGCTGTTAAAGCTGGATCTTCCTCTCAATTGCTCCTCCTCCTTAGCCTCCCCCTTTACTTTCCATCTTCTCTTGAAATCCACTAAAATCTCACCCCATTCCATGCTCTGTCCTCTTTCTATGATCTGATTTTAACTCCATCCTCCCCTCCCCTAAAATCACTTGATCCCTCGTTTCTACACAAAAGCGACAAGGCTGCATCCTTACTCTGTCTTATCCGCTCTCTCTGCTCTCAGCCCAGCCCACACTATCAGCTCTACATTGATCTTCTCATCCCCAAGAAAACAAAATACCAGACCATGTCATAATCACTCTGCTGGAGGAGGAAATGCTAAACGTCAAGCACAGCTGCAACATGTTGATGTAGAGACGGCAGAAAAGCTAACAGGGCAGCCAAGGGTAGCTGGCACTTTCTGGGTGAAGACGTGTTAGATGCCTTCTATTTTAAAATATGTTAAAAATTACTATCAGGGTTTGTTGACTGGATTGCTGATTCTGTTCTGTTACTGATGATACTGATGCTCATTTCTTTTTTTATTTGTATCCTAGGACAATAAATTGGCAGCTGCTCCTTCTAAAAATTAAAAAAAAAGAAAAGAAAAAACAACCTCCGAATGATATTTGGTCCTCCACAGTTTTCTCTATTCACTCCAACCAGCTCTCATAAAAATGTTCTACTAACATCCATTGCTTGTACTCCTTTTTTCTATGATTCGTCCCGGGGGGATTTTTCTCTTCGGGACGCTGTGCCTGTTAAATTCCAAACAATAGATGCAATTTGTGATCTGTCAGCAGTCTCTAGGCTGTTGCCCTTTTTCTGTCTCAAACAAAACCACATGGTTTGCAATGTGTACATCTTCATATGCCCAAACGTGTTGCGAAAGACAGCTAAATGAAGGAGCACAAAACCACAATCAACATTAGGAATTTCAGTCTTCCATTTGTATATAATAATATATATCACATCTTTAAAACTACTCACACATTTTTCACTAATTTCAAGACTTATTTGTAATTTTCTTTGAAACTGTGATTGAGACAAAAATTCAACCTTGTATGGTTATACAGTAATAGTTCTGCAACATCTTGCTTCATTTTGATTTACAAATTTCTTCTCAAAGATCCATGAGTACTGAAATCACTCAATAAAACAAAAGTGTTACATAATGTAATATCTGAGTGCACAAACAAGCACTTAAAGTACAGCAAAATTAAATATTTTGAGAAGGGTTATTTCCTTATGCTGCGGTTAAAATATGTTATTGATGTTTATTTGCCTAAATAACTCCTTTTTTTGGTAGATTTTCAACTAAATTATCTGTAACATAGCTCTTCATGCCTTTGTGTAGTACTGTCAGTGAGTTTTGACAGTTATTATTCCCACATAAGGATTTACATATCATAATGTACTTACATTTATACAGTATCTGCAAATGCTATTAAATATAACATTATTTGGTGTCTTTTATGTCCCTGCATTTTACTTCCTTGATAAACAAGTGCATTATAGGAAAATAATTCCATTTTGGAAGTCCTTAATCTTTCAAACAACAAAGCATTCCATATTCTTGAGTAAAACATAGAAGTAGAAATCTTGTGGTGTCAGCAAGTGTAGCACTTCCTGGAAATTGAATCGCTCTAAACTCTAAAATGGACCAAATGAAATAGTGCTTTAATTATTGCAGATGTAGGGACAGGAAAATGAGAATTTTTGATTTGTATAGTCATGAAGCGTTTGAATGTTCATACAGTAATATTACCTACTACTGACTTTACTATGGTCATGTACATTAGTATCACTGAAGGAGTCGTCAAGTCATTACATATTTTCTAAACAGGACTGTCTATAACATAATCATTTCCCTTACTCCACTAGAAATACTTTATTTAAGAGTTTACATTTTATATTTCATATTAGCATTTACTCTGAAAAGTGCCAGGATATAGATCACACAGTATGAGACAAAGAAATACATATTTTTAGACAGAGACACCTTTGTTTTCGAGGAAGTTGTGAATATTTACTTACCAGAAACCAAGGAAACTGAAATGCAAATAGCATATTTTTGGTGTCTTCCCTACAGATATAAAGTAATAAAATAAGGCATAGAGGGAAATTAATATCAGTAAATATAATCTGTGAAAATGCTGCTTCATATAAGAATTTTAATTTAACTAGAGGATAAAAGTTTTTGAATTTCTACCAGTACAGTAGCAGTTTCACAGAAAGTCTTTGTTTTATTTCCTTTATGCATTAATGTAAGGGAAAAGCCATTGTAAAATGTCTTCGTAAAGTAGTGGGTCAGAACAGCTTCAGTGCGCTTTGGTGTTGATTCTGTGGACAGAAGCATGAACACGAGTCTCTGAAATTATATTCCCTTCTTTAATGTTCTGATGATGGTTCTAAAGAATGCTGTCTAACACAATAAAGTCACCCATAGGTATTCAGTTGGATTCAGACATGACTGTAATAGCCCTAGCATGTGATTCTCATCATCAGTGACCTCTCATGTACTGTGGATGATGGTATGATCATATGGAAGATAACCTTTTCCTTTAATTTGTCACCTATGTCTATACAGTAAAGTGGATAATTCACATACTACAAATGTGTGTACCACATACTGTGTACATTAGATTAACCCTGAAGATGAACCCTGACATGATCCCACACAGACAATCCATTATCTTATTTACCCAATACTGCCATGTGTATGGATGTCTTATTATTCACTTGGAGGTTACAACCTACAGTATTAAGCCTGAGATGGACATAATGTGCACAGCCTCATAGCATAAAACCTTTTAACATTACACATATATTTAACCTTCTTTCCCACTTCTTTTTCTCACTCTCTCCACTGCTATGATCTGGCTAATGAAAATAGATGAAAACTCCGGAGCCCAATAACACAAACATTAACACTAATTCACGCTCACGGAGACAAACATTCTCAAAGACAAGAGTAAATACGACTGAGTTTGCAACAGCGGAAGAAGAGAGAAAAAAGGCAACCCTCTGGGAAATTTTCTCTGATCAAGTGCAAAGAGATTAACCAGTTGGACGTGTGCTAATGAACAGGAGATCATAATGAAAGGAGCTCGTAAATGTAGATGAGCCATGTGAAAAGAACAATGGCCTTGCCTTGTATCAGATGAAACACAAGCGTAATGTACAGAAACCAATTACTTTATTGTCACTTTTTCTGTTTTCCACACCAAGATCCTGACAAATTTCAACAATGGACATGTGAATATTACAGCAATTATGGCAATATAGCATGTGCAGTCACTTTCTTAAAGACACCGCCCATTATGTTGTCCTCTCACAGCCAGAGATCGGTTATATACTTGTGGCGTTAAGTGACCTCTTTTACACAGATACAACCCAATACACACCACAGTAAATAACATACAAATACATCACATCAAACACAATTACAGTCTAACAGAAAGGCCTAAAAGGATTGAGAGGCTACACTCAGATATGACTTACTGATCACATAGTCTCCAAATGGGTCTTCATCCTCCTCATCATCTAGGTAAGCTGTTGGTGATGAATGAAGAAAAAGCAGGAGAAAAAAAAATACGATAAATGATTACAAAAAAAAGAAAAAAGAAAAAGGGAGACATAACAAAACTAACACAACTGAACAACAAATGCTTAACAGAAACACGGGTTGATAAAAAAACAAAACAATAAAAAAACAAAGACAATGCGGCCCTCTCCCCTCCTATCATCCACCTTTTGCTTCATTTTCACTCTCAATCTGATACCTCGGGTCTGCATTAGGGAGCAAAAGCGCTGACCATTAAACTACAAAAGTAGTTTCAGAACCATGCAGAGGAAAATATGATCAGTCATAATTGGCTGGAGAATTCTCAATTTGCTCTCATGCTCCTTCTCCTTCCCTCTCTCACTTTCTCTCTTATTTTCTGGCAGGTCTGAAGATGGCACGAGAGGCCATTATGGCTCACTAAAATTCCCTATTAGGGCAGCTGCATAGTCGACAACAAGTTTCCGATGATATTTCACTGCACCTGTGTCTCTCTTCTTCTTATTATTAATGCTGTTAGTATGGGTGGGCTATCATTGCAGATGCATTATTGTATATGGCTGGTTACATCATCATAAGAGCACACAAAAAGACATTTTTGACGTGTTTCCTTTGTGATTAAATCCCCCTGAAACCCCTTTTCATCTCTCTTTCATTGTTATTCTTGGTTTCTGCTTTCCTTTTTTTCCTTTCTGTCCATCACTCCAGGCTCCCTTCCTTTATTGTATTAATGTTAGCATCCCTCTACCATGATCAATATTCCTGAGCTTTTGTAAGACACTGCCCTAATGCACCTACTTTTACATGAGGGCCTGTCTTCCTGTCTATTATCATTCTTCATGTCTTTATTGAGTCACATACTGTATACACAAGGAGTGCAAATGCTTATATTTTTCATTCATCACTGGTGTTTGCGCAAATATGACCATGTGGGCACTGTATTCAGCATGTTGAATAGACAAATGTTTATTGATCTTGACTGCAGGGCATTTTTCAAATCTGGGGATTAACCCTTAAATAGACATGTACAGTCACATGCTGTGTGTTCGTGTGCATCACTACTTTGCTCCAACAAGCTAGCTCTCACTGCATGGACAAAAAGTCCTTGAACCAGTGGGTGAAGTATGGAGGCATACACACACACACACACACACACACACACACACTTGTGTGTATTTGCGAAAGCGGGCTGTCAGAGCTGCTCTCACACACCATTCATCACAAGCTACTAATTCTGTTAGACCATTGTCGAGCCTTTCGCACCCCACGTTGCTCTCTGAAAACTCAATCAGAGGCTAATGCCCCCAACCCTCCTAACACACACTTGCACAGCAAAGCTCTCACTCTCAGTTTCTTACACACACTCACAGAGACCCTGAGGGGACAGCAGTGGTCTTGTGGGACCCCAACAGTCCAACTCCATAAGTGTTGGTTGAATTTGATCGACAGGAAGTGTACGGACCAACTTACTGGTGTTGAGAGTGGATGTGGAAATTAAACCAAGGTTGAAAGACAATTGATGTCAAAGACAAGGCAGCTTACAATCAGTGGATGACATATAATTAACATTTGTATTCCAAAATACAGAGAACTTTTTATTGCAAAAACTCCAAATGATCATAATTTAACATTATCTTAATCTACCATGATTGAAGCATAATCCATTCGGTGCCCCACTTTTTAATATTCTGTAAAGAACTGTAAGTGGTGCATCAGCTGACTTGAACTTGTTTGATTTGGTTTGATTTATTGCGGTATTCATGTGGTATACTAAAAAGAATAAAAAGCATGGCAATGGAGCAGGCACTTTACCACCTGTGCAAGTAGATTTGATTAGTTAATCAGGAATCACTTTGCCCAACTCCGTTTTTATAAACCATAATTACAGCTCCAACTATGAAAAATGGAAAAAAGAGTGGAAAAAACTTTAACTGCAGATGTTTTAAGGGGCTTTTTGGAAGGTTTTTCTATACTGTCAAAAAGCAAATGAACACAGAGTTAAAGCAGCGTAAAAGAACATACTGAAAATCTTGGAATTAAAAAAAACATTTTTTTTTAGGGAAACCACTTAATTGAGCACACCCACACGGGGGGCAGGGGTAGGCAGAAAGGCCAGACTAAATTTAGCGGCACCTTTTCATTCTGTAATTACGAGATTAATATATCCTGTCACATACGTCACAATACTACCGTATGATTTATTATCCAGTCGACCAGATGGAGAGATTGAGCCAGAGAAGGAAGGAGAAAGGCGAGGTTGTCTGAAGGCAGCTAATCAGCATGCATGTCTGATTGGTTACTGCCCTGACTGTGAAGTGAGTGGTCAGTGCGTGTCTGTGTTTATAAAGTTGACTCTATAAGTAAAGCCAAGATTTATTGACAGAAAACAATGTTGAAGTTGAATTAGATTCTGCCTGTTTCCTTAACAGGCTGCTATTTAATGAGGGAAAACACAGAGGCATACGGATCCACACACACAAGCATATGTATAGCATCAGACTATGGATTGTGGCCATAAAGTCTGCCCAGGGCCCCAGGTTTAAATCAATGTCAGAGTCTGATCTTATTTCATCTAATGCATGTTTTAATCATTCTTTCTCCTGATCAATGCAGTTTGGATGTGGCCATCAGGCACTGCTGTGGGAATTTACAAGCGCTCCTATTCTCCTTCTTGTGTTTCCAGACGGACATTTTACGAGGCAGTGCACAGTGCGACTGTAAATCTCTTCCTCCACTTTGCCAAAATGAAATCTCCCAGCCCTGCTCTCTATGCCCACATTTGTTTGTCTCACTGTGTTGCTTGTGCAAACTAAACTTGCACTGCCTCTGCCAAGTTAACGTTCTAGTCTCTTTATTTTAATAGTGTCTGGAAGGGGCAATAAAAGCGAAGTGTCTTTATTCAATACTCGACAATAAAGCTGAACGTAGGGAAACTTTGAAATCCCTTAGTTGCATTTAGGAAACTAATTTAACAGGCTTTACATACTTGATGTTAATTGGAATTTTGGAATACATGAAAAAAAATTGAGAGCTGGAGTTTAGAAACAGATTTTATGTGTTGGGCAGAGGCAACCAGAAAAGGAAAAATATCCATGCACACTATATTCAGCAGGTAGAAATAGGATTTTTCTTTTTAACCTCTTAACATCTACCATCACAAATGTGCAACATACCCAAAAATATATCTATTGCAAATGCTATAGTCAAATTAATTATCTCTGCTTAATTCAGCATTTAATTTTAAAATTTTTTTTTCACTTACATTTAAATTCAGGCATTAAGGGGTTGATTTTTATTTAAATGTCTACATATGAAAGTAGTTTTATATGTATATGGCAAAAACTATCATGGCAATATTTCATTGTAACTGTAGAGCGATTAGTTCATTCACTTTGTATTCTTAATGAATTATTGAAATCAGCTTGTTATCACCACTATGAAAATAATATAAGATGTGAGTGAAGTTAGTATCTATATATGAAAACTGAATAAACTTAATGTAATATTCGATGTAAAGGCAGTCAAGGGAAGTTGAGTAAAGAGCACAGTATTTTTTGAGTACTTCTTTTTTTCTTTAATGGGAGCTTATATTCCCCCCCCCCCCCCCCCCCACACACACACACACACAGACACTGCTCCAGATAAATCAATCCAGGCTATCTACTTAAACAAATGTGTATCAAAGTTCTGTATACCTCTGACATGAGTTACATTAGGCTTATATGTGGCGTTAATTGTGTTGAGACTAGCAAAGGCACCGGACACTTCGAACGATGACAATTGAATGATTCAAAGGATCACACTCTTTAATTTGTTATCGACTCAGGTTAGGTTTGGTTCATTTTCTAGACTTTCCAACTTTCTTGAATCAAATGCTTATAAATAGCATACGTAGTTAGGGAAAAATGCTAAAAGTCTTAAAATCTGTTTTTTTAGACTTCATTTGTCAATATAAATATTAAATGCATTCTGGATGTTATAATTAATGTTTTGACAATAAAATGAACACTAGAGATTAAAGATAGCAGGTAAAAGAAAGCTGTGACTATATCCATCAGTTAGTTTGGAGGCAATTGCCCTGTTGACACACACAGAATGTAAAAATAATAATAATAATAATAACATTCAAAGACACACAGTCTCTCACACAAACATAAATACTTCCCCTCAGGTATCTGATGGCTGTCACTATTTTTTTGGGTTTCTTATTTTGGTAATGACAATGGCAATGTAGGGCACATGTGCACAGGCATCTACGTGCACGCTCCTGCCCTTAAGGGGAACCCTAGACCTTTAAACTGACACCTGTCAGTCATGTCGGCAAGCGGTAGTGACAGGGGCATAACGAGAGATGGTGAGATATGCAGCATGAGCGAAGAGAAGACAGAGGAAGAAGCTTGAAAGATGAAGAAGAAAGGTGGGAGGAGGGAGATGAAGAGGAGGAGGAGAAGCAAGTGGAGGTGAGACTTCTGAAGCTTGTTAGAGACATAGCGAGATAAGAGTGGTGCAGCGTGCTGTTTGGTGTTTTAGCACGTCACCGTCTTTTTGATTTGTTAGCATGTGTTTATGGCGTTGTTTCTCTCTCTGCCTCTGTCAATCTCTATTATTAGACCCTCAGATCCTCCTCCTGCTGTTTTGACACTCCCGGAGCTCCTGTTTCACACCTCTACACAGATGTGCAGGGTTTTGGCTTATACACATTTTCACACCATACACAGACAAAATTGCATATAGCAGGAAACAATGATGGAGGCAGTAATGTCAGAAACAACACACACACACAGTGAGCTTCAGATTCCACAATGCTTGGGGCAAACAGGATGGTAAAGTCAAGTGGATGTGAAAGCTTTCTTCTGGGTGCTTTCAGGAGTGACGTGCCTTCCAGATGTGTGTCTATGTGTTGCATACTGCAACACAAATTACCTTTTGGAGGACATTAAAGTTTTAGTCTACGCCTTCAGTATCAGATGTTGTGTTTAGAGAGACGTGAAAGCAAAGGGAGAGATTTCCTCATTCTGTGCAAGTAAGTAACGAATTGGCATGATCAGACACACCTGGTTCTTTTATCAGGTTTCTGTGTTTCGTCTGATCTCTTCATGCTGACTGAGGCGGCAATGCAGAGCCCTGATCTAAATCTCTGGTCTGTGAAACCGTAAGACAAGAATAAAGGTATAAAACGATCCTTTTGAAGGCTTCTGTATGAGGCAAATTCTTAATGTCTATTTGATTTCATATGACACATCTTTTGCAATTTGAGTATGATTTTTGCCACCAGACAAGTGATTATTGAGGCCCTGTAGGAGCCAAAATATCCATGAATAACAAAAATTGAAAGACAAAGTTTCTTTTGGGAAATGGACAAAACTTTTGATCTTCTCAATAATCAACACTCAGTGACATCATACTGGAGGCAAATGATTATTAGAATATAGCGGTGGATTAAGAAGCTTATTTTACAAGGTCTAGAAATGCCAATGACAGAATGCTCAGTGTGACAGTGTTCTCCTGGCCCTGAGACAGAAAGAATGAGAACGCCTTCTGCGGCTGATATCTGCGGCTGCAAGATTAGCTTGGTAATTAACCACAAAGCAATTATCGGGTGGTGGGATGAGAGGCATGTCTCAGGGAAGGTGTTTCTTGACGTGTTTAATAGGTGTTGAGTAGTTTGATTAGTCGACAGAAGTTGTCTATGATTTGGAGGCCTCACAGTCCAACAGAGGTTGATCCACAGCTGATACATGTGGCTGCCGAGAATTCAATTAATTAGATTGTTGCTTTTCCTTCCATCCACTTTTCATTAACCTCCATTGACACCTCGGCGAAGCTCGCACATAGGTTTACAACTGTGCCAGGATTAACAAGGAAATGGGAAGTTGGTAATAAACAAAGTTGCCAAAGGAAGAAGAGATTCCCTCTGGGAGGATGTCAATCTCACACTATTATGGTAAAGAGAGGACTAGTGTAAAACATTCAACATTCCTTTGAGTCTTGACGATGGAATAAATAGGATAAGTGATTCTCTGCTGCTGTCTCCAAAAGAATTTTTTATTTTGAAGATTGACCGACCAGTGGTGAAATCTCAGCAGATAAGTGCTTTAAAGGTAGTGTTAGAGGGCACCAGCTAAGTGTTATTGATGAAAAACAGGATGGCTCTCTGGGGGTAGTCCGACCACTGTTCTTCAGATCAGAAAACAGAGTCAATCAATAAATTCAACTCAACTGCAATTCATATAATTGTTGTCTGCTTGAGCAGTGGTCAAACATAACAACACTGACAAATGTCTTTAAGAATTATTTGCTCTGAAGATCTCTTTAACCATCACCGATCATACACAAAGTTCAATTCTTTCCCCCTCATCCCTTTCCCAGTCCTTTTTCAAGTCTTACCGACTTTTTGGTCGCCTCACTGGGCCTGAGCTTTAACACACATACCCTTCAGACTTCACATTCCAGAGCCCTTCCCTGTAGTCCTACCTGACTCGTCATCAGACTTGTTGTCGTTCTCTGAGTCGGTGAGGGTAAGGGCAGAGTTCTCGCGGCTGGACACTCCTGAGCTCCGACGGGACTTCACTCCACCTCGTCCAGCCCACAGCTGAATGGCCCTCTCTGGAGACAGAGGCCCCTCTGGATCCGAGTCGGCATCCGAGCCAGCACTAAGGGAGTAACCCCTTTGGAGGAGGCCGAGGTCTGGACAGTAGGGAACAGCAGCGGGATGTGGAGGGGGATTTGGCTCACATACTCCCAGCTCGGCTAGGGTGAAGTTCCCCCCTGCAAGGCAGAAAACAAAGTTTCAAGAATAGTAAGTAAAAGCAGTAACCGCAGACAAACAAATGTTCGCACAAGCAAATACACACGCACATCTAGCAAACAAACCCACAATCACACGCAGAGAAGCACACTAATTATGAAACTATGGAGGCGGAGGCTGAAAATTGGGCTTTGTTGTTGCAGGCAGGAGGGGGAGAGATGACGCAGCGTGAATCAGGCACAAAGTACAAACTAGCTGCTGGAAGGAATATGTATTGGCCTGCAGGCCTGTTAAGGCTGGCTTAGAAGGCCTGCCTCCCTCACTTTACTGCTCTACATTGGCATTCATGAGGTGTTGATGTGAGATCAAAGAGCTGTTCGCTTGAGGCCTCTCAGACTGTAGTGGAGCTGCTTTGCTGCCTTCTGGGTTTGATCATCTCCCTACCTTGTTGCCATCATACATTGGACCCCAGGCTCGCTGATTATACTGCAGTATGCTGCAACACTGGCCCCACTGTCTCACACTCCCCCACCCCCCCAAGACAAACCAACTCGTCACGTCTAAAATAAATATATAAAATTATCCAAATTAAAGCACATCAAACGAGATCAATAAACAGTGCTGCAGCCCAATTAAATCCAAGCTGAGGAAAAAGCAATTAAGGAAAAAGGCATGCTCAACCAATTTATTCTCTATACTAATTAAAAGAGTATTGTGGATGCAATCGCTCACCATCAGCTGTTGGGGTAAAGGGATCGGGGGAAAAACAGTTGTGATTCACTTTATTAGCATTTTGTTCAGGAGAGGAGAGGAAGAGGCGAATGAAGAGATTGGCATTGTGGCGGCACACTATAAGAATCAATGTGCTGGGATTCACACAGCTGTGTGACTGGGTTAACTGTGACTCATCAGGCGTATGGACGCAATCACAGAGAGAGGAATTAAACAGATGAAAATCGTCTGCTGGATCTTCATGGCTCCTCTTCATGGCTCCTCACAGCAAACTTTAGAGTGGCACTGAAAATGATGAGAAGGGGGGAGGGCCTAAAAGGAAACTTAGCAAGGGAGCAATGAAAGGCATTATAGTTCTACACAGAAAAAAACACAGCGACTAGAATAGAGAGACTAGAAATACTCCACAGGTGGATTCATCTAGAACGCTACAGCCTGCTAAGCATCTAACTACGATGACACCCAAGTAGAGAAATACTTTGGGGAATATTACCATTGCTTGTCTTCTTTGCTTCTTTGTCTTTTCCTCCCACTTATCATAAAGGATGACAAAAGGAATCTTCTTTACTATGCATAACACCAGGGACTATTACAGACTGTTGGTAATTTGCACAACAGTACTACCACATATGCACAGGGTCTAATTCTCTCTGTTGAACCCATACCTGAGATGAAGTATCGTAGGAGGACGGGAGAGAACTCCAGGAGGCCTGAGAGAATAGAACACATGGGTTCTTAAACATCATTCAGCAATTCTGAACTGCTCCTTAGGAGAAAAAAAAGGCTTCTCATATTTAAGATTGTTTTTATGCAAAACATCTAATTCAATGTACAATGACAATAATTAGGCCTGAAACAACTATTCTAAACAAACAGTAAATTAAAACAATTACACCATATGTGCATTTGCCAAATTTAAGAAAAGGTTATATGTATGTGCGTGCTTGTCACACCTATACTGTTAGACCCTACAGGCCACTGCTCAGTACAATTAACATCTCATAACCAGTGATTACACATGCAAAATCCAATCACTCCTTATCACCATCAGTGGTAGACACAGCCCAATGCCGTTGCAATCTACATGTGCTCAAAGAATGATGGATTGGCACAAGGGGCTGAAGCAGACATGAAAATCTATCTCAGTTATTCCACAAATAGAAAACCAATCGCATGTTTGTTACATGATATTATGACAGATGTGAGAGAAAATGCAGTGCTGCATTCTAATCAGATCAATCCCTTTCTCTCTCTATAACACTGCTGCTGTCATTCTTGTTCTTTTGATGCATATTAATATGTGTTCTATGCCTCTTGCAGCTTGGGCTGATGCCTTGGGCTGTGCACATCTGTGTCTCTTTATGCTGTACAGTATGTGTTGACATGTATGTTTATCTGCCAGAAAAACGGTGTATTGAATTACTAGGTTACATGGTCTCATAAGGATCTGATTTTACATGTGTGCTGAAATAGAATATGACATCTGAGAAAACTGTTTAACCATGAGGATCATTTATTAGCTGAATCTTTCTCACATAGTCAGGAGCAGCAGCAGATGGAATTTGTCAGGTATCTTAAGACTGTGTGTTCATGGTCTTACCATGTTGGCCTAAGATCTGCTACTGGCGTGATTTCAGTGAAAGCCTTGTAACTGTTAATACAATGTTCTTGTGGTACCATTTCATTAGTACAGTCGTCAAGGTCATGACTAAAAACAAAACTCAGTAAGATGTACAACAGCGACGGAGTGTAGCAGAACCCCCTGAAACTATGAACTTTGATCTTGTGGGACAAAAGACAGTGAATCTACGTAGCATGTAACAATATGCTTAATGAAACCAAAACTGCCACACTCAGGGGCCATTTACACAAGGACAATTGCGGCTAAATACGACAGTATATTTTATCAGAAGTGCCTTTCATTTACATGAAGCTGACGCTGTCAGGGTGTGAATATGTACAAATTTGAAGACTCCTTCCAGAGTGGGGCGTATTGAAGTTGCACTGGGTTGTGTCTGCATCTAAATGGCAAGAAACGCACTTGTTCATGTTGCATGTGTCTTTACATTACATATGTTCACGTCACACACACTTTCACATTACATTCATACGCTGAGCAGGTAAAGCAAGAAACATGTCGGACAACCTCGATCCCACAGATCTTCCAGCTGCACTAGCACTCGCATTAGCATTAGCATCAGCATCAGCATCAGCACTAGCAGCTCTAGTAAATGTACAGGAGTCGTTTTCAGCGACATTGTACAGACATTGCATGCATACCGTAGCCGAACAGAGACAGGTGTACAATTACATACGTCAAAAACAAAAAAGGACATAGCCAGTCTAGCATGACTATCCAATTGTACTTCATATTTCACTGTATAAACAAGGGTTTCCTTCTGAATACGCTCATCTAAACGCGAATGAAAAACTGAAGACAAGACACCACTTTTGCATCTTCTGTTTTCATTGTCTCCGTAAAAATGTAGCCTCAGAGTCTTGCAGTGTAAGTAGGTAGAATCACGAGTTATCCTTCAGTCCTGACCCAGTCACATGATATCAGCTATTAGCACTACAACACTTTACAAATGACTGTTTTTAACATTAGTAGCCTATTTTAAATCACCTGCAAGCATGTGTGTACCAACTGTGTATCATGTAATGACTTTTCACTCATGCGATGCTTGCCAAAAGTTTACCTCGCTCAAACCACATGAATGAAACATATGAATAACGATTCGTTCAGGTAGCAGTGAATCTGCAGACCCTTTGAGCACATTTAAGGCAGAACTGAACAGTTATGGACTAAACCTGGACCATTTGCCATAATTGTTTTAAAATCCTTCCTGAAGTGACAGGGAACACTTGACAAATTTATTCTTATAGTAAAGTTGCCAATAAATGTGGACTGTGCAGAAAAAAATAACGAGGACAATTGGAATATTTATCGCACTAGGGGTGTGCACCTTTTCTGTTATCCAGACTGAAGGGTTCCCAAATATAATACTGGCTCTGGATCCCCATTATGCCATGACAATTCAAGCTCATTTCTCAAAATGTGCTTCTGAAACCATTGAAAGAAACAAAAACTAGGGTCGAGGAAGAATTGAAAAGCACCGACTCCATCACAGTCACCACTGATGGGTGGCTGTACCATGGACAGTTATTTAACCATAAATGCACATTATATCACAGGCTGCTGGCAAATGGCAAGGCTCTCCTCAGACAATATGGACATGATGGTGTTTTTGACAAATTTCCAAATCTTTTAAATCAGCTAATCAGGTTTGATGAAAGAAGCTGTTTTATTTGTTTCCAAACTTAATTATTGGTTTACAGCATACGTCTGCTACCACAGAATGAAAATGAGCTATTTAATTAACTTTTCATTTACTCAATGGGGTATCATTTTGTTGTAGAAAAGAACGAATTTGGTTATATATTCATCTAGTGTTCCTGTATTGTTAGGCTAAGGTTAAGCCTGCTAGGATGAAAGGGAAGCTATTTAATTAACATTTCATGATGTTATGAATCATTTTCTCAATTAAGTTAAATTCCATTTGTTTTTCTACAGTATTATTTTTTTTACAGAAAATAATTTAATATTTGGTTAGACTTCGTATTATTCCTTCTGTTCAAATCTGTTCAGTGTTCCAAAATTTTTGCTATTAAACATTACATAAAGGTATTTGTTAAGTAATATCATTTCAATCATATACTTTTTAAATAAAAACGTAATTGTGGGTCAAACATCATGATACAAATTGAATCGTGAGTTGGTGTATCATTACAGGCCTAGAATCTGTAGTTTAAGAACTTCAGTTTCTTCAGCTCAGACACATTATTGTTTGGACTATCCATGCAGTACTCATAGCTCAGAAAAATAAGTACCACAGGGGAAAAGAAGCATCTTGTTGGAACTCGAATACAATAGTGTGAGTGGTAATGGCATTTGCAGTGATCCATTAAACCAAATGTACTTCCCTTGATAAAACTCATTATGAATGTGTGGGAGCAAATGTGTGTGAGTATGAATATTGGTGTTTGTGACAGAGCTTTGTGGGATAGAGGGGCCTATCATTATAAAATCATTTGTGCTTGTTAGCAGTTTGACAGGCAAAGTATAGGCAGCAGGACTCTGTATTATACTGGTTGACTTTTTTCACCCCACTGTGTAATTCTGTAAAGCATGTAAAGCAGGCAGAACCTGTGTGCGTCAATGCCTGCAATTATGTTGCTTTTTTCAGATCCAGTAGTTTACAGTGCAGGCCACCCTTAGACATGCCATTTTGAGCTTTGGAGGGAGCGGAACCACAAAGCCTACGAAACTAGAGAAATAATTTGCTCCTGGGTGTCAAAATCAGGAAATGAACACAACTGTGCACGGTAGGTTCTCCCTCAATCCCTTGAAATAACAGAAATTACTGTTAATAATGGTGAAAGCCTTATTTTCTTCTGTGCAGGTATGAAAATGCTAGAGTTTGCAGATAATAGCAGGTGAAATAAGTCATTTCGTAATATTTTCCATTTTCATTTCCATCCAATTCCAAATTCATCTGCACTGCACTTTAGTATCCCTGAAGAAAATTAAGTTCTAATTTGTGTTTTCTTTTCTGTGAATTAGGAAGCAATAAAATATACACACACACACACACACACACACACACATATATATATATATATATATATATATATATATATATATATATTTTTTATTTTTTTTATTTTTTTTTTCCCAGTACATCAAGTACATCAAGAACTGTTTCAACAAAGACAGGAAGAAAAAATGTGGAAGTGAGGGAAACTGTGGAAGTGACTGAGTACAGATATATTGCAGTTAGGACCTAACTTTTAAGGGTCACATCGTCCTGCTCTCCTGAGAAAAAGAGTCATGTCTACAATAATCTGTCATGTTGAATGTGCTTCTACACACTGCAAGACCATTTGAAAAACAAGGATTGCAAAGGAGAACTGGATATATATTAGCAAAATTAAGCAAGTATAAAGTTAAATTATTACTCAATGTCGGTTAATTTTTTATGTACACATTTAATATCCAACCCAAAATCCTGTAAACTGCTTTGACTGTTAAACTGACAGTATCTTTGCATTTTTGCATGAACCAGTTTTTCTGAGACAAGAACACACTACACAAATTTACTGACAGTGAGTGAAAATGTATCTCCCTGATTCTTTTTTAAAAATGACATGCTTGGGAACTTTGTGATGTATATTAAATCCAATTGTATTCAGTACGTATAAACACATTAGTCTCACTCTTCATTATTTATCAAAAATCTTCAGATCTGTTACAGGGTTGGACATTTGTGACTGTTCATCTCTTTACAATAGTTCTGTATGTAAAGGATCATGTGAGGAATGTCACTATAATGGTGCCATAATTCATTATGGTATTTCTCAGAGAGCTATTGTGAATAGTTTAGTTATAATCAATCCACAACCTCTGTGGTATCTGGGAAGGGCCCATGTCTATATCTTTTTTGGTATTTTTTAAATACAGTATATTGTACAATATTTTCAAGTTACAGTACATATACAATCTGTGTGTATAAATTAAGTGTGCCACAGGACCGCAGGGAATAGTTTTGAGAGTCAAAAATGCCAAAAAAAACAAAAACAAAACAAATTATGTTGTATTAAACGCTTAACGGAATATATACAGTAAACTATGCAGATTATATTAATTACTAGGGCTGTCCCAATCTGATTTAAAGATTGGTATCGGCTGCCGATCTGGCATTTTGTAGACGATTGGATCAGATCAGATTTAGTCACATGATCGGGCCCATCCAGTGTTCACATACATTTTCAGCATCAATTCGCTTAATGACTGCCGTAAATAAAAATTAAACATCATGCAACTGACATGATGCCAGACAACAAGCAGACCCAAATGCAGTACTCAGAGCTAGAGATAACTTTTCAAAATATTTATTAATAAATGCAATATTACAATTGTGTTTTCTCTTCCATGCCTTGGCTCATCTGGGTAAACGAAGCTCCACTGAGGACAACAACTAGGAGACAGGGTGCACAATCAGTGGTCACAGAGGCAGGGGTCATACACAGGAAAAATCCAGAAAATGTTAAAAGAGAGCAGAAGATGGTCAGGCCGATGATCCGAGAATAATTTAAGTACCGGCAGGGGTCAGGCAGAATCGAGGTTATGAACAGGCAAAAAAATCAGTCAACAGGGGATATGCATACCAGACAGACAAGGGATAGACAAGGACCATATACCAGAAAACCAAAACACTTTGTGAACCAAGAAACCAGACAGCAGACAAGGAATGCTCATAAGTTGCAACCAAGGCAGACAAACTCACACTGAAACAGAGTATACAAGAGGTTTCACAAGAGGGAACACAGCTGGAACACATGAGGGTGATTTAACAGGAAACAAATGAGAAACACCAGTGACAGGAAATGAACCAAGACGAGGTGACATGAACCGAGATGACAAAATAAAAGCCCCAAACACAAACAACGATAGAAAAAACAGGAAGACTCACAAGAATAAACAAAAACAAGACACCAAAGACTAGCTTCTTAACAGCAACATGTCTACTGTGTGGGAATTTTTCTCTGGAAAGCAACAAAAGTCAAGTAACACCTTTCAAGATGTGTAACTTGACAGTTGTGCAAAGAGGGAACATGAGGGTTCAGTTGAATACAACACATTTGATTTGCAAGATACAAGACTGACTTCATGAAATAATGTTGTATGTTGCACCACTTCTTATGGTATCTGGTGGGCTATACATATACATCGTCAGTGTTAATCAATGTCATGTTAATCAATGCCATTTTATTTTGTGTCAATTATGCCCGAATCTCCAGTTCGCATAAACCTAACCTTCAATCATGAAGGTTCAAAGTTAATTTATTTAAAGTAAAGATTTGCTTCGCACACAGAGTAATTGCATTTGGCAATACAACAAACCACACACTGAACCTGTAAGGTAAATAGTTGATCAAGTGTCAAGACAAAAAGTGCTCAGTGTTCCACCATTCAATATAGCTCATGAATAAATAGAAGGATTAAATAAATAAATAAACAAATAAGATCCATAAATACCATACCATAACATGAAACCTCAGTACGTGATTTTTGACGCATCAATTAATGGTGTGTATATTTACGTGAGCCATGATATCCCATTGGACATACAAAGTGAAGCTGAATGTAGAGTAAAGGTACAGTCGAGCCCACAGAAGAAAAGCTTTAGTTCTCACCTGATTGCTTGTTTTTTGTTTTGTTTTTTTAATCTTATTTTAAAAGGTTTCTTTTTTTTATGAGGGGTTTCATATACCACAAATACTGGCTTGGGTTAGACTTGGTTCTTTATATGACTTGATTTAGTGTAGTTTTAAAAATAAAAAGCAAAAAGTTATGTTTTTAAAAAATAACAAAAACCTTGCATTTTAATGTTGGGAAGACATCAATAATACATCAATAATATTCTAGAAATTCATGTTTGTTATTCTAATAAAAAAAAATTACAATAAAAAACATCAAAACTAATCACCAGACATGGATTAGGGTTGGGGTTAGGGTTAGTGAAGCAAAAAAAAAAAAAAATCCAGGACAGGACATCACTATTAAACAGAAGTGGATAAAACAAAAGCTGTAAACTCATCTCAAACAACAAATGCCCCTTCACTTTCAATCCTCTACGCACAATCCTTTCAAACTCAAACTCTCCCCTCATCTGTTAATCAGACACTTGTTTATATAATCCATGTTTATGCAAAACAGCCCTTGTTGTTTTTGTCTTGATATTGATAAAAATTAAAAAAACAAAGATAGCATATCAACATATGCAAAATGGATTATACATAACAACACAGAGACAATCGACTGAGTCCGGGTCAGAACATTCTTGAATTCATGAATTTTGTAAGATGTGGTCTGTAAATTTATTTAGTGTCAGGAAAATGAAAAATGATCTGTAGTTTAGTTCACACTGACTACTGCTGGGCTTTGACAGAATGTAGGAGAGAAACACATCGGTCAGGGGAAATAAAGGAGAGAAATGCAGAAAATATGAGTTTAGCTTATGATGAAAGTATAGAGCAGTAGATGAAGCTATAAAGAATGATGGAATATGTGGTCATGGTAAAGAGCTTCTATGAGGCAAGAAGCAGCACTGAAGAAAACCAGCAGCACCGTGTACCTCGATGACAGAGTTTCAGAGCAACAAAGTAAAGACACCAAGACTGAGGTGTAGTTTGCAGTTGTTGTGCAGCTACTATTATCACACATGCCTTTATTTTTCAAACAAACTCACAGTAATACACACATACTGTCAGTGCAACTGTGGAGAATACTGATAAACATCTTCACAAGGGTTTCCATGGTGATGAGGTGAAGTAGACTATAAAGTGAAGCCAGTGTTACACAGGTGCATACTGTATGTACACATGAGAAGATCTTCTACAGATGTTGATCACGAGACAACTATCTTTAGTATGTTTATTTTTCTCTCAAGTCAATTTCTTCTGTGTAATTCACACAGTTTAATTATAGATGAAAATCAAAGGAAACACATCTCCATACAGTCATATGATGATTTTATGGGTCACTCGCTTCTCCACTGATGTCACTTCTCAAATTGTATGCTAGATATTACCATGAGAACAAACAATATTACACAAAGGGGGAAAAAAAGGAAAGATACTGGATGTGGCATTTACTTTTTCTTTTTTCCAAAAGATAAATGTTATTTAAACACATGTAATGTGAGGTTGGTTTTGTGGCGCTCAATAATTATAATATTAATAATGTTTTCTTTAAACATGCTGTTAAGAGTATTACTGAGGAAATCTTTCTGCGTTGTTTAGCTAATATCTCCATTGTCGACCTCATGCCACAAAAAGATTATTTTCTTTTACTATTATTTGCCGGGATTAAAAGCAAAGGAGTTTGTAGCAGCTGATACTATCAATATTAAAACAACTTATCTCGACATCTGGAAATGAAACATGAACACAATAATAAGTAAATAAGTAAACAAAGCATCAGAAGACACAGTATTTCTTCAAGCGTTGCCACAGTCATGTTATCTTAATGGGCCTATCGGGAATTAATGTCGGATTTGTTTGAAATGTAAAAGAAAATAATAATTAAAAAAAAAAAACAACCTATGTTGCATTTGGCGGGACTGCAACTGAAATAATGGTATAATCCAATTTTGAATATGGATGTAAATATGTGATTGCATTAAATGGCTCATTTGCCATCTGCTCTTACATCTTTTGTTTACAGTGAATGAAGTCCATGCTGTTCATCATGTGGAAATGACAGTAGCTGAGAAGTGTTACAACATTACCTTCCAAAGAGATGTATGAGGTATTAGTGTTGATGATCACATATCTTTTTTTTTTTTTTTTTTAAATATACATGCTCTCGTGCCTTCATATAGAACACACATACGCTATGTCATAACATGCAGCATGTGATTAACACCATCATCAGCAGTGCGAGCGACCTAACAGGCTGAAACAGGAATGTCATGGTCAAACACTTCCCACACCTCGCAGATGACATCCGCTCTATTGGCTCCTGCCTGAACCACAGGGGCCCTTGCGCCTCCTAATGAGGAGACCAAAATAGGTGTGACAAATGTCATCCATCCCTGAACAAGTTCTACTCCTGCTCAGAGGACAGCAGCCTGGGTTGGACAGGACATGACAGGACATGACACAACACCATGCACTCTGGAGGAGGTATTGTCACTGAGAGGTACAGCACTAAGCATCGAAACACCTCTCACCCGTGAAAAGAAGGCCAAGGTTAAGTTATACAATATGATTATACGGTATTAGATGAAATATTAACCTTACACCATTCTGAGGTGATTTTGCTTCAAATGCCTGAAAAATACCTCTCCAAATTAAAATGACAGCTGCTCTTCAATTGTTTAGAGTACAGATAAAAGAATGGGATCTTTGTAAAGGTAACGTCCTGTAGTTTAGACTAAAACACAAACGTTTTTTTCTGTTTATTTGACACAGATAACAAGCTGTAAACTTAAAAACACAGATATATTTACATCTTTTTTTTTTACACCTCGCCTTAATTATTTGGTAAAAACCAGCGTATATGCAGCTGTATTTGGTAGGTATGGACTGAAGCACTGCATTTACCAACAGATCAATGTCTTGGCACTTTGCAGTTCAAAGTTGAGACGTTTTTTTTTTAGTAAAGATGTCAGTTTTAGAGCATTTTTTTGTGGTTATATTTATGTTTACAGAACCAACTCGACTGGATTGTGTTACAACAAACGGACACCACATTTGTCTGGATCAATACATGATTGATCAGATGACAACCTTCAAAAGGAAGAGAAACTAAATTTGTCATATTTGTCTCTTGTGTAAAGCAACCTTTTGTGTATGTGCACTTCAGAATGGTTTATATATACGCAATGGTGAGTTTGTTCACTTTCATTTGATGTTCAACAAGTGGAGGTGTATTAATGTGGGAGGTGTATATATATATATATATATATATATATATATATATATATATATATATATATATATATATATATATATATATATACACCTCCCACATTAAGGGACTGGGACATAAGGCTGGTAAGATGGTAAATGAGAAGAGTTTTTAGAGTGTAATGATATGGGGATATGTTGCATACTGAATTGAACTGAATTTACATCACAGTTTGATGTCTTAATTATCCAATGTGCAAAGTGATTGTAACATACTAAAAACAAAAGATTAGCACCTTCCTCAGTTTATCTCAGTTGCAGACACTGATTTCTACATCAAGGACTGTGAAAATATTTTGCTCGCACCCTTAATACCTCTTGTCCTCTCCTTTCAATTGGCTGACTATGGGATCCATTCTGTGCAAAACATAGACTCCAGGTATAGTGTACAAATGAGCATACATGCAACAAATCCCTCCTTTAATGGTTCAATTAACAACATGTCTCACCACACACATCAATGAAAGTGGCGTCAGAGGTGACTCACTGTCAACCTGAAATGGGAGGAAAACACTGCTCTACAGGTCACCATAATTATTTAAAGGAAAAAAGTGTAAATATCTTTAATTACTCCGGAGATTTCACCCAGGAAACTGAACATTTTCTCAGAGAGGTTACAGGGTCACTACAGGCTGGCGGAGAAACATGTAAACTCCAGACTTTAAATGATAACTATGCTTGAACAATGCACTGCATGGAGAGATCAATAAGACCTAGTTGTTACATGTACATTGTAGATAAATGATCTTTCATGAATATCAATATATTGTGTATACCAGGGGGAATGACAAACTGTATTAGATTTAATGTAGGACAACTTAGCTTTCTCTTTCCTTCTTACTGTGGAGTAAATTGCTAGGTTTAATTTTGTGGTGTTTTAATTTGACTCCTCTAATTACAACACATTACGTGTCAGATTATGTTCTGACATCAAAAGTTCACATCCTGAGATGTCTAAATAGTTAGGTTGAGGAAACAAAAGTGCTTTGAAGAGGAAAAGGTTGTAGTTTTGTTCAAAGATTAATACATTTGAAGTCACTTATTTAGTCTTTGATGAAACACATTAATGAAATGCTTCCATTGCCTAATTGTAAAAAGTGTAATAGACCTGTCAACATAATAAATGCTTATTATACAATAAGTGCAGTCTGTTTGGGATAAGCTACTAAGCTGTAATAATACACGTATAGAAACTGCCACACTCAGAGCCACGAACCTGCCTCGCAGTGTAAGAAGGCAGAATCACGACACATTCTTTAAGTCCAGTTCCAATCACATGATATCAGCTATTAGTGCTACAAAACTTTACAAAGTAGGCTAACATTATTAGCCTATTTTAAATCATAAAAAAACATAAAATTACGTTTTTTTCACCTACCTGCGAGCATTCGCCAACTGTGTATCATGTAACGACTTTTCACTCATGTGATGCTTGTAAAATGTTTAACTCACTCAAACAACATGAATGAAACATATGAATAATGGTTAATTCAGGTAGTAGTGAATCTGCAGACCCAGCTGAGAATAAGAATGCAACTGTGTTATGGACTAAACCTGGACCATTTGCTGTAATTGTTTTAAAATGCCTCCTGAAGTGACAGGGAACACTTGACAAATTTATTCTAAGTAAAGTTGCCAATTAATTCAGACCATGCACAATAAATAACGACGGTAATTGGAATGTTTATAGCACTGGGCGTGTGCACCTTTTCTCTTGTCCAGCATGAAGGGTTCCCAAATTTACTACTGACTCTATGCCATGACAATTCATGCTCAAAATGTGCTTCTGACAACACTGACAGAAACTAAATCTAGGGTAGCGGAAGAATTGAAAAGCACTGACTCCATCACAATCACTACTGATGGGTGGCTGTACCATGGACAGTTATTTAACCATAAATGCACATTATATCACAGGCTGCTGGCAAATGGCAAGCCTCTCCTCAGACAATATGGGCATGATGCTTTTGTAAAACAATTTCAAAACCTCTTAAATCAGCTAATCAGGTTTAGTGAAGGAAACTTTTTGTTTTTCAACTTTATTGGTTTACAGAACAAGTACAAGTCTGCTACCTCACAATGAAATGGAACTAATTAACTTTCTTTTAATTTACTCCATGGAGTATCATTTGGTTATCGAAAAGAAATAAATATGATATATTTTCTTATTTATTCATATAGTTTTCTTGTATTTTTAGGCTAAGGACAAGCCTGCACCTCAGAATGAAAGGGAAGCAATTTCATTAACTTTTTCTTATTGAATCCTTTCCTCAATTATGTTAAAATTTATTTTTCAATGGTATTATTTAGTCATCGAAAGTAGAGAAATATTTGGTTATTAATTTTTTGCTATACTTGCTATACTAGGTCATTGTTAAGTAAATGTAATTTAAATAAAATAATTTTTAAATTTAAAATAATCATGGGATATATCACACTGTGAGTCAAAAATCGTGATACAAACTAAATTGATATATCGTTACAGCCAGTCCTCAAGTTGAGGGAGGATGAGGGCGGATGGCACCCCCCCTAAAATAAATACGATGAAAGTCACCCCCCTGTAAACCCCCCCCCCCCCCCCCCCCCTTCCCATCACTTCACTTTTTACAGTAAATGTTGGAAATGTCACTTACAATTTTATCTAACTATTTCATCATTAGAAAGTATTACTCATGTTGAGTAAAAGAAATAGTTAAATATGAGGGAACAGGGGCGCAAACATACAACGAACATGATGGTTATTTTCAATTAATGTTGTTGATGTCTGATGCCAGAGGGAAACACTGTCAGCAACTGAGCATGACCAAACCAGCAGCTGGACAACACTATGTCAGGGACTATTTTAAAAGGACGAAAATTACAGGTGAGCTATAAATCAAAACTCATGAATCTCAATCATTACTTTTCATTAATCTATACAAAACTCAGCAGACTTGCCACAGGTTGCATGCACAATAACAACACAGGTAGTTTTCCAACTTCAAGCTAGCACAAATTAGCTCACGTTAACGTTAATCTCTCTTGTTAGCTAGCTGCTAAAACACTTGTCATAGAGTCACGTTAGCTTTGGGTTTATGAGCATGGCATCAAACATATATTTACTGTTAATATTAGACGAGAGTTTGTCTCAAATATTTTACCAGTATTAATGATGAAATATTCTTCACATGGCTATATTATTTTCACCAATAGGACTCGTCAGGCAACAAAAATAAGTGGAGGTGTTAGGTAAAATTGTGACGTTCAAGGCAGTTTTTCCCTTCTGGGGTCTGTCGCTGTGGCTTGTAATGTAATATTTCAGACAGTCAATATGTGCTTTTAATAATTTGTGAAATTATTAGCATGACATGTCTGCTCATTCTATCAAACCCTATCATGTATTTTTCTGGCCAGGAAGCAGGAGGATCAAGACGAGGAGAAGGGACAGTATTGATTATTAAACCTTTTTGGTTTAAACCAGGGATGATGTTAACGGGGAATTCCCAGTAATTGACAGTTTTTTTCTACACAGTAATTGGAAAATATGAAAGCTGTCAGTCATCTTTTAATGTAATGAAGTATTTTTTTAATGCAGAAACTGATTATAACAAAATTTTGATGACTGTCAAAATGAGCAAAAAGTCCAGTTTACACACATTTTTTTTCAATTCATATGTAGGCCTATTGTCAATGATAGTAGCTCATTATGTCAGTGGAAATAAGGCAAATTAATCTATGCTTGATTTTGTTGTTTCTGTAGTGGAAAGATGGAGAAACGAGATAGCAGCAGGACAAGATAGTGCTGAAGAAAAAAGCAACACAGATCCTGATGACCCAAGTGAGAAGGGAGAAAGCAGTGACAGTCAAGATATCCCTGAATGCTGGACCAATGTACTGTCCAGAGAGAAAATTCAGTAGATTTATTTATTTGTGTTGAATTAGACCCCCGTCCCCCCCACTCCCCCTTTTTTTTGGACAGGTAAATAATTTTTTACCACCCCCCCTGAATTATTTTTTTTGACAACTCAACTATTGATTACAGCCTATAAACTACTGAAATATGTAGTTTCAAAGTTATGAACCTAAGCATTAGGATTATATTTTAGCAAGATGCACTTGGTGTTTAATTTGTTAAAATATCAGATAATTAAGCACATTTTATATTTATGTGTTTCACACTTATTCCTCTCATTCCTTTAATTATCTTATCATTTGAGTAAATCTGTCTGGTGAATCATGTAGGTAGCAAGTAAAAATTGTAAAAAAAAATGTAAATCCTGATGCAGAAGTTGCACTCTTTTACTCACACTACAGTAACATCAAGCTCTACATGTAATTACCAAGTTAATACACTCCAAAAGTATTTGAAATTGCAAGTAACCATGGCAACAACATTGTATTAAATAAATCCATTACAAACTCATTCTGTAATGTTTGTGGGGTCTTTTGGTAAGCCTGTACAATGCGCTGTGTATCACTAATGTCTATGACATTCATTAATCGCCTCCTGTTTACCAAACACTTTTCTCTGGATCCATAATATCTTTATTTATGTGCCGATGTCTGCATGGTAATTGTACAGTGATTGAAGTTTGAAATGTATGCATGCTGTGATGAGAACAACGTCGCTTGAAAATGATTTTAGAGTGAGGACAAAGGCAGCATCCAAACAACTATAAAGTTGTCTCCTCTTTCTGCTCATATACTTTTGCATGCGGAATGTGGTAGTCTTTCGCAATCACTGCAGATGAACACACACACACACACACACACACACACACACACACACACACACACACACACACACACACACACACACACACACACACACACACACACACACACACAAGCAGACACACACAGAGTTAAATTCTGTGGCTGGGGAACATGTTTAATTACAGCCTAGGATGCAAGTGACTAGGCTGAGGAAAAAAAAAAAAACACTTGATAACAGTGACATTTACAATCTGCCTCATTTATCAAAAGCTGCCAAAGCAGAGTCAAAGAGGGTCATTACATAGTAAACATAGATTAACTCAACTCACACAAAACCCACACAATATTATTTGATAAATGATTTTTATTCTAAGAAAATTGCAGAAGTCAGCATGCCTTCCCCGGACTCTGTCAATTAATTGTCTTGGTTGTTACCTACTGTCTATGTGTGTGAATAAATAGGAGCCAACATCAGTGCTAAATAGCTGGCACCTTCACGATGCATTTCCCCGGCCTCTTCTTATTATTTGTCTCATTTGTTACCCAGTGTTCATGTGTGTGTTCATGCACCTGTGCCAACATCAGTACTAATAGCTAACACTTTAATAGCTTGGATTTGGACAAAATTTGACAAAGATGTGTGTATGGATGTACAAGCAGAGGTCATCATACTCACTTGAGTTGTAAAATAACTATTAGACACTTCTCTTCATTCACAAAGTCAGTTTTGATACATTTTTAGTGGAGGTAAGAGTTACTAAGAGTTGGCAAAGTGGGTCCTGTGGAAATATACAATAGCCTGGCTGCGTATCTGTGAGTGCCAAATGCTGAAACAGATGTTACCTCAAGTTCATTCTCCCTTTAAAGGCCTTTTTTGCAAGGACAGGGGCCACGCATACAAACCCACAAGAGTAGTTTTATGTTTATTAAAAGAGGAAATATGAGGATGGGGTGAGTAGGAGTGCAATCTGTGCTGGAGGAGTGGAGCAGTGTCAGCCCCAGGACATTCTTCAGCAAATTCTCTGCTCTATTGCTGCAACTATGGGATGCTTTTGAGTGTCAGCAGCTGGCAGAGGAGCAGAATGCCAGGGAGAAGACAAAAGAAAAAAAGCAGGATCGCAGGAAGAGGGGAGGGATTGTATTTAATCTTGCTGCCATTTATTTTTAATAGCACACAGCTGCTTTGTTCTCTCTTTGATCATCAAAAGTCCAGGTTGACTGTAACCCAACAGAATGCATGGATACACACAAGCATTTGCACGAGCGTACAAACACACATTTCACTTTTGATTTCATTTTTATACATTTTGGCCCAGTGTGCTACAGTAATTACAGATGCAAAATGTTACTGAGAGACAAAGTATGTGTGCGAGGTTTACATATGTGACCCACCACCACGAAACCAGGCATAAGTGTCTGGAAATCAAAACTGAGTTATCTGTGTAGCTTGGTAGAGTGGAAACTAAGGTTTAAGATGGTGAAAAAATGATGTTTCTATCATAAGTAGAACCAAAGTTATGGTCATTTTAATATCCACAGTTGGACCTATTATGCAATTTGCATATTTTTAGATATTGTCCGTTAAAGTTTTGGACTGTTTTGGGGTAGGAAGTCCTTAGCAACGCATAATAATTCGTATCCGATTGACAAAAAATATTCACAGATGTTAAAGGACACTCTGATAGACATGTCACAGAAGGTTTATATATTATAATAATAGGACAGAATTGCAACGTATTATAATCATTTGGCTTACGCCATTGGACAAGAGCATTCAATATAAGCTTTTACCTCGTACCGAACACTTGGGTGTTTACGCACGGAACGGAGATCGGTTTGTTCGGCGAAAAGAGGTGGAAGTCGTCTTTGTCTTTGCTCAACAATCCTTAAACTTTTGTCACCGCTTAAATAATTGACCCAATAAACACCTTTATTGATTGGATTTCAATGTAATGACCACAGGAACTGAACATAGAGGTGTTACGGTACTGTTTTTTGATAAGGTGTAAACACTAATAAGAAATCACCTTCCAGCCTAAATTTGGCTGTAGCTCTGAACGGCTCAGCGCGACTTATGCCTGGTTTCGTGGTGGCGGGTCACATATTTGGTAGGTAGCTGTGATTTGTTACATAATATATAGATGAGAATCAGAAAACACAGCTACTTGCTTAAAATCAATACTTTTCTGAAGAGTAAAGTTTGTTTTATTTACTCTGAAAGTTGAAAGGCACTGCACCTCATGCAGGAAATATAGGCTACATGTTACCATGCCACATGAGAGGATGGAGTTGACACAGAGCCAGGAAGAAATGCATTTCTGTCCTTGAAATTCTAAGATCTAGGAGGGCACAGAAGACTGCAGTGCTATTGTGTAGTACTACTTGCTGTAAAAAAAAACCAAACAAACAAAAAAAACTTCTCAGGTCCAAAGACTACACATCTATCTTCACAGAAATTAAAGTTTTATTTTCGTTTAGTTAAAGACTACTGTTCTCAATCAAACTGAGCTTCCATGTCTAGCTGTTTGCAGATCAGACTGTTAACAGCATCTCCATTCATTGTGTGACACAAAATATCACACTGTCTTTGTGTTTCATATAGTACAGTAGGGTTGGCTATGGTTTAAATTATAGGAAGTATAAAAATAAATGAGTGCTGCATTCATTCACACTGAATAATAATGTAAGACATGCAGAAGTGATCCAACGTAATTAAAATACATGGCTTTATTGAATTCATGATTGCAGCAATGGGTTGTTGTGTTTTTACAAGAACCTGACGATGGAAATATACAATTTTCCACCAGTAGATTTTAAGTTTAATTTAGTGGAAACATTTGTGTTTTTTTAATAATTTTTTTTTTGTCAAGTTATTGATTTCTTGAGTAAATTGTGTGTAATAAGCAACATCCTGAACAGCAAACAAGTCAATATTGTGAAACAAACCCTTTGGTGTGAGATTCTACCATCAATTTGTAGGATTTCATTACACAGTAATGATTATCTTACTCTAAATTACTCTGTGCGTACTCATTTCAGTTAATCGTAATGAATACACCAACTTACAATTGCATCTATAAAAAAAATAATAATTTTAGAATGACAATGTTCACACTCCTGTGTACAGTAACATACAATAGGCCATTCCTTTTTACTGTTAAGGCCACAGAAGGTCTGTGGAGAGCAACATAAAATCAAGATACTGTGCATCTATGACACATGGTGCCATCAGCTGCTACAAGCAATAAACTTCACCCAAAATGTGTACGAGGTTAACACTAACACCTCTTAGCTGAGCTCTTCACTGTGCGAGTACTGGAGCAAGCCGTAGTTGTTTCCAGTGAATCTGCCTCTTACAATAACCCTCGCTGGCTCCACACTCCTGAACACAGACAGTTGTGTTTCTTGGCAACGTTGTCTTAACAGGAGGCTCAAGTATACAGCGTATGCATGTATGCAGTATGCAGCGAAGACGACTTTACACCACAGTTACTTCATGCTCCAATCAAATGCTTGTATTGCACACTGTAAACACATCCCTTTTGCCAAGAACTGATGTGAAGTGTTGAGGTACTTTGTCATATATATTAAATATGTTGGTCACAGTGGTTCAACTCATGCTGTCATGGAGGATTCTGTCAATATTCTCACAGAGGAGGCTTTGCCGTCTGGAGAGTTAAGGTTAGTCCCCGAATCTCACTGAAGAAGCCACATCATTAGAGGCTCTTTCTGTTCTTGCACAGACAGGGATGTCTGAACTCGAAAGAAAACGACAGACAGAACAATCTGAAGATGTTGTTCTGGCATCAAGCATCCTCCTAAACACAGTGGATGTATCCCTGCCAGAATGTCAGTCGCAGTGTTTGGCAGAGTTTTTGGACCAAGCTCTCCTTGGCTACTGTGGTCATTTATCACTTTGGATTAGAGGAAGAAATGAAAATATATAATGGGGTAAATACGCTCAGCTTTTCCAATTATAATAGTTTGTTCTGGTTAAGAACATATATAGATATACAGTATTTCAGTGCCCGCGAAGATAGAAGGTCAAGCCTGGAGCTGAGATAACAAGAAAAGATGGTGTGAAATGGAACACAATGACACGTAGACGGTGCTCCTTCTCCATAGAGGGTCTCAGTATAATAAATGTGTGATATGACCACTAAAGTACCAATACAGAAACAGCAAGAGTGAGAGAAAGGAAAAAAAACTAAAAGAATGAGACAGAGAGAACGGACACGTACGGTGTGACAGAAGTGCAAAAGATGACATAAAGGAAAGAGGGAGAAAGGTGAGAGACATTTTGAGACAGAGTGAAACAAAGGGAAGGTGGTATCAGATGCTAAATGTTGTCCAGGCAGTAAGATAACCAGGTGGGTGGTGGGTTCTCTGTGTGGTTTCCTGCCCTTGGGATAAAGCAGCCGATGAGAATGTAGAGAAGCTCATTCAGGTCCCTCAGAGATGACAGGCCCAAATTGCTACAGACTGTAGAGGTTGTAATGATCCCAGTTGTCTAGATGTGGACATGCTGGGTTGACACACCCCTGGGATGTGCTGAAAAGTAGTGGGACTGTGAGATAGACCAAGAGATATAGAGCATCAGTTTAAGGAAAAGAGAAGTAGAGAGGTGGAAAAATAGCAAAGAGGTGATTTGTGCAGAGTGCAGTGTGTCAGTGTCTTGGCCTATTTGTGATATTTATTTCTTGAGTTCATATGTTTAGCAGAATCCCATTATTATTCACTGTAAATTGAACTGGAAAATGACAAGAAACTGAACCAAGCTTTTGTTTTACATGCATCTGATATTCCTGATCATGTGCGAATGATTGTTACACCCCAGTCAGTAGTGTTTTAAATATAGTGAACAATTGTAATGAGTGCTGTGTGATAACGTGAGAAAAGAACATGCTATTTGGCTGTGATACTCTGAGCAGACGAGGTAATAAGTGCGTAATAGGGAATTGAGATCTAGTGAAAGCAGGGGGCCTTTTGGAATACACAACTAAACCTGTTTTATGAAAATCTGCAAGGAGCCCTATGGGACAGCTTGTGTTGAAGGTCTGAAAATAAACTGAAAAGAAATGATCTGATTGAAATGTGCACATTTTTAGAAACTATGATCTACTATTATTATTGAATACACTGCAATGCACTGTACAATAATGTCCTCTTTATCGACTTTAATCAGTTGTTAAATTGACAGTTTTATAGGATGCAAATGTCATATTAAAAATAGAACTGCAATGTAAACATGACAGTTAATCTACAGATAAGTACAGACACTATGTTGTGACTATACTATTGTGACTATACTATTCACCACATCTTTACGATGGTTCAGTGGGGGGGGGTAGATGTTTCTGAATTTAACTGTAAGTACCAGTGCAATCTTGGGACACGAGGACATCAAGGTGTGGCTGTTTTATTTATTTTTTTCAGTAGACTTAAATATATTTATTATAATGCAGCAAGGTGCAATGTGGAAAAAGAGCCAGAGCAGAATGAAAACAAAAGATGTGAAAGGAATATATAATCAGAGGAAAACATGGGTACAGCCAATATAAAGTGACTAAAAGCCCAGTGACACAAACTCTTCTCAGTTATTTCAAATGGTTTCTCTAATGGGTCGGATGCTGAGTTCAGCCCAGTGTCCACTAACAAAAAGAATGTCCTTTCTGGGAGGCACAGAGCTGATTAGTAGAACTTGCCAGCCACCACTGCAGACCCAAAACAGACTTTAAATATATTTTCAGGATAAGATACTGTTCTTTTTGTAAGTTGAGTTTATGCTTTACTCAGTGAAATTTCCGCTCATGGTTCTTATGCATAGTGATAACCCCTGATATCATTAGAGTTCAGTTGCAGAACACTACACTGGCATACAAGTGTAGTATGCACTCAAAATATAGTAAGAAAAACAATAGTGTGTTGAAAATGTGTTTTGAGCTAAATAACACTGTGTTTGTATTGGTAATTTTTCTTCAACAGCCACATCCCAAGATCCTTGGTTTGGCTTGGAACATATCCTGAGGACATCTGTTATACTCCTAATAATTTACACTGCATAAGTCATACAAATGGTACTTTCAAAATTATGAAAACAACACAAGAATTGTACTTGTGAAAATGTGCAAAGTGCCTGCAATAGTGCTAATCCACAAAGAATGGATTACACCTGCTAATTCCATTGAAAAATGCACTACATTTGCATCCTCTGTCTGCTCTATATTAAGAACATACAGTACCAATAAAGATTATTACACTCACATTATGCCAATACAAAATGACCATAAATGGTCATAAATGACCATTGAACTGTGTCTAATAAGTGGAGTTATTGTGTTGTAGAGTTTTATCAACATTCTCCAAACACTTTACTAAAAGAAAAACAATACAATAATTTTAAAAAACCCACTCAAATTCTGCATCTTTAGTAACCAGAGTCATGTAAACACAACATTCTCCATGATTACAGACCAACTTCCATGTCATCTGTTTTCATAACAACACCGTATCTGTCTATAACACACATATTTGGTGTATATATGTATGTATATCAGTGGTTCTCGATGGGATCACTTGCCCCCCTCTTCTGATTTAAGGAGCCCATGTCCAAAGTATAACAGTCGGGCTACACAATATATTGTTTGACCATCGACATCGCAGTATACGTGTACACAATAATCACATGGCAGGTCCTGCAATGTAGGAGACAAATGTCCTCAACATTTTCTCATCTAATTTCAATAATACTTGACACATACTGCTCATGTCACAATCATTCTGAACCAGTTTGGAGTGAGTCACTGTTAACAAGACTGAACAAGTAGTCACCACTATTTTGTGCCAATCTCAAGTTTCTATGACAATCTGCTCTTGAATTAGAGCCAATAATGTGATTTTGACCTTTCTGCTAAATGTGACCTTGACCTTTGATCTTTACTCAAATGGATCATTGCATCTGATGCACATTAGCTATATATATTTCCATGTCATTTCATGGTGATATCTGAAGTATTTATTGAGTTATAGCATGATATGTCTCTGAGGACACACTCACACACACACACACACACACACAAACACACACACACACACACACACAAACACACAGTGATTACAATAATCTCTCCCAGTCAATGTTGGGTGACATTAAAAATAAACAATGAACAAGAGAAAATCACCCAAAACCAAGGCTCTGTACCAGAATGAAAAGCAAAATCATGTAGAATTATTTGTTCTTGTTATTTATTTATTTATTTTTGCATTATTTGTTTTATTAAAAATAACTAATTTATTTGTATTTATTATTTGTATTTTTTAAATTCAGTAATTTATTTTGTTTTTATGTATTTATTTATTTGTATTTTTTTGTAAATGTTTTTATTTTTATTTATTTATTTCTAATGATTCTGATTAATTAATTATTTAATTTTTTATCTTTAATTTTATTTAATTATTTCGGCTACAAGAAGGATGATACTGAAATGCATATTCTGTGTCAACCACTAATCTGTTTGACTGTTTGACAAACAGACACCACACAGCTGTTATATACTGCTGAGTATTTTTTCATATCACAAAACACATCGCAGGGTTAAAAAAAAAATATCGCAATGTCAGTTTTTTTCTAATATCATGCAACTCTACAACAGAGGCACACACTCACTCATATACTACCCCCTGGTTATACGGATCCCCCTCCCCTCCGCGTCACAAAATTGTTTTCAGAGGATGCCTTTAACTGCTAAGCTATTTAACCTGCAAATAGGACCACCATAGCTGCAAATTTGTTTTGGTGACGGGGTGGTGATGGGAGGCTCCTGATCCCGTTAGAGGATATTTGTTTAAAAAAATGTCTTTTGCAGATGTTGCAGATACATTAGTAGGGATTGTCTGTTTGGTACTGGTTGTGTGTTATGTTATGTGACATTCCCAAACAGATGGCAGGGTGCAGTATATGTATGTATAATGTAGCAGTGATAACGTCATGAACCCCAGATCAGTCAGGATCTGACAGACAGAAATCAGATTTCTGAGACATTTGTACTAAAGTAGTAATAAAAACATTGATACGCACTGATGCATGCTGTACAGTTATGATATTTTAATTTTAAAGTATCTAGACACAAGATATGCTCCAGAGGTACATGATACCCTCCAGTATCTGACTGAGGATTTTCATTAAACATTAATTCAATATCATTCTAAACTCACAAACCTGAAGTATTTATGAAAGCACGAACAAAAGAGAGTTACTGAGGAGAGATTAATATATCTTGTCTAACTGTAGCAATTTGCATTGTTTTTTTAAGGTGGAGAGGTTTCACAACATGATTATTTATATAGCAATAGCAATACATATCATGTTCAAGTATTAATTTCACACTTTGTCAGTATCACACACTGAACTATTGTCTTCATATGATAAAGTTATAGGGTGTAAAAGCCATTAATTATAATTATTATTTTTTTGTGGATTTCATCTAGGATAGGAATAACAGTTACATAAAGACATACTTAAAAATAGAAGAAAAAAATCTCGCTAAACATGGATATGTCTAAATCCACTGAAAGTCAAGCCTTAGACCAAACATGTTTCGAATGATTACGTAAGTTGAGGCATGGATCCGTGAGCTTGTTTTCATTTAACAGCAGAACTTCAATAACTGCTCCAGTTCCACCTGTATGACTAACACATTTTTGTTTCACACATAAATCTAATGAAAGATGTAAGGGCAAGGCAATATGCATTGACACACCATAGAAGTGTAAATTGGTTGTGCTACACATAACCATTAAAATAAAATGACTGCCTCACAATAGCTTTGGATGACCTCAAAACTTCTCACCAAGAAGCACAAACCATGATGACGTGCCTAACCAAAAGAATAACATCATTATAATTTAATCAAACATGATCCTATTGTCTGATCCAGTCCATGAACACATGAATTACTAAAATTTCAGGTCAACTCAAATATGAAAGTTTCTTTGAAAATATATTTTTTTCTAAACTTGTTTAATTAAACAAGGACATATCTCCTTTATGAAGCTCTGATGTAGTTACTGTTAAAGGAAACTGTTGCTTCTTAGCACTTCTCATTCTAACTCCTTCTTTTCCTCCCTGCTTCCAGCACTACTCCTCCTCCTGTGGTGTCACAGTCCATATGGTGCTGCAACACTGTTGGTCTCCTGTGGCCACACTTCCCACGATGCATCTGTGGCTCTGGGCATTCAGAGGAACTGATAGGCTGAGAGTACTGTGGTATCGACCAGATATCGCCTGGTTTGAGGTCAGTACGGTGCAGCACTGGAGTGTGTCCGAAAAGCACACACCACTGACTTAGAGTCTTTTGTCAATTCTGCCAATCAATCATATATTTTCAATCTTTATCTTTGGCACTATAATAAAAAAGTATAACTTTTTGGTGTTTTCTTACATATATAGATAATAACCAGCTTCTTTCAACCAGTATTATATAAATACCATTAATGGACTTTTGAAAGAATGGTATTCCATTCCTTGTGAAGAAGCCCTGCTGTGATACAATGTGAGACAGTGTATATATATATATATATATATATATATATATATATATATATATATATATATATATATATATACAGTGTATACATTCACATGCATACATACAATATAACTGAAAGATCTACCCTTTTTCTGCAGCATTTTGGTATGTTGCTCTAAGCTCTCTCCCTCTCCTGTCTGTGTCCATGCAGAGAAAACAGAGCTTAGCACCGATCAATCCCATTGAGTCTGACTCCTTTCACTAGGCAGGGATCAATACCACCTCTTTCATGTCCTTCTGTAATACACACATGTGCATGAACAATAATACAGATGCACACACATAGTTTAAAGACATGCCTACGAGGGCAGACCCACCCCTTTAGAGCTGACCTATCGGCCTATCGGCTAACTTGCTCACCAGGGGATACAGAAGTTCATTATGACAGGCTTGCCAGTGCTAAAGGTCTGCTATGGTACTTTGCTGCAAAGTGCAGCATTTACACCATCTGATTACATTAACAGAATGCCACAGTGACCTTAAAAAAAGAAGCGTGCAGTGGCTTAAAACAGAAAAAAAAACAAAAACATTTACATATGCACACATTTAGGTGTTGAATGTGTGACAATACATGTTTTAATGGTATAACTGAACAAGAACTACGACTACAGTTTTGGTGAATTTGAATATATATATTGGTTAAAATGGGTTTATCATTATCATTATCTCTTGTATCTGAACTAAGAAAAGCAATTGGTGACATATTGTTAGTACAGTACGTTGCTAAATCCTTTTTTGTTTTGTTAAGAGGGGCAATCTCATGTACTCTAGTTTTCCCATGTGCAGTCACTGTCGTGGAACTGACATTAATGAAAGTAAGAAGGCTGAATTGACATGAAAGGATACTAGTGCAGTACATGTGAGATCGTTTACTACTCATGTGTTGTGGAAGTGCGTAAAATGAGTTGAAAGGAGCAGAAAGAAAGACTATAATAATTAGTTGGGGCTGTTTTGGAAGTGTGTACTGAAATCTGTGAGTATGATAATGCTAATGGTGTAAATTGTTACGGCTGGTGGAATTAGTAAAACGAAGTTTCAGGTCAGACAGACAGCCTACCACTGTAGCTAACGCAGGCAACACTAATTAACACCTAGCAAGATATATTACAGTCATGAAGTGAGCCACCATTCAGTCATGCGACACTCGAATGTCACTGTCTACTTTCAGATTTGAATGCACAAAAAGCAGGAAACTGGGCAATGTGCGTCTGCCTACTAAACTACAGCTAACAACAAACAAACCAAAAGTGATTAAGCTGAACGGTGGATGAGCGAGATAGCAATGTAGCCTACAGTCCTTAAGATTGGTGCAATGTTCAGTTGAAGGTGAATCAGGCATTCCGCCTGTTAATTCAGTAAATTATGGACCTTGTGAATGCACTGTAATAATAACCTTGGTCGCAACTAGACTTGCTGTGGCCGCAACAATGACAAAAATGCCCGCAAATTCCTGAGACAACTGAAGGTGTTAGCGATGTGTAGCACAGTTGTGATGTTGTCATAGAGACCTTCTGAAAGTCCACTAACAGCAGTTAGTTGGCATTAGTAATGCACTATGGTGCAGCTGTAGCCAAATCACGGGGTGGGGCTTAGGTCAGAGCGGCAAAGTTAGAAAGAGCAATGAAATTAGTTTAATATCTTTGTTGTTGTATGTCGTAATGGCGTGAAACTTTGCACTGCAATTCACCATAGTACTGGAAAGTCACCCTCTAAATTTTTGATAATTTGGTGGAGTTGTGCAGGTGTTAGGTGTTCCACAGACAAACAGGACACACTGCAGGCAGATATTTGTTGCATTATAGATAGATAGATAGATAGATAGATAGATAGATAGATAGATAGATAGATAGATAGATAGATAGATAGATAGATAGATAGATAGATAGATAGATAGATAGATAGATAGATAGATAGATAGATAGATAGATAGATAGATAGATAGATAGACAATCCAGCAGTGTATTGGTTAATCCCAGTACTGAAACAAATGTAACAAGTTGCAGGCTCCTGCAGTGCTGCACACTCACCTTGTCTGGCATACTCATCAGCCTCATGATGGACCAAGTCTGTCACACAACCACCATAGTGCAGCCTCTGCTCATGGTCAAAGGCCTTGAGTGTCTCACTGGAGCTGTAAGACTTCTGAGTGGGCACACGGCATTCATCTGTGTCCAGTGAAGAGGTATTGTACTGGGACTCTTTAGAGCAGCGACCCCTGGTCAGCGAGCGATGCCTGCGGTCCTTTAGATCCATGTCCAGGCTGAGTGGGGGGGTGGGGGATTGGGTTGCAGGGAGAAGAGATGGAAGCAGGGAATAGAGGAGGATGATGAGTAGGAGGAGGACAGGGTGGTGGGGGGTAAGATGAAGGGGCCTTCTTGCAGGCCTATGTAATGTCAATCTCCACTTCAGTCACCTGGAAAACAGAGATAGAGAGAGGGAGGGAGAGATGGAGAAGGTGGAAAGACAGCAAAAGGTTGGTATAAAATTAATGGATGCACTGCTGTGACTCATTCTTGCTTTGCACTCCCTGGAGAATCTAGAGGGTAAGTCATGTAAGAGGGAGTACAGGCAGTGGACATTTCAGTAACCAGGCAAATATACAACAAATTGGCATATTGATGGAGGATAAGTAAGGGTATTGTGGGTAGAAACAGAATTGCTAGCACAGTGCTCCAGAGTGATAGCTATCCATTGACAAATCTAATGGAAAAATGGTAAGACAGTATTTACATCTATGACATGAAGCAGAAAATGTCCAGTATCCCAATGTGTTAACAACGCATGAATACAAAACATAAAGGAAAACAAAACAATAACAAGATGGATCTGAAGATAAGGGAACAAAGGTAGGCATGGAACAGAAGCCTGATAGAATGATGGTAAAATGAGACACAGATTATCTAGACTGGTAAATGGTAAAGGGCGAGAAAAAAATGAAAGCAGCTAGATGCAACAGGAAGGATAGAAGAAGAGGAGAAATGACTTTAGGGCATTGCTAGTCTCTCCCTCATTATCAGAGTGAGAATGAATCCTGCTCCCTTAGAGGCTGTAAGGGATAATCAAACACACCCAGACACAGAAACACACACACAACATGTCATAAACAACCAGAAACAAATGCACATATACAGTATGGAGCTACAGGTGCTGAGATGACAATGTTACCTGAGCCTGACATAGTGCTTTATTACAACTACTAAGACAACTCAACACACACATCAAACATCAGGTTCTTTGTGTTAATGCTTGACCTGTCCACTGCCATTACGTCAAAACCAGCCCTTTTAATCTATTCAAATGTTATACTTGTGAATACAGATTATACATGATTATGATGTTAATGCAGCATGATAATAGTGCAGTAGCCTTGAGCAATGCATTACATTAGCAGCTAAAGATCAAAGTAAAACAATACAACAACCAGCAATAATTGGCAGGAATGCTTCAAGCAGCTCCATGCATGGTGTATTTGTGGTAATAAATAGGTCATTCATTTTTCTATTGCTACAGGCTGAAGACTGTCTGGTCCACCCACTGCATTATAGTGCAACATTACATTCCTATCAAAACTTATTGATTCCAGTACTGAAAAAAAAAATTCTAAAGATGTGGCATCTTCACATTCAGAATATGTGATGTAACTAATTGCATGCTGGGATAGAGAAAGAATGAAAAGGGAGAAAAGAATGAGAGGGATACAGAATGCAAGTCAATCTATTCAATGAGGGCTCATTTTAAAATGCTTAGAAGGTAGTATTGAAAAGTGCCCTGCTATGTCCATTGATTAACAGTAGGTATTAAGTCTCATAAAGAGCTCATTATGCTCCGGCATCCATCACACAGGCTATTAGGAGTTCAACCTTAATGTGTTTGTACCCTGAATGAAGGGTGGGGAAATACAGAGGAATACTGGCTCAAAAATGTAAGGACATTCTGATTGGCATTAAGCAAACAATGCACAAATATTGTGTTAAATGTAAGTGTGTGAAGCAGAGAGCTGGAGTCTTTACAACCAACTCTTTTTCCATCTGCCATCTGTGAAGTGTCTACATCTGTAATGTTTGTTACATTCACAGAAATTGGCTTTTGTACTTCAACATATGAAAAGGAGGACTTCAATGATTAAAAATTTAAAGAAAAAAATGGGTAAGTTACTTTGAAAAAGTAATTAATTACAAGTACTAGTTACTTCCTCAAAAAGGTAATTGCATGACTAACTGTGTTACTCCACTAGCATTAGTTACCAGGAAAAGTATTTTTGTATTACTTTTTTTTTTTTTGCTTAAAAATGTCAAAGAAACAAAAAAAAACCAAAAACAGTTAAACAGGGTATTCATCCTTGTTCTGTGATGTTACTTTGGATGTGATTTAAGATGCTTCCTTAAAAACACTATCAAAAATCTTTATGACCTATTATCAATGGTAAAAGTTAAGCTAACACAAATAAACCATGTTATCACAATGCTGTAAACCACTAATCTCCAGCCCAAACTAAAATAACAGATTAAAACAACAAACATAACCGTGCTGATGGTACAAAAAAAATGTAAAACACATCCTGGAGAAAAGCTCCCCAGGCTGACGAAGCTGCAGCAGGACACCCCTGTCCTCACAGCTGATCGGCCACCTCTTATAGGTGACAAGTCTTCAGCCTTGATTGTCGTCAGGTGATGGTCTACCAAGAGGTGTGTCAGGAACGACACACCCGCGCGTGCACACACAGAGTGCGAGCATGTGCACCCTCACCCTCACACTGACACATAACACCACGCCTATCCAACGTCTTAGCAAATCATGATCAATTTTGTTGTCATGAATGGAAGTGGAGTTCTACACTGAGCTGAATGTGAGCTTGGTTCAGACATATGCAGCACAGATGGTGTTGATGAAACTCCAAGTTGTCGTCTGTACCTGGGGCAACACTTGTGCCCCAATTCATCAAATTGTAACGTGTCACATTATTTCCCGAGTAACGGTAGAGTTATGGATAAAGTAATGAAGTAATTACTCCATTACTCGAAATGTGGCTGTGTTAGTAACGCCGTTATTCCCAGCACTGCAGGTAAGTAAATATTTTCTAATTTAATCTTCTAAAATGTTTACACATTTTATTGAGCTTCAGGCAAGCATTGAAGTCATAGCTGGATATAAAATCTTCTTTTGATTATGTACTGTATAAAACTAATTGTTGAGATAATTAGACATTTTCAATCAACCTTCTATTGTAAAGATTTTAACTTTTCTCAATAAGGTTGCAGTTCATGGTACGCAGTAAAATTATTCTGCTCTCCCAATGATACATGCTAGTATGTTCTGCTAAAACTTGCTACATTGAATTCTTTGCTGAGCTTGAAAAAAGAAAAAGTTCCCCAAATATCTGCACATTAAGGGGCCTTGCTTCAGTATATCATGCTTCTTTATATTTAATTTCTAATGATTCAGTAGGATGGACATTATTAACCTGTAGACAAAAACACTGGTTTATATTCTTCTATAAAGCTCTGCTGGGTAAGATGCCAAAACATCTCAGTAATCTTTTTTCTGCCAGCTCTAGTAGTTTCCATCTACGTTCCTCCAAGTAATTTTTTTTTTAACACAAACCTAAGTTCTGCCAGACTTTGGAAAAACAGTATTTTCTCATCATGCACTGTGGTTTTGACTAACCTTTAAAAAAAATGTTATCCTACAAACATTCATGTCTGTCAGTAATTTTAAAAGTATTATGGAGAATACAGTGAAGGGAAAATTTCACTGTTTTGTTTTTATTCCCTTATGGTTGAATCGTTGCTGTGGTGTTTTATTGTTTCATTGACTATCATGTACTGTATGTGTTTTACATTGGACTACATATGGCTATTATCTCAGCCAAAAGAGATTTCTGAAATAAAGGTAAAATAATTCAGAATAATAATAATAATGGATTTGATTTATGTTGTGCATACTCAAAGTGTGTAAAGTGGATCCATTATTCATTCACTCACACATTCATGTACTCGTGTGAGTAGCAGCACTGGAGGGAGGAGGTTTGAATGTCTGACTACGTACAGCACATGACAAGGACAGAACAGGATTCGAACTTCTTTTATCTTCTGAGCCACATATGAGAAACCATCAGGGGAACTCTTTGGCCATCGTGTACACATGCAGTGCCTGTCCAATCCTGTTGTCCTCTGCCAATGACCATTCACAAATTCAGTCTATTAATAAATCTATGTTGAGGCATTAAATAATTTGTTTGCCTGATGTAAAAAGAAATGTATTTCAGGGCGTTTTTTTCTGTTAGTATTATGAAGAGATCTCTCTCAGCTGAACAAATACCACTTTTCTTTTTTACAGTGTTCATGACATATAGTACATGACAGTTTTGCCTACAATCAACACCAAGACTGTTTGTTTATTAAATCCAATCTACACTGTAGACATTGTCTTCTGCATCAATTTACACAACTTTTAAAATATCCTTCATCTCTTCAACAACCACCTCCATTAAGCAGAAATGGCTGTTGACACAAAGGCATAGTTATTAACACCTTGTTTATTCACAGAAAATGTGTGAATATATGTGTTTTTTTTTTAATCTCAGGTACTGTCTGTATTCTGATTGAGTCACAATTAAATGTATACCATTCAATATAAATGGTTTGATCACATGTTTGTGAACTTGATCTCAACCTTCACAGAACAAGAAACTGTTCATTTTTACAGATTATAATATATTTCCCCTCTATCCCATACAAAATAATAATAAAAAAAAAGTTTGGATTTCTTGGTGTGTGCACACATTTCTTCTCCTGTTGTAATGTCCGTCAACATGCATTTTTTAAAATTCAGTCCAGTTGCAAACATTTTTTTTTCTCCATTGCGGTTTTGCATAATATATAATTTGCGCCACCTCCTGCTAGCGTGAAAACCTTTAAAGGAAAAATTAGGGTTTGTTAAAATTGGCGTTCACTCATCTTCTGAACCTGCTTTATCCTCACTAGGGTCATGGGGGGTCACTGAGGGCCTATCCCAGCTACAGTACAGTTCATCGCAGGGCTGACATACAGACAATCACTCTCACATTCACACCTATGGGCAATTGTAGATTAACCAATTAACCTATTGTTGCATGTCTTTGGGTGGTAAAAGGAAGCTGGAGTACCTGGAGAAAACCCACACAGACACAGGGAGAACATGCAAACTCCACACAAAAAGGTCTAGTGTCGGAATCAAACCAGGGTCCTTCATGCTATGAGGCACGAGTGGTAACTACTGCACCACTGTGCCACACCCATTGGATACATTTTAAAGTTATATTTGCACAATTTGATGGTCATCGGAAAAGTGACTACTGTTATTTCGTCTCAGCTTGTGCTACATGTGTCAGTACTGTGTGCATGGTTAGTCATCTTGAAAGTAGCTGAGCAGTATATTTTGGGCTGACGGAGAAGGTAGAGATAATGTTAGAAGGAGGAGGAGAAAGGACACGGATGAGAAATGGATAAAGTGAAGAAAACCGAAGGGGGTCAATCATGAGATCCGGAACGCATATCAATCTCTTTCCATCCAGGCAGGTGGTTTCCTCAAGGTCGCTGAAGCACACACCAAACTTTTGCTTGTTAATTACTCTGGTGACAGAAGCTCAACCTCCCCTGATCACCACACTGAGGAGAATGATCCAATTTGTCAGAAGTATAATGACTTACTGTCATTCTGAGTGGTCACATATCAGGATTTTATCGGATCCTACTATTCAAGCACTCTGTTGATACATCCATATTCATATACAAACACCCAGACAGAGCCAACAGACGGACACACTGACACATAAAACTGAGCAAAGACCTACATGGGTTTGCAAGTCACTGCATATCCTTGACAGGCAAGAAAGGGTGGTTAGCCCAAGGAGAAAAAAGACGTGCATGTGACCGTGAAGTGACCGTGAAATCCTAGCAGAATGAGAAATGTAATTGGAAGACGACAGGGAGGGTGGAGAATTCATTTTCAAAATTACAGAGGTGAATTTTGGTACAGATAATAGCCTTTTCTCTGTAAATACAAGCTTGGGAAAGAAAATGACACAATGAAAATCTGCTGTAACTAGAACTCACACCCAGTTAATTGGAAGCTAATAACATTAATGGGTTAGTGAGCATCAAACCAACTAAATGTTTCATATATATATATATATATATATATATATATATATATATATATATATATATATATATATATATATATATATATATGTATATACAGGGTGCGATTTATCAAAAAAACAGAGGGGGCGATGTAGTTTATTTTTCCCACAGAAAAAAGCTTGCGTTGGATGACCTACATTCCCGTCTGTAAGCATGTACAAAGCAGAGGAAAAGAAACTAAACAGGATTCATTCAGTAGCAGCGAGCGAAGGGGGGAGAGCCCAGCATTGAATCCCTGTCTCAGGGGCGGGCATGGAAAATGTGGCCTACAGGAAACTGCTTGTCCAGGTGTTGGTGTGCTGGGGTCCGGTCTTCTCAAAGTTGGGTTGCTTGTGAATGCAGCCTAAAGCGAGTGGTAAAGTCCATCTGAGGCTAAATACTGACAGCAGACGTGAAGGGAAATATGAACGTAACCTTGAAGAGAGAGTTCAGGAGGGCGTGAAACTGTTGAGAGGTAAATAAGTGGGGTCCACGCAGTCCACCTGAGGGATTCAACCTCAGCTGGTCAGGGTTTTTGCTGCTGGGAGGATCCCCTTGCGGGACCTCCCCCCGGCTCTGGCTTGTGACCCCACTGGTCGTATTTACTCTGTGGCGGTGCGCTGTGACCAGCTCTGGGTCTGCCATGAAAGGTCAGGGGGCAAAGGTGACTCGTGGCTCTGGCAGCGAGCTTTGCAGCGCCCTTCACCTGGACTTCACCACTTACCACGCGCCAACTGTGTCACATCGCCAGGGCAGGGAAAAGCCCACGTACAACAAGCCAGAGGTCAGCTGAGATGTCGGCACCCACCCAACCCATCTTGAAACACAGGAGTCGAACGCACACACTAGTCAAAGGGTCTCCCAGAAATCCCATGTAAGTGCAATGTAAGTGGTGGATGGCTGGGGTGGGATATATATATATATATATATATATATATATATATATATATATATATATATATATATATATATATATATATATGCAGCCATCTGACAGGGTGCGTCAGCAGGGCATGTTTACTGTATAAGATACAAACTGTTCTGACATCCAGCACAGTGCAAACATCCTCAGCCAACGTTAGATTTAATAAAACTGTAATGATCACACATCTCATTTCTCAGTCTCCAGTCTGTGAAGTAAGAAAAGTTTCTCAGAAAAAGAAAACAGCTGCTATAAACTAAAAAAGTACAAATTAGTGTGAGGTCAATTTGCACTTAATATGTCCTCAACTTTTTCCTGAACCCTTTTGTTCAAGCAAAATGAGACTTGTATTAATGCATAGATTTATTCCAAGTAAATACCATTGCGCATGTGCAAAGGAGCAGGTGACCCAGTAATGACAGGCAGCAGATTAAACCAATAAGACACTACACAGCACATTGACCTTTGGATGGAAATATGAGCACAAACAAATCCCAAGATGGGACAGTTGTTTGAAGTTGTTTTGTTGAAAGTGGTGAAGAGAAACATGTTAAAGGAGACCGCATGTTCTTGTGGCAAAATTTTGCAGTTAGCTTGTCGCACATATTTGTAATTTATGCCAAATTTTGCAGTACATGGCATGCATTATGTTATTCACTGCCACAATGCAAGGGGCACTCTCACAAACTTGCTAGGATTTCCCACCTGGATGCCTGCTCCTTTTCGCATCAGGCCCTTTTGTTGTCAAACAAACTTGTCTCACAGATTCTTCCACTTCCTCCTGCACTCGGCTGAATCCATTTTCACATGAGTTCAACAATGACGCTCATGTACACAAAACAAGATGGAAAAGTAAAGAAACGGAAGTGCGTTTAGACCGGATGTAGAATAGACCAATCAGAGGCCTTTCTTTTTCTTCTCTTCTGTGCAAATATATTCCTGTCTTTCTTGAGTCAGTTTGCTTGTGGAACATGAAGTGCAATTAATATAGATTAAAAATCATATTTAATCTGATTAATCAAAATTAATCTACAGCAACTCTGTGATTAATCTTATGTTTGACACAACTAATTTAATTTCTATCATGGGGTCATACTAAATAGTGGCTTTATATTTATTTATCCCAACATGGGGCAATTCCACAGTTAGAGTAGCTAATGTAAAGTGTAGGTATAAGGAGCAGAAATCATTTTTATATCCGTAGAATGTGAATATGGAAAATGTATCATTTGAAATGTATACGGTATATGCCTTTTTTTTTTCCATTTTTTTTTGCAGTAGCTTACATTATTTACATTATGTTGCACTGTGGTTTTCAAGTGTATATGGAGGGTTGCTGAGAGCTATTGTACAGTCTGATGGCTGGAGGGATGAATGACCTGTGGAAACACTCTTGTAACAGTCTGGTCCTGAAGAAGTGGCTCAAGGCCTTTACAGTGTGGGAGGGGATGTCCATCATGGGTCCCATGATGGACGTCACATAAGTTTTGTTAACGTCCATCTGTCCACCACGAGCCCATTTAGTTCAGTTTTTGGGTGTGCTTTAAGAGTGTGCACATATTTCCTGCATATTTTCAAGAGCAACAAATAGACATGTATGCTCAAACTTATGCTTAAACCTGGTCTTTTCACAGCTTTCTGTTAATATTACATGGTTATCATATGGTATCGTATCAAAAGACTTGCATAAGCCTGTGAAGGAACCATTACCTGGCTCATTTAATTCAATTGTAACTAAACCAAAAGCCACAATCAACCAACAAGACTGGCAGCTAAAAGCCTGATAAAACACAGCATGGAGCTTTTCCATTTGAAAATACATGCTCTGTTCTAACGCTCTTTGACAATATAAGATGAAGTTGTTCATTTGGTTTCTGTCTTTCTTTCTTTCTTTCTGTCTTTCTTTCTTCATTTTTTTTATTTGAAAGGAATTTAAATAGCTAAAGATGGCCTATTCAAAACACAAGGCCCTGCTATCACAAAAGACAAAATTGTGGCTACAAAGTGTTTGGCTTCAATTTTCTGCTGTTTTTGTGCTGCTGCTCAAATTAAGTTGTTTACACATTTTGTTCACAAAGACAAAGAGAGGAAGACACAGAGTGACAGAGAAACAAAAGAGTAGACATGGAGCGAGAGGACTATAGAGAGGTTGAATATAGAGGAAACAAATTGCTGCATGAGAACTTCTACTCAATTACTTATCATTATCATTGATTTTAAAAATGCTTTTCCATTCAAAGTCTAAATATGGCTATGATTAAAATATGATACATATAGTTCATCAGCATGTCCAGATTTTTCATAAGAACCGCTTATATTTGACACTATACCTTTAAATCCTAATTACTCCCCATGATTAATGGCTTGGTATTAACTGCAAAATCCTTTTAGTGCTGCTCATTAGTTTTAACATGAACAGGTTCTTAGTTTTTTTTTTCAAATTAGACCTTGTTATGTACAATATGACTTTATTCATTCTTAATGTAAAAGGAAATAAATTTAAAACACATATATTACCAACCATATAACTCAAAACTGTAGGATATAAATGAAACCTGCCCTAAGTAAAAATGGGGTCAAGATGTTTCTGATCTGGGATCAGAGTCTTTGATTCTATAGGTATATGGAATAGTATTCACATGTTTTAGCATATATAAATATTCCTGGTGTCTCTACATCCATAAAACCACCATGACCTCTCTTTTCGCCTGCCTGATACCCTCTAACACACACACACACACACACACACACACACACACACACACACACACACACACACACACACACACACACACACACACACACACACACACACAGTCTGCTTTATATGGGCTTTGGACCGAGCTCTGACTGAGAGGCTCCTCACCATGAAGAGTCATTAATCATGTCTTCGATCTCGGGTGGCATTGAAAGTGCACACACATGCCCAAAGACACACATACACACACATACACACACACACACAGATGCATACACATAAGGTGGCTGGGGCTGCTTGCAGGCTCCAGTTCAACTGGAAACTGTGATCCTTTTTGGTTCCAAGACAATCTGTGAGCCAACAGCTGAGGGGTGTACAGGACAGGAAACATTTCATCACTCTCTCCCCCACACCTTGCCCCATTACACCCAACACCTCTTTGAGCCAAAAATTATTTGCTTATTAAATGTGATTGGGCTTCATACTCACTCGTGTCATTATTTGTGTTTGTGCTGTATGACTTTGACATTGCAGTCATTTGACATTAGTTATGTGTTTTATAATCACACACACATGTCAGAATTATATATCCTTTAAATGAATGCAGAATGCAGTGCTTTTGCAAACTCTCATATCTCAGGTTTTAGACAGTCTCATTAGTAGGTGAAGACACTATAAGTCAGGGGTGGATTTTGCAAGTTAAGCCGGCTTTCATCTGCTACAGTCGTGCACCATGCAGAAATAAGGTCAGTAACAAAAATAAAACAAGATATATTCTCTCTTAATCAACCTTTGTTTGGATTTAAGCCTCAAAGTGCGAATTGATATGTATACCCTTCTGAAATAAAGTGGAACAAAAATATTCAGCAGTTCAGAAGCATTGTCTGAATTAGAAAATGTTGACAGGACACAAAGTGATGTACACAGTAAATTTTGCAGTGTTAAATCAACACTTAAATCACACTTCTTCTAGAGTGTATTTGGTCCCATTGTCTCCAAATTAACACTGCAAAATCTACAGTGTAGTTTTTTCTGCAGCTGTCTAGTGGACCAATAGACTATTTTTACCCCACCCCCTGAAAGGGCAGAGGGGTATTGGTTTCGGTTTGTCTGTTTGTGAGAAATGTTTGAACCAATTTCTATGACAGGTGTGAGGGGGTCCAGAATAGAATACATTTTGGTGTATTTAGGTCAAAGGTCACAGTCATCAAAAATGCATTTTTGTAATGATAAGAAAAAAAAAAGGTCAAATGTTTGTGAGAGGGTGGGGTTTGTTGTGCCTGGCATCACTTGTTTTGTGAATTTTCACTGTAGTCGTAAATATTTGTAGAATTGTACATGAATGAGGGAACATTGTTTGGTCAGCCGACCTTAATGTAAGACCATATAAGACATTATAAACAGGTGATTGACAAGTGATATGGATTTTTTGAGACTGATGCCAATTTTTTTTTCATCAGCTTTAGCCAATGACTGACACAGGCCATGGATATTTGTAAGCCAATATTTGGAGTGGATAGAAAGGGTTTTTTCTCTGTTAAATTAAACTTGTATTTAACTAAAAAATAATGTTAAATTACTGTTAAAAAGGATAAAAGTAAGGTAGAACAGGCAACATTAACATTTAAAAAAATAAAACTTACATTCAGATCAGTGATGTGCGGGTCAATATATAAAAGACCTGCAACTGACCATTTTTTGAACAAGCCCACCCGCAATCTATGTATCTTTATATACATATAGGTATATGTATTTCTTTCACTCGGACCGAAATAAATATATTTGAAAAGGACCCGACCCGTAGTTGATGGTCTTTACAAACATCAAATGACCTTACTCACATACCTGCATTTATTTCTGTTACAATTTGATCTCATTGCTTGTAAGTTAATATGTTGAGAAAATATTTTTTTCCTGCTTCATCATTCAAAAGTTATCAACACACAGCATCTAAACAATGTTTATCTCAAACGACAAATGCCTCGACCAACTGCAACCCAAATATCATTAAAAATAGTTTTCAATGACCCTTAACTGTGGATGACTACAGGCGTCTGTTCAATTCTGGTAAGCCTGATAAAAGACAAAACGTGTCCAGTGCACATAATTCTTCATGTCAGTTCTTTCAAAAATAACCATCAATGTGAGATAGAACAGGTAAGAGTTCCTTCATCAACACTGAGGTGCTGTGAACTTCACCTGTCAGTAAATCATGACAGGGAAAAAAGAGCATATTAGCCAATGCAACAGGCCTATACCAATATAAGGAATTAAAACAGAAATATTCTATGGCGTTATATGGCTGTCATAAACATAAGAGTTCATATACAAATTAAACAAGCACAGCATCAAGAATTGAGGTTCTAAAAAGAAAACTGAGAGGTCAAAGTTGAATAAAGTTTTAATATTGAGCATGTATGTGAAAGCTGTAATGCTGCTCACTCTCACTTCCAACTTGCTCACTCTCTCTCTCTCTCTCTCTCGCTGACCAAAATTTACAAAGTGGTGCATGTGCAGTAGCATCTCCATTCACTAGCATTACACCTGGAGCACAAAGTTCATATGTTCCAATAATGTTTTAAACTTCCCGGCTCCATAACAACCATCTGACGTCTACTGGCATTTAAAGAAGACATGCACTAATGGTGAATAGAGATGCTACTGCACATGTGCCGCTTGCAAATTACAGTCAGCGATCATCTTGTCAACCCTTACACCCATGACGTGTTTCCGTTTGGGAAAATTATCGAGTGAGAGAAAATGAACAAGTTAGAAGAAAGAGTAAGAAGCGCTACAGCTTCCACATCTGCACTCTGTCCCAACTTACATACTCGATATTAAAACTTTATTCATCAGTTTTATATTTCTACGACCTCCATTCCTGATCCCGTGCTCGTTTAACTTGTATTTGAGCTCTCACGTTTATGACAGACATATGACGCCATAAATATCAGCCTGATATAGAAACCCATTTGTCTACCTGTGTGTGGAAGTGGTAGTCTCTGCAGGATCATACTAATGAGAGTTACTAGACTGATACACTACTGTAAGAAGACCTCATCCACCTTCCATTTTCTCCTCTATGTCTCCTATTCCCTCATTCCTTCATTTGTCAGACTTGTAATGGAAGGGAGGACAATCCACCCCTTTCTCTTCCTTGCTCTTGGTGCCTGTGTGTAATCTCCACAACTGGGCTGCGGAGTGCCACAGAGCCTCTGTTTATTAGACTAATCCTTAAATCCACATTCTGCAGGCCTCGCAAACGCCTCGCAAAGCTCTAATCTGACTCAAAACAAAGGGATTAGAGCCGACAAGGTCCCTCTCTCTGTCTCTCTGTGTCTGTCAGAGTGGGCTTGGGGTGACACACACATGTGCTGAGACACACACTGGCACTGTTGCATATTCTTGCTTGTCACACCCATATTTGCTAAACACTGATTGGCACATGCAAACCCTCTTTTAAACACACACACAGACACACACGCACAAGCTTCCTGTGTGCACAACTTGGCTGTGACAAGACAGGCAGTTAGAGCCAAGGTGCAAACAAACTGGGTAATTACACATAGCTCGAAAACTCATGGGAGAAATGACGGACAAGATGAGAATGAGCTGTGGGAATGAGACAGCGACAGCGGGGAGGATATAACTGGAATAACTAAACAAACTGGGCTTATATTATAGAGTCAGGCTGTTGCAAAAACAACACAGGAGTATTTTTTTTTTTTACACAGTGGTGAATGCCAGGAATCCACTTTTGGGACTATAGGCTTGTTACAATATATACAGACAAATAAAGCAATCAATAGTGGAGTATTTGCCGGGTATTTATCAGCATTAAAAAGGTTTTGACATTATCAACAGTCTCAAAATGTTCAGATTTTACAACTCAGTTAAACTTCTTCACAAAACTCTGACCTACTTTAGACAGAGGCCAGATATGTGGCAGGCATACGAGACATCTCTTTTCATTACAATTTCTTTCTGTTTTTTCCCAATACAGCATAGCTGACTAATACAAACTTCAGCACTACAACCACAGTCACTCAGATGTTCAAGGTAAATTTACACCGTTATTTTAAGTAGCACTGAATTCATCTGGCAAATGTAGCATATAATCTTAGCAAGTGTGAGTCTGTACTCTGTACTGACTAGTTTAAATGAGTTACTTTTTAATGGGAATGGCTTCAAAATACTCCCTTTAGTTCAATAAAACGTATGGAACTTTAATTCTAGATCGACACAAATTCAAGATGAATTGATAAATAATGTGTTTATGTCTAATATAATGCCAGTGTACCTTGGTTTGACTTTAGATATTACTGAATCATCTTTGCCGACACTTGGAACTTGTGAAAGTTACTGTACCTGACTGATGTCTGCAAACCACACAATAGACAGTTTAATATGTTGCTTTAACTGATATTTACCTCCCTCTGCTACACCTTAGTATAAATCTTTTGCAACAGGGATCTTTGCCACAGCTTCTGCCACACAATCCACTATTGTTTGATTACCAGTTGATAAGGATCTAACCTTACTCCTGCCAGCAGTTACTTTATTTGTGTTTCTCTGCCCTTGCCACTACAGGTATGCCAAGCACTCTACTTCTCTTGCATTCACATTTGTTTCCTTTTAATTGTTTTACCAAAAGAGCAGACACTTTTCTCTTTTAAAGGATACTTATCAGACATTATGCAGTTGTGCTGTTTTTGAAAATTGGTAACCAGTCATTTTATTATTAGAATTTCTCAAGGCAAAATTAATTGCAAAATGTTGTCATGTGTCAGAATGCTGTTGAAAATGTGCCAGAGTTTGATGGAAGTGAAGTAATTTCAGCTGTGAGTATTTAAAATCTTGCTGGCAATATATATATATATATATATATATATATATATATATATATATATATATATATATATATATATATATATATATATATATATATATATATATATATATATATATATATATATATATATATATATATATATATATATATATATATATATATATATATATATATATATATATATATGATTTTCTTTCTTTCTTTCTTTTTTTTTTGGCCATATTTTGACACTGCAGTATCCTATTTTAAGGTTATAGAATGCACCGGTGCTCTGCTGAGTGTTAGTGGAGGTGAAGGTCATGTGTGATATAGAAAAGCATGGCAGTCTGCAGATGGATAATGTCAGCAGAGGTGTCCTGTTCTTTTATTCAGTGAGGGAATTCCTGCTCATCTTCATTCAGTAAAAATGGCCCCCATACTGCTGTACATGTGTGTGTGTGTGTGTGCACATGAGTGTATGTGGCTCTTTCACCTATGCCCTAGGAACTAGCTCCAGCACAGAGAGTCAGGGCAAACTTTGCTGTGGTACTGCCAGTGAGTTATTAAAACAATCGAGTGCTGACAAGCCCTGCATTCTGTCGCTAAGGGAGAGGGCTAGAGCTTAATAACTCAGTGTCACGCCTTGACATTCTTACCATCTGTCTGGGTAAAATATTCAAATGTGCAATAAATGTCACTGGGGACAGACGGTGACACTGTCTAATTAACACTATGACAGAGGTGACACACTGAGGGCTTTGGCTGACTTTTACTGTACAACATGCATCGTCTGTGTGTGTGTCCATGCATGCGCCTAGAGTGTGCAGAGGTGAAATGCTGAGGGACAGTGTAACCATTTTTACTGCAGTTCTGTCTCTTAACAAGGAATTCGGTTAATGTTTAACTAAACAGAAAAGTGTAGCACTAACACAAATATTCAAAAGTGTAAATGACAGCAGCTATAGGGCTGTGCAACCCTGGAGCAGTGAATAAATGCCAGAGAAGTGTCATTTCCTCAGGCTGAAATGTCAAATAGGGTGTGAATGGGGGGGGGGGGGGGGCAGCCTATCTCCCATATACAGATATGTTACTTCAACTAAAGTAGATAGATGTAGGTCAGAATATGGATCTGTGAGTCATTCCTTCAGTTAAGAAGAACTACAGCACTGTGGGCTGATTCTCTTGTTTTCCTGTTGCATAACCGTCTTTAGAGAAGAGGGAATTTGGTCATAATGATGTTTTACACAGAAATGAAGGAAGAGAGGACTTAAGTAAGCAGATTTAAAACAAATGAGTTAATTGATAACAAATCATGCATATTACAAAAGCTAAACTTTAATATTGAATTTAACCATAAATTTATCAGGGCAAATTATAAAACTAATCAAGTGTATGCAATGAAAACTTAAGCCCATATATTGAAATAGCATAGTAGCACAGAAAAGAGCTGTAATGTCTTTGGGGCATTTACATTTGGCAGTCTGACAAACCAAACATCCAAAAAGCACTTATTAAAAGGACAGACATAAAGAAAGCCACAGTGAATTCAAAACTGTACAAAATATTCATGCCCATAAACAAAATAAAAACAAATATTTCCACCAGTGAAGTCGTCATGGAATTATTTAGTGTGATTTTTTAAAATGATGTATGAAGTTTTTTTTAATTTTTTTTATTTTGCAAATTTAATAACTTAAAATAATTACATTGAAGGGGAAACAGTCATGAAACAAAATTAATTAAAACCAAGATGGCATTTTAAAAAGTCTGAAACCAAGCCAGCCATTCTGAGGCTTTATCCAAACTCTGGTACTTTAAGCTAAATGTTGCAGTCAGTAAGCTAACATACTTGGAAGAAGTTGATATTTAAAGGTTCACCATCTTAAACTAGCACATCAGTATTTTTACAAAAGGAGCCGTGAGCACTGCTGAGTTTTACAAGAAATCTATGTGGCACATTTTTCTAGTCTATCCAACCAGTGTGTATAAACTCAGAAACTGCCAGTTTCAGATTTAAACAACTGCTGCACTAAAGTCATCAGGATACAGTCTGCCCTTTGGAATGCATAAATGTCCCTGCCAAATTTAATGCTAATATAATAAAGAGATGTCAAGCTACTATTTGTCAAAGTAAAATCTTGGCCGGGATGAGAGGAAAAGTGAGGGAATACTAATACTCTCATAACCAAATAAATCTAAAATAAATACATTAATTAATGAATAAATCAATAAATTAAAAAAAACCCAACAATGTTATATGTCATTTAACTAATTATTACAACATGTAACATATGTTGATGTTTATTAAAGTTAGCATGTTGTAAAATACTGCTTAGTCTCATGTGTAATCAGTTACCAACATGTGAAGTGGCAGCTGATTTTAATTTTTCGTCACTGAAAGTTAATATTAAAGTGATGGGACATTTCTATTTTGTAATCCTGTGCAGAAAACATTAGGCTACTCTTTACATAATTCTAGCCATTCTCAACATTTGTAAATTTCCAAACAACTTGACAACCTACGGTTAGTGTTTTATTATTTAAAATAACATTAAAATGCATCTGAGTATCAAAGCTAAAACATGTTTGTCCACCAGAATGTGTTAACTGTAGCTCCAAACAAATGCATGGCTCCTCTACTCTTTCTCTGTCTGTGCCTCTCTCACTTTCCTCTCTCAGTATTCTGTGAGAGGCTGTTGTATGAAGGACCTTTAATGGGTTTGTGAGGGATATATTGGACTTTAGGAGGGGATTTGACACACTTTGTTGTGTGTGTGTGTGTGTGTGTGCAGCTATCAGTGTGTGTGCTTTTTGGATTGTCGTGTAGGGTTCTATATTATGGTGCTTTTCCACTTGTGGTACTGTGTGCACTCACTCTCCAAAGCCATTAGTTTCTATACAAAATCCTGAAGCTGAGAACTTTGAAGGTAAGAGCAGTCCAATTGACAAGCTCGTATCCTGCAGAGCTCGTCTCTCTACTCTTGATCTATGATACAGTACTGGTCTGAACTGTATCTACAGTTGCACTTTCACATACAAATTTTGACTCTGTTACTTTATCTGTTCTTTACTGCCCACACATCCATGCCTCTTTCTCTGGATGAATGCATCAGACTGGCTGGAGAGCTACCCCAAGTGCCCGAGCCTACATTTTCTGTGCATGCCTCCTATATTGCAAATGCCTCTACCACTAACCCATCATTGTGAAGTGGTGTTTGTGCCTTCAGGGCCAATACAAGACAGCTATGGCCACTCTAACACCAATGACATAGCTGACTGGTCACATTTAGCATGCTAGATTTAGCTTCATTACAGAGGATGTGGCTGGGAAGGCATACAGAAGAAATGAAATGAGGGGTAAAAGGGAAAGACGAGAGGAAGACAGCTAGGCTTTTGCAGGTCTACTTTGCACAAGGGCTGGACTAAAATTCTAAATGATCTCATAAAAATAATCTATAAACCAGTGATATCCATAATGGCTACTCAATAAGGACAAATGGATTAATGGATCACTTGGAGTTAAATTAAAGACACACAACACTGGGTTAGATTATAGCACACCTCAGCAAATGCAAATTCTAAAGGGGTTTAGGCTGCATTTTCAAGCACAGGTGCAACATTTTATGAAATATATTACATTAAAACATACAAATTCCTTTAAACATTATGCTCTCTCACCATAAATTAGGACACAAAAAATACACTGTGTATGTATGTATATATACTGTATGTATATATATACATATATATATATATATATATATATATATATATATATATATATATATATATATATATATATATATATATATATATATATATATACACAGTGTAATACCCACCTGAAGGTGTTGAAATCTGGCAAATGTGATGCATATGAGCCACATAATTGTACTCTCACCTCGACAGAGACCATCTCATCATGTTTTCCCTTTCATTTGTCAGCCACCTATATTCAGGTGTATGATGTAATTTGGGATGTAACAAGTGTTGATAAAGGAAGAAACATCTCCGTTTGTCGTGACAAGAACAAATGACCTGTCATATCCCCTATGCAGATTTATTTCACTCTTATTATGAAAAATAACTTTGCAAAATTGAAAATAAGAATAAATGACATGTCAAGGTGGATACTGTTTGAGAGAGGTTGCAGGGATTAATGTGTGGCTATTTTAGGGGAAGGATTGGTGGTAGCAGTGGGACTGTAGCTGGGGTTGATATCTGGTGATCTGAGCAGCACAAAAAGCAGCTGATGGGACAGACTCCCCCAAGGTCATCCATCATGAGAGGCAAATGTTACCTCTAACCTTGTCCCTGAGATGAGTGTGCACACTCACACAACCATATAACCACACACACACACACACACACACACACACACACACACACACACACACAATATCACTCCATGGCGCTCAAGGGGAGTACACAGATAACTACAAAGCTTGTCTGCAGCCTCGTGAAGCACATATCCTTTAGAATGCTATGGAGGTCAACAAAAAGCATCCTGCAACAACTGGTGTGAAGCCATCACACTTAGTGTTGTCCCTTGCTCTAGGTCAATGTCACTATAATGGTTTGTGATGATAGGTTTCCATGGAAACCAGAGAGGTTCAGAAAATTACAGATGAGATGGCAGTCTTCTGGGTGTGCATCTCTTGCCACACCGATTCTTCCCATGATTTCTCCCTCACAACACATGTACCATACAAACTCATTAAGATGTGATAAGAGATAAACATAGTCGTTGACAGTTTGGTGGGGAAGAAAGAATATGGCTTCTTAAATGCCTTAAGAAATGTGTGCTACTGTATTTGCTGGTTTTTTCGAGGGAGGCTTAACTGAAGTGTTCAACATCACACCATCAGAGCCATACTGTTAGAACAGTTGATAATAATTTATTTCCATTGAGACTATGACAGTTTCCATGGTCTTGTCTCGTCATCTGAACCCACTTTACCCCCTCTCGGGTCACGGGGGTCTGTGGGGGCCTGATCCAGCTACAATGGGCAAAGACGGGGTACACCCTGTATGAGTCTCCAGTTCATCGCAGGGCTGAACATATATAAACAAACAATTACTCTGACATTCACACCTTTGGGCAATTTTAGATTAACCAATTAACCTATCAGTGTTTATGTTTGGATGGCGGGAGGAAACCTGGAGAAAACCCATACAGACACAGAAAGGTCTGGTGCTGAACTCGAACCAGGGTCCTTCTTGCTGTGAGGCACGAATTCTAACCACTGCACCATTGTGCCGTCCAGTTTCCATGGTGATTGCTATTACCATATGATATGTTATAGTTATGGTGACAAAAGTAGCCATTTTTGTCTCACGCCTACATGGACACTTTAGAAAAATCTCTTTTTAAAAAATCTTCCAAGCTACCTTTTCATGCAAGGTCAAACCTGTTCTATAAAATATACGCCAGCAAGACTGCATCAAATATCTGAAATCCACAGTATGTGGAGGACGAAACACATTTTCAAAATCCACCTGTGATCTGAAGCCAAATTAAGTGCCTTGTGAATTCCTGGCTCTGATTAGTGATAAAAACTGATTCCAAATCTGTTGTGAACTCCTGTAACCAACGACAGTGGCAGCAGCAGTGGTACTACTAGTATCAGATGTGGCATGGAATGGTCAAAACAACAGTGGTTGTATTTTGGTGGCAGCAGTCGTACTAGTCTTGTATAAGACTATATTGATGAAGATTAGAGTGGAGTGTTCTTCTCTCTCCTCCACATACACACACAATATTGGATTTCACGCTGGCTGCCCATTCACCAGACACTGCAGTGCATTCCTAACCAAGGGCCTGAAGGCAATACGGCTGCTTTATTTGTTTATAATGTTTAGGCTTCCCGCAAATGGCCTGCGCTGCAGTCCCGATAACTGTGTATAGTTACATTTAGGCAATCGTCTGGGCTCATTTCGACATGAGTACCACAGCTCTATTCATTTGAAATGGACTAAAAATCCAATAGACTTGTATAAGTGGGAGGAGGAAAATGGAGAGGAGGAGAGAACTATGGATGTAGGGAAATGAAGAAAGAGGGAGCAGAAGAACAAAGTGAATGCTACTGATGTTTTAATTTAAAAGGCACAACCTGCACTGTAAAGAAAGATAGAGAAGGAGCACATCCAGCTTCTATGCTGCCTTTTCCATGTTGCCCAGTAGTAAAATACAAAAGCAAATAAAATATAGATACGCCACTACTGCTCTTGGTTACTAAACAGCTGTCTCCAAATGTGTCTTGTCTATGTGTATCTACACAGTATACCTATCCCTCTGGCTACAATAGATCCAACTATAAAAAAGCTAACTGCCAACTTTCACAACTTCAGTTCCATTAAGAGATATGACTACCTCCACTACAAATTCCCTAGAAACACTGCAGAAGTGAAACTCTAATTTACTGAACTGATGACAGACGATGACACGAGCGTGGCAACATAGGAAAAATTAAGTTAGCGGTGTTGCAGTAGGTTGTCTCAGAGATGACACACAAATGACAGCGTCTGGTAAGTGAACTGGTGTGAGTCATGTCATTTCATGTGTGTGTAACCAGGCTGAATCATCAGCGCTTGTGTGTGCTCGTGTATGTGAGTGTGTGTGTGCTTGAATCTTCCATCCTCTTCACAACCCCGCTCCTTGTCCTCTGCCAGCTGCTCAGCTTCTCACTCCATTTGCTCCAGACTTCATACACATCTGCCCACAAAATCCATCTATCTCTTTCGCTCTCACACACACTATCTCTGCAGTCATAAAACTACACATAAGCCACTGGTCGATGCAAAGCACAGAGTTCACTGGGTTGCATCAGGTGACTTCTAAACACTTATTGGTGGCTTGTGAAAACCTCCCCAAAAAAACAGTGGCCTACACTAACCAAGGTCAGATTTAAATTCTACCATTCCTGCCTAATTACTGCTGCCTTTTCTCCGGTTCACTCAACATTTTTGATGTGTGTAAAACAGAACGTCCTTGCAAACTTTAACCGACGTCTTAGAAATTCCTTTTCTACGTAGTTGTAGCAAATAAAAAATCTGAAGCCTCCCAAAGGCTCCTGTGAAGTGAAGGATGAAAGCCAGTGAGCGGGAAAGTAGGTAGAAAGCTGGAGTGAGGGGTTTGATGCAGTCTCCTGAGTGGGGGAAGGAGAGAGAGAAAGGAAAATGCAGGGGGAAAAGTATCCTCTGAAAAAAAAAAAATAGCTCATTGATGCAACCATTTCCCCTTAAACACAAACACTGAGCTTCAGAGTTAAGAAGGGCAGAAACCAGGGAGTTTTCTTAAAGCTGTCATTCCATGGTTATTTCATTAATATTACTGTGTTCTCCATTGTTATTGAATACATTGTGTGTTGGTTCTATTTAAAAAAAAAAAAAAAACTCCAGTTTGCTTTGTTTCCAGCTGTTTTTGCACGGTAGAAAAATGACTTGATGTCGAACAACAGTTTACCGGTACTTCCTCATACATGTCCATGATGTGGTGATGAGGCGTCTCTGATTGGCTCAGAATGCATGAAGGAACACTCCCCCCTCCCCTCTCGCTCTATGTGTGTTTACCTTTACCAGAGTAGCATCCGGCTAGGTTTCATGCAGTAGTTTGTTCTGAAAACGTGCGGGGAAAAATATAAGGTTTTATTTCCACAGAGAGCACATGAACCAGTTTTTAAAGTTTGCGCAGCAGCTACTGTGGCGCCACCTTCTCTCGTAGATGCTAATGCTAATGCTACTGAAGATTCTCTGTAATCGGGGATGGGTTTAACCACACGTGGGTGATGCAAAAGTACATCTGCCGTCAGATGGACCGGCTTTTTCTGGGTCCCTCGTTCCTCTTGTTGTTTTCTGTGAATGCGGTATGCAGCCAGTGGAGGTGATGAACCACTTTCAAAGGCAACATGTGTCAGTAACTCGGGGTGACTCAGCAGATTCCTAAAGGAGCGTGGAAAAGTGGTTTTCAGCAGAATGACACCTTTAAAAAAGGCATCCGTACTCTGCTTTTCCTCTTCTTCCTCCCCCTTTCTCCCTGTTTCTTTAGGCTCTTGGAGCATAAGCATCTCCCAGAGAAATGACAGTTCTTATGCAGGAATTTGGTTCTGTAATTAACCTGCTCATTTGCTAATTTGACTGTAATCAAGCCTCTCATCTTTCCCAGCGGGGTGCCAGGGCTCTTTGAGTAGACAAGCCAGGAGACAGTAGCAGTGAGCTCAGCGATGAGTTACATCGAAAGCCTCCTCTCCTTTACTTCACCTTCTGCAAAACTGCGTGCTCACAAGAATGAACAAACAACTACAGGTAAAATGGATAGTAGAGGCTGACACATATGGTGTAGTGTTAAAAATGCAGGCAGAGAAGGATGAGGCTTTCCCCAGGACTGCTCATGTCTGCTGCAGCTCGGCTGTGTGTCTCAGCCCCCGCAGCTGCTGTTAGACTTACACACATTTGAAGAAAAAGGGAAACACGGGTATAGGTATGTGTGTCCTTTTGTTCTCAGTGATGGATCACAATCCATTCTATCTCTTTTGGATGTCTCTTTATAATGTTTTTTTTTTTTTTAAATTATTGCTCTTTTGCTGAGTCTATGTCTCTTCTCTTGCTCACTTTCAAATATGTGACAGATGCTAAAACAGAGCAGGACTCTATTGGTTGCTAATGGCAACAGAAGCGCTGAGTAGTGGCATCAGACTGGCTATTAGTTTTGATGAGAACTTCATAGTTAACAATTATGGCAGCACGAGAGACCGAGCCACTGGGGCAACATTTTACATCCTGACGGTTAATCCATTAATATGTCTGATTAAGCCACACTCCAAACACAACACTTGAGCCGAGGTAACCTGATCAGACACAAACTGAGCTGGGATTTTGACGGGGTGGTAGGTGTTCTGCCTTAGCCCACAGAAAATCTGTTCATTGGATGAAATTCAGTGCAGTAGCTCCAATTTATGGTTGATTGCATCAGAAAGTATGTATGCAAAAATGCATTAAAAAGTTAATAATAACCTTTTTGCATCCATTTGATTGTCTGACTTTTCAAGTATCATTTCAAATTGAAAAGAATTACAACAAAGTGACACGATTAAAAAAAATTGTCTAATCCAATTAGGTGGTCATATGTTATATACTGTGCAATTAAAGAATGTGTATTTGTGAACATTTTAAACATAGCACGTTGGCCGGATACATATTTGGTTCTCTGTATTTGGCTTAATTGGCAAACATATCAGGAAGAGAGATAGAAGAAGCAGAGGAAATGAGTAAAAGTTTTTCAAGAACAGAGTGGGTCTGACTCGAGGCGGACTGTCTGACAGTCAGTTTCAAGAGACGGAAAAAATATCTTTGACACATCGAGTGTGACTGAGGAAGTTCTACTCATCGTCGTTCTTCCCTCTCCTTCTCATTCTCTTTAAATCTAATAGTTTTTATATCTTATTCAGAAACCAACCCTGTCTTTAACGCTCTCCTGGTTGTTTCTTTTTTCTTTCCTCTCATCTCCTATTCTTTTTTCTCTTGGTTTTTTTGGGGGCTTTTTTTTTTGTCACAGATCTGTGGTGATTTCTGATCTCCAGATGACATCGCAGCAGGTGTTGTGATTGGACAGATCAGCTAATCTCAGTCCAGTCAAATGCTCAGAGAGATGTCCAGGAGTAGGAGTAATCCCTTAATGAGACTAGCACATTGACATACTTGTAACTCGCACACACTCTAAAGGCATTACACACATCCGTCAAATGTAGCACATGGAAGTGACACACCTACAGTACTAGGACAGACTAACCTGAACTAGACAAGAGCCAAACCATGTTAAGAAACTATGTTTACCAAAGGATACAAAGGAATCAGTCTATAAGGGTACATGGTAGGGAAGGATTCTGACTAATGACTGGTGCATTTTGCTGTGTTGTGTGAGGCATCTCCATGTGGTTGCCATCTCTACACAAAATGGGAACAGCACAAAAGGAAAGTGGTCGGTTGGCATGACGACAGGGGCTAGTCAATCTCTAAAGAGCTACTGGGCCCAATTATGAATGTTTGGTCAAATGTGCATGTAAGCACACACCCACACACAGAGATCTGACAGGGACATAGTGATGTTCCCCACTGATGCACGAGTCATAAAGGTGAGTAAAAGATGGGTCTGGGCAAAAATAAACCCCTTTTCAAAACCCTCACAGGTATACCATAGCATCTTCCCTGATCCCACAATCACATCACACCAAACGACCACCATCTGGTCTGGTCTGAAAATGACCCACAGAAGGACTCTTACCTGGCACTGACCTTCGCTAAAAAGTTTTACATCAACGTGTTTATGCAATTTTTGCTAATAACTGCAAAATCCTGCTTCAGTGTTTGACTCTTGTTGCCTCCAACTAAAAAAAAAAGAGAAAAAAAAGAAAGGGGAAAAAATGTATGTGGGGTTAAAAAAATAGAGAATAAAACCTGCACTACTTTTAGTTTCACTTACATCTTCAGTAGTTTCCAGCTGAAGTTTGCTTATGGGCCCCTGGCTTTACTGTTCTGCTTCTGCTTTCTTTACACTATACAGAGACATAACTCGCCTACTCTTCAAAAGGCAGAGCTGCATCAGGGCTGCATAAAAAAATTCCCTGATGAAGCAAGATCCAAATGAGCTGCGTGGTGCAGTGGAGAATAAGTCCATAAAAGTGGATGGATTTTCAACCAGGGAACAAATACATGTTTTTGTAGTGGGACAATGTTTACCTCAGTATTTTGTATAGTTTGAATGTGCATATTTTTGTATATGGGTGCTTTTTCACTTTGTGCAGATATACGGTATGTGTGTGTGTGTGTGTGTGTGTGTGTGTGAAACATCTACAACTAAACGTAATGTATAAGATGGTCTCCTTTTGTAGTTTTACATGCAGGTTAAATAGTTCTGTGAAGTGTTCACATCCTCCACCCAGCAACCTTCCACCTCCAGGCGTGGCCAGAGGGGAGAGAGGAGAGAGGATGCAAGACCGAACACAAACTCCAATGGGATTATAGCTATTTTTAGAAAGGGACCCCCTGGCTGTGCTGGAGCGCAGACATGTACCTGTGACTAATCCTAAACACACTCATGCAAACAAGCACCACACACAAACATACAATGCATGCATGTGTGCAACTCAGTGTAACCATGCATGCTAATGACAAATCTAATGCTCTATGGACATGTTGGATGTTACTGTTTATAACTGGTAATCCTGCACATGCGCAGTAGACTGGAGGGCAAAAAGCAATGCTTCAGCTAATAAAACGTAGCTAAACAAACACTGTTCTCATCATTTTAGAAACATCTGCACAAGAAGGAAAAACCAAGAAAAAAGTAGAGTACGGGAAAGAGTTTTTGGACATCCTACATTTTTGACATAATCTCAAATATTATCATGAAATATCTGCATAAAAAAAAATTGTTTTGTGTTTCAGAGGCTATAGCTGCATCAGACAGACACTAACAAATAGATCATTTTACAATTGTTAATACGAGAAAAAAAAAATCTTGACAGTTTCAATATGTCCTGTCCTGGATGTGTTTCATTATCTATTGAAACATCCAGTTTTGACCTTGATAGAGTAGTGCACAAACAGAAGAATGTGGATTTGAAAAATGAAAAAGTACTTAGTAGACTTCAATTATTGATAAGGGATTATTAATACAATATAGTATAAATGCACAAGGCATCCACAATTTTTTTCCACTACTGTATGACTAGTTTAGATCACCTTCTTTGTGCTGATGGTCCTGAAAGATACAATGCAAAACCAACTGTATTTAGCAAACCAGGACTCTGATAGCTGGCAAACTGGCTTCTGTTACCGCTGGCATTAGGGAGCTGAGAAAGACATCTGTGTTGACTCTGTTCTGTGTCATAATTTGAACTCACACTGTCCAAAATATGAAGAATAGGCATAATTTGGCATCTGGTTGTCTGTCTTCTCCTTGAATGTCCACTACAAATGTCTCTTACTGTACAGTATATCTTCCTCTTGTCTGTAATGGTCTCTAGTTTCCACACACACCCCACTATCTCCGTCATCTCTGCACCCGAGCCGTGTTCTTCTGTTTCCCCGTGTCCGTGTCCTTCACCTTCTATTCCTCCCTTGAAAAGTTAAAAAGTTCTTCTGAAGTTTTATCATACCTTGAAGGTCTGTGTCCATCATCATCTTTAACTGAGGCTGCGTGTTCCCTGTGATAGCTGACATTATTCCATTAAAAGTGAATGATGCTCTTTACGTTGCTACACAGTAAATTTTGCAGTGTTAAATCAACACTTAGAGAGTTTATTTAACTTCTTCTAGAGTGTATTTGGTCCCATTGTCTCCAAATTAACACTGCAAAATGTACAGTGTATGGGATAACATAGATTTGAGTTAGAACACTTTACAACTGGTCCTAAATTAACTTTGTTTATTCTTTGTTTGTGTCTATTTAAATTTCATGTGGATTTCACAGCTAAAATCAATGGAAAACAGAAGGTAAAGGTACAGTACTTTATTTGTAATTATACACTGTATGACAAAATTTGTTGCATTCAACCCACCCTTAAAGCCATTGGGGCACCTGTAAGGAGCAGTGGGCAGCCATGGGCAGTGCCCACAGACCCATTTCCCACTGTAGAGCCAGGCTAATGGTCAGAATCACCTGGCTGGAGGATTTTACTCTAACAAATATGTTTTTGGGTAATGGAGGAAACCTGTACAGACACGGGAAGAGAAACATGCAAAAAAACATGCATCAAACCCGTGTCTTCTTGCTGTGAGGCAAGAGCGCTAACCGCTCAGCTACCGTGTTGCAAAGTGGAGTTAAAAAGTCATGTGTGCATGACATCACTCATCATCATCACTGTACATGATTTTAACATGTTACAAAATGAAACGTGAGAGGTGACTCCAAAGCCAGAACAGATAAGTACCAAAGTAAGGTTAGGTCGCACATCAGTTGAACATAAAGCTCAAAGCAAACACTGACTCTTCAGTTGGTTGGACTTTAAAGCAGTGACCTCCTCACCCCGACACAAACCACAACTGCCACAGCAGCTGTGTCGCCACCTAACCCTTCCCCTCCACTCTCACCTCTACAGTTAGAGAGGTCCCATCTAAATTTCAAACCCTGTAAAATATTCATCAGCACTGAAAAAGGAAAACTTTTAATACACATGAAACAAGACCCTGCTGCCTTTGTTGTTGCTCCCTATCTCTTGCTCCCTCTTTTCTCTCTTCCTCCCTCTTGCGTGGTCCCTCTCTGTGGTTCTCATGAATAATGAAGGCCTATAGAATCCAGTGGCTCAGATTGTCCCTGCAGTCGGATACAGCTCTCCTGTATTGATCAAATAAGGCTTCTTAAATAATTAACTAAGCCTTTGTCATGCAAATGAGTGGCCACAGTAGTGAGTGTGTCTGTGTGCTTGTGTGGCTGTGAGTTCACAACATTAGAAGCTGCTAAAGGTTCATGTTCATCCCTTGCAAACAAGTTGCAACTAACAAAGAAAGTCATATGAATACTTTTTGATGTGGATATGGTAATGCAGAGCCACACAAATGCACACAGAGATCAAGGCGATTATCTCATTAATCAATCAATGGAGGCATCTGGTTGGTCCTTCTCTAATCTCTGACCCCCCCACCCCCACCCATTACCCTTTATTCCACAATGACATCAGTGTAAACAAAATGGTAGATCATTTGGTCCTGCCTCTGTAACTCTTGTAGAGGTAGGAACAGAGCTGTGATAAAGGTGTAAAAAGAACACCTCAACCAAAGCGTGACACTTTGATGACAATTGTCCATGTTTACATGGGAGTGTTTTATTCATGTTTCACAAAAGTTCATTTTGCTTTAAGATGACCATGTAATTCCAGTTGAAAATTATCATTCTGAATTAAACTTAATTCTGAATAAAGTCACTGGTTTATTCCGATCTTAATTCCAAATTCAATAATTCCGCTGCCAGGAACAGCTAATTGCTTTAATATTATTCCTGTCATTCATGCTCCTGGTGTCATGGTGATGATGCACATACAGTACTTCACGTTGATGATGCACATATTCTACACTGCCGGCATTAGTTTGTTGATTCCTATGGTTGACTCAGTCAAGCTGCTGCTTTATAATTATCAAAAAAATAAATGTGAAAATTGCATGTAATATCTGGGCTGTGTCCGAAATCACTCCCTAACCACAATATGGTGACCACGCCATTTTGTAGGGGTGTCCGAATCTTTAGTGTAGTTTTATTTTTTATTATTTTATATACATTATTATTTATATATTATTTTAATATCCATTATTTATTAATTTATTTCTTATTTAATTTTTGATTTTAAGTTTAATTCATTAAAGATTCAGACACCACTCCAAAATGACATGGTCATTAGCTAAATAGTGGTTACGGAGTGACTTCAGACACAGCCCTGGTGTAACATGTTGCTATTTGAAACGAACGAAAAACAGGAACTGGACGTGATCATTTCCAGACATTAAGTGGCCTTTCTATCCAATCAGAACCCTCTGTACCTCCAGCTCATAAAGCTGAATTAACTAGAGCAGAAAATAGCTGTTTTCCATGTAAACCTATATTCAGAATTAACAGGTCCATGTAAGCACGAAAGAAATAGCTTTAATTCTGAATAATTTTATTCTAAATAAATAATTCAGAATTAAAAAACATGTAAATGTAGCAATTGTGTGTGTGTGTGTGTGTGTGACCACCGGGTGGTTTAAAAATGTGTACAGGTTACATACAGTAAACAAACATATCAACATGACCAGAAAGATGTTGAACTGGAGAGATGGAAAGAACTGCGAGCTGTTGTCACTTCAGGTGAAGGAAAGGTAAACCTCTGGAGAGGTTAGCAACACTGCTATGCTCAGGATAGTTTGGATGTGCAAGTTATATGTCTCAATATACACTGTAGTGCACCACTGCCTCTTTGATTCCAGAACAAAAGTCTTCTGTGTAAAAGTCCACCATGTCTCACCTCTGTTACTCCTTTGTCTTGACTGTGGACATTAGTTAGTGGTGGCAAAAAGGTACGATTACCACCTCACATTTTTTTGGGATCTCTGTGTAAAAGTGGCTTATATTGCTTTTGATACACCTTCCTTTCTCTCGTAAGTCATTCACATTTTTGGTAATGGAGATGATAAACGGTAGCAGAGGGAGTACAAGATAAAGTAAGAAGGGCAGACAGGACAGAAAACACATCATTTAACACCGGCATCTGTGTTGAGCCGTCACTATATGGGGAGTTTACAAACTGTGAGAGAATGGAGATGAGATAACTTTCACTCTTTGTGTTTCTTATTCATCCCACTCACTTCCAGCAACATATACTGTAGGTGCTGGGAAGAAAATCTACCACATAGTTTTCTTTCTTCCAAGGACAGGCTCTATTATAATGCTATGGTATTTGTAACAAACAGCTTTGATTTAGTGTCTTTTTTCTTTTTTAAATATTTTCCTTTTTACTCTGGCTTTTAATGAAAGAACGAACAAGGTCCCCTCATCAAATCTGCACCTGTCTTGATGCTAACCAACATGCATTCTAATACATCGTTGTAAAAAGACAGAGGCCAAGTAGCTGTGCTTTAAAAGATGCTTGTAGACTGCAGTTTGGTGCATTTTTTGTCTTCTTTTCAGAGAGATTATGACTTTTAAAATACCCACACATTGAAATTAATTTGATTCAATACTAGACATTGGAAATGTGAAGTAATTATTTTTACAGCTAGAGCCATAGTCACAGCAGAAGCTTTGGACTAAAAAATTGTACAATGGCTCCAAATTCTGTGAGCCTTTTATTATTATTATTTTTTTTACCAGATAACAGGAGTGGGTGATCGAACCAATATATTTCAATCCATTATTTATGTATTTATGTATGTATGTATGTATGTATGTATGTATGTATGTATGTATGTATGTATGTATGTATGTATGTATGTATGTATGTATTTATTAGCAATTGTTTTATATATTTCTTTTATCATAAAAGTATTTATCTCAAATTTATTTCACAACAAAAAACATGATTATTATTGTACACTAGCTGTCTTCTCAAACAGCTCATGGATTTGTGTATTTAAACACAATATCACATTTACAAGTCTATTTCCACTGTCACTTGTAATTGCAGCATTTAATGATGATTAATTACTGGGTCTCTTGGATAATTATAATTAAGTGTTACTAACAAGTTGTAACTGACAGAAAACGGTAACTTAGAAACTAACTACTTTAAAGGAGAATATTGTCATTTACAAGGAGATGTAAAAAAGTCATGAATTTCTCAAATTATTAGAGGAAATCACATATATCATCACATCACACAATAGAGAATAGAATAGAATAGAATAGAGTAGAATAGAATAGAGAAAACTTTATTTATCTCCGAAGGGTAATTCTGTTTCTACATGGTATACACTGAAAAAACAAAACAAAAAATGATATTAAATACCGGTTGGTCTTCCCAAGAGGCTGCTTGTAACACTGTCCTGATGGCATTAATACACATTCTTTATTAAGAATATGTTCCTGATTGATAATACCTTTTGCTTGACAGTGTTTTGTTCTATCTTGTGGATCTCCAATCAGAATTAGCATTTGAAAACACTAACACTTCTAAAGCAGAGCTATACTTTCTTTCACCTTTTTACTAAGCTAATTGACAACCAAAAACCCACCCTCAATTGCTATATCTTCAACACATTTTTCATTTCCATGGCAACTGACAGTAACATATGTATAACTCTGTTCACTTGGAATCCTTTCTTTTCTCATTATGCTAATTAAAACCAACTCATAAGGATCACACCAATAAGTGCTCTTTTCTCTATTTTCTTCTCACCAGCACCTTACTCTCTTCATTTAGTCATGATGGCTCAGAGAGTTAGATGGATAAAAATACTTTTAACCCTGGTGCCACTGAGGTACTATTCACTATGAAGAGTGTAGAAAGTAGATTTTATAGCAAATTAAATGTTAATTTTACTCTGCATAACTCAGCTTAATTTGAGTGTTTGAGCATACATACATGTGTTAATGTGATTATGGGATGTGCATGTGGTTCCTGTATATGGAAATGTGTCATGTGTGCTTGCTTAAGTGCCTGCAAACATACATACCAACATACCGTACTTGTGTTTTAGGGGATATTAGGCAAACACAACTCTACATGTATCTCTAAAAATCCCTCACAGCAACTTTTGGAGCCGCACAAGTATTGCCTTAGATCTTCAAAAGGCATTTCTTTTGTCATGTCTCGCCGCAGATGATTCTTGTAATTGATTACTGCTTAGTCAAATGCACCTCTGCTAAGCTTTGACCATGCAAATCTTTAATCAAGATGATACATGAAAAAACATACTTTTTTTTTTTTCTGGAGTCTGTCTTCAGGCCTAGCAAACCTCCTGTGGATGTGTCCCGTTTTCCATTTTCCTCCTCTCTAATAGACAGTAACTGTATAGAACAGATGGGCACCAAAAGCGATAGAAGGACAGAACAGAGAGTACCACCAGGAAGGAGTAATGTCAGACAGTAGAGAGACATCAGACCTTGTTGATAAAGGCGGGAGGGGGGGGGGGGTCGCTTCTTACTTTAGCTGTCTGCTAAAAGGCCTGTCTGTCTTTCCCACTCACTTTGCGCCCTTAAAATAAGCCATTTAACTTGACAATATTGGGAAATTACATAAAATTGGGAAGGAAAGGGGCAGTTGACATTTGCGTTGATTTTTGTCAATAAGCATTGTCACCCGCGGCCGCCCCATGTTTAACAGCAGCAGACCTTGATTTAATTACTTACTCTAGATTCACATCTTTCCACTGTCACTCACACACCATGCAACAAATGTCAAAGAGGCAGTGAAAGCATGATTAGGGTGAGGGTGGGGGTTGGGAAGAGTTGAAAATGCCACTTTCTTTGTCTTTTTCACAATTATCTCTGAAAAAGTTTATTTTTCATTAAAAAGGTGACAAGATGACATGAGATTTGTTTCGACACATCCATGCTCTATAGTAATTATCCACGATTCCAGCGAAATCTAATAATTAAAACATGTCAATGACTCTTCAACTTCAGCTCCTGAGATATTTCACCCTTCTGCTAAATTTATGTTGTTCATTTAAATGTAGTACAAATTATCACTGTGCATAAATAGATGCCTAATGATTTGTTTTTTGCATGTTGTTTTATTTGCTAACTTGGCTGTTTAGTTGTAGTTTTCTCATTTTTATATATACCACTAAAGTCCTAAATCAGTTTACTTACTGAATCAGCTCTAGTGTCCTCTTTGTATGCCTACAGGGACCATAAGGATTAATTCCCCACAGCTATTCTTAACATGCTCACTTGCTGGATATAGCACACAAACACATAGCATACACGCACTCAAACAGTCTTTGCCATGTTAAGGCAGGAAGACTTTCCCCCAGCACAGCGACATCTCCCCAGGACAGGAAAAGTAAATGAACAAGAATGATTTGTGTGTAAGTGTGGAACCAAACACACAATGTGTTTTGCTGTAAAGCTTTTCTGTCAGCTCTGCAGGCTCTGAGAGCGCACGGCCCATACAAATAGGCTGCCCCAGGGCCTGCTTCCTCTAATACGGCACAACTATCAGCAACAGATGACAGACCAGGAAGGGGGGGCGACATGGAGAACAAAGCGATGCTAGATCCACCCTAACACAGACAGGCAGAAGCTTGGCTTGGAGTAAAGCAGGATCATAAAAAGGACCGTATACCAGAGAGAATTAAAAAAAACAAAAAAAAAAAAACTGGGTTTAGGCCAGAAAAATAAGTCATGGGGGAAAGCATAACACATAAAAAAAAACATAGGAAAAATTATTAAAATCAAAGAAAATATAAGCACATTACCATACATTAAGCGTAGTATAGCAATGCTACATGTTTACAGTGAGAGGTCACATATAACGACTATTCACATTATGGGCCCTTGGGAAGAACAGCGTGGGTGTTTCAATAATCACATGTTAATGAGAGCGAAGAAGACAGAGGCAGAAAGGCAGAGAGAGACAGGGAAAAAAAAAGAAAAGAAATGAACATTAAAGAGATACAAACAACAAAATGAGTGACAATAACACAGAGAGATAGAAAGACAGAAGGTGCACCATGGGAGAAAGACAAAGACTAAGGTAGTGGGAGAGAGATGATGCAGGAGACTTTGCTATGACAACCTTTACAGAGCTCAGCATGCTCCCAAATGCATAGCTGAAATGTCACGGACAGTAAGCAACAGAATGTGCCAGACATGCAGAGACTCCCATCAACAGCGCTTAGGTAATACAAGTAACAAACCCAAACCTTTTCTTTAGTGCAGTAGGATGATAAATGTGGTCAAATTCTGTGGTAAAGTAACATCCATATCTCATCTATGTAAAGACATTTCATCGCCTGTAATCTCCGCATTGACTCATTCAATTTGTTCTTTTCAGTCTTGCTGATTTGATTCATTCTCTTTCAGTACAGCTGCAGAGTATTAAGCTACATTCACTCATATTTAGCAACTAGGATTTCAGTTATTGGATATCTGAGGTCTTTAAAACACTCTGAATTGAGTAATGAAATAAACAACATGAGCCTCATTTAACAAGATGATGAAAAACATCTGAAAAGGTCCTTGTATGATTCATGTGAGGTTTCCTACACACACACTACTGTGTGTGTGTGTGTGTGTGTGTGTGTGTGAACTTGAGGGCGTTGTAGTGAAGAGCCCCACCTGCTTGAGCACCTTCTAATGATTATTGATGAAGTTGCTCAGTTAAAGAGAAAAACAATTAAGACCCTGCCAGCGCAGAGTCCACACAACTAATGAGCAGGAGCGTGCCTGGGCCTGTTCGTCTTACTGCTGACTGGTGTGTGAAACCTAATGGAAATAACACTGGTTTAATCGCACCTGAATCTGGGAGACTCCAGGTAGCTGTCACTGTCACTGTCTTTACAGGCTTTAGCTTATGGGGGCTAAAGCAACAGCAGATGGGGAAGGTTTCAGGAGCAGAGACATTCAGAGAGTCCTTGACTGTGCAGCTCACCGAAGCCTGGGGTGATGCCTCGTGCAGGCCGCTTTTCACATCTGCTGTTTACACATGGGCAACCTGACCCTTCCCCTTTTCCACAAGCCCCTGAAGAACCCAATAAAAATCATCAGTCTATGCTCAAGATCACATGAATCCTGGAGCATTTCTGAGCAACTCTTTCCCCCGTTGCCTTGTTGTTTTCTTATCTGTCCTCTCACCCCCTTTCTCTCCTTCTTTATGCTCTTCCCTTTCCCAGAATGCTTTGCTTTCTGGCTGTTGTTTCCCTACAAGCTGATTCTAAGCATGCAACAGCAGCTTTATAATTTATAATAGAACAAGTAGCTGGCTGACCATTTCCACCTCTAGCTCTTTCCTCCTGCCTCTGGCTTTTCTCTTTCTGTTCCCAGCGTGCTCTCTCTCTCTGTCCATCAACATACAGAAAGCAGCTGCAAAGAATGTCATAGTAGAGCAGTGTGCATGTGTGTGTTTGCAAAAGAAAAGTGTGAGTAATAGAGATAGAGGGGATGAGAGAGAACAAATAATATCGTCCTCCAAAGAGCTGCGTCTGAGAAACATTAGCTCTTCGTCTGTATGTGTGAGGCTAAGTTAGTGTGTGTGTGTGTATGTGTGTGTGTGTGTATATGTGTGTGTGTGTGCACACATACACAACACTAGGCATGACTGAAGGATTAACAGAGCCCATATGTGGGACTTGCCCGACACACACACACACACACACACACACACACACACACACACACACACACACACACACACACACACACACACACACACACACACACACACAGTGTACACACATATACACACAGTCCGTCACAACAACAAAATCCTCAGCTGGATTTGTGTGCATCATTCTGTCTTTCTTACTGTCTGCTCATTCCCTCTTTCTGAACCCCAATCTCATCTAGGAGAGGATTTATGAGAGGGCGCACCTCATCCCTCCAACGCAACACAATCTCAATTGGACTGAGTACAGCCTTATTCCAAACCAGACATCCATTAAACCAAGGTATTACTGTAATACAACTATCGGACAACTCTATCTCTCTCTATCTCACTCTGTCTCTCTCATTCAGGCTGAACATCAGCGAGAGAGATGTTATTAATATAGATTCTGCAATAGTGTGCAGACATTTCATTTCTATGTATATCAGATTAAAATGCCTAACAGCAAAGGCTTTATATATTTAAATAGAAAAAAGCTCTTTTGTTGCAGAAGGATCTAGGTTAGTGGTTGGATGATGATTAGGTTCGGGTGTTGTTTAGATGCGACGCTGAATTCTATTGACTAAATGAGTGTGTAATATTTTCCATAGATAGTTCCTCTTGGCTGATAGGCTCAGGAGACAGGGATTTTAGCAATCTAGTCTCTTCATCCACCCCCCCCCCACCCCCCCACAACAGTGTCTATCCTTCTCTCAAAGACTCTACGATCCAATTACCAGCCTGGCACTGCTTGGTTCAGCATTGACTCTACCAACCTGGGTGAACTATGTCTCTTTTACGCCACAATTCTTATTCTTCACCTTTATCTGCGATTCGCTCTTCGTTTACCCCGCTATGTGATGCCATCACGCTCTGTCGGCCCACAGCGTGATTTTTCTTTGGTTTTTTCCCCCCCTGCATTGTAATATTGTGTCTTTGTACATCAATGTGTGTGTGTGTGTGTGTGTGTGTGTATGTATATGTGTTTGTCAGATGTATGCTGTGAGGGAGTTTTCAGGCTGATTAAAGAGATGATTTATAGGAGCATGAAGTTGGAGGAATTCCCTGATCGCTCCTCAAATCGTGTCTTCTCAAATGAGCTCTCTCCACTCAACCACAGAAGAAACTAGCCCCCAAGACACATACACACACACACATGCATGCACACACACACACACACACACACACACACACACACTTCTTATACATTATTACCCTGCACCCACAGAGCTGAAAAGCAGCTAAAATTTTCCTCATGAATCAATGTCCTTGTACATCTGAGTCAGTGATTGAAAATGTCAATTCCGAATAAACCCTGAGGCTTGATTACCTTGGTATTTGCGAACTTCACAGAATCACATAGGGGTTGTGAAAAATATCTTTGCTCTAAATGCCTCAATTGACTTTACATTTGAAAACTTCATCCATCCATCAAGTCATCTATTTCACTGTGTTTTCACAAATCAGATCACTATGTGACTTATTAGCCACATCCTTTCATTTAAATGTTCTAACTGATGACAATACAACTATTTTCAGTGCCACTGCCTCTCACACAACAGCTGAGTTGGGTTGAATAAAATGTAAAAGGTCAAAATGAGCTACAATGAGGAGTTTTATTGTCTATTCAGCTGTAGACATTAACAACAGCAGCACTTTGGGTGCCTTTACAACCAAAAAAGAACAGGAAACTACAGCAAGTAAGCTTAACATGCTTGCACTTGAAATCCTTAGCTTGACTTATGAAAGTCCTAAAAAATTGTGACTGTCCCTGGAAATTGTTTGTACAATAGATCTATAAAGGAATACAATATTTATCTAAAGCAGTCCATACAGTGATAAATAATGAATAGAACTTAACTGTAAGTATAAGAGAAATAAGTCTAAGAGAAATAAATATACAACGATAATGAATTTAAATTGTTTAGATACATAACATGTTTATGAAATCGTAAATTGGCATCATTGCCTTTAATCTCATCTCATTTTGTGAACCCACTTTATCCTCACTAAGGTCACAGGGGTCACATGGAGCCTATTCCAGCTACTTAAGGGCGAAAGCAGGATACACCCTGGACAAGTCACCAGCTCTTTGCAGGGCTGAACATACAGGCAAACAATCACTTACACAATCACACCTATTGGCAATTTAGATTAACCAATTAACCAGTCAATGCATGTCTTTGGATGGTGGGAGGAAACTGGAGAACATGGAGAAAACCCATGCAGACACAGGAAGAACATACAAAGTCCACAGTAAAAGGTCCCACCCATTAGTGTTGAACCTGTGACATTTTTGCAGTGAGGTACGAGTGCTAACCACTGCACCACTGTGTCACCCTGTCATGTTTTTAATAGTAAACAAATAAATGTGACAGAATATACACTGAGGGAAAAATGGAATGAAGATCTGACATACGGAGGTTACATTCTGATTCATTGAAAGGAGTCATTCCATGGTTATTTCATTAATATTGCTGTGTTCTCCATGGTTATTGAACACATCGTGTTTTGGTTCTATTATTAAAAAAAAACAAACATCTGGATTGCTTTGTTTCAAGCTGCTTTTGGAGGGTTGAAAAATGACTTGAGGTTGAACAACATAGTTTACTGGTACTTCCTCATACACGTCCATGATGTGGGTATGAAGTGTCTCTGATTGGCTCAAAATGTATGAAGGAACACATTGTCAAAAATTATCTGACTTGTTTATTAAACCCAGCAGCAGCCAGAAAGGTACTACTGCTAGCTCTACAGCTAGCCCTGTTGCTAACTCTGCTGCTAGCTCTGCTGCTAGCTCTGTTGCTAACACTGCCGCTACCTCTGCTGCTAGCTCTGCTGCATGCATAGATAGTTGTATTTAGGTTGAATATTGGATGTACATTGTGTTTTATTGTTACTTTTTCCCCTATTAAGCATGATTTTTTTTGCGTTTTTGCCGTCATTGGTAGGTTTGTTTGTTTGTGTACACGGTAACTCAAAAACATATTGACAGATTTTGATGACATTTTCAGCGTATGTTGGTAATGGGGAGATCTGGAAATGATTAGATTTCGGTGGTGATTGGGGGAGGGGACTGAAAAACAGAATAGTATATATGAGCACATATTAATAAATGTAATATTAATTTTAATGCATACAGTATATAGTAGGTTTGGGCAAAAACTCCACAGGTGGGCTGCATGAAGCCGGAAAGTTTTTTAGACTTAAGTTATAGGATAGACTGTTGACCTTTTCAGTTTAACATTGAATATTAGTGTTTATTAGTTACACTAAGATGGCATCTTAAAGGTTTGCTGAGAAAATAATACAAACCTGTTCTTAATAACACATATGATGTACCTTAGACAAAAGGAAATATAGTGAGGACAGGGAGAGAAAACTCATGTACTGAGTACTATACTGTACTGTAACTACTCTACCCACTCCCCTAAAGGTGTTGTTTTTGGAGGGGGAAAAAGCCCCAAATTTTTTGCCTCCATGGTGCTGGAATTCGCCTGGATGCTGTGAGATATTCCCAGCCTGAAATCCTGATCCAGTCTGGGTCTAAAATAACCACAGGCTACAACTTAAACAGCTTTAACTGGAAAAGCAGTTAATGCTGCAATATATAGTAGTTGGGCTACTAGGCCAGAACACAGGAATCAGGGTCAATGAAACTTAGTAAAAAGACTTAAACACAGTATCATCCTTCAGCTACCTTCATCAGCAAATCTTTTAATAATAATAATAATAATAATTATATATATATATATATATATATATATATATATATATATATATATATATATATATATATATATATATATATATATATATATATATATATATATATATGTATAATCCTGTCAGAGTTGGGTGTGTCTAACTGAGTTTTATGTGAAACAGGAAAAATTAAATTTAATCATGACCCTGGTAAACTAATGTGCATACAGCTGCATGTTTTATTCAACAGATATTAATAATTACAGGTTTAATTTCAATGTGTATGATCACTTGTTGATTGGCCTATGAATTTATATAATACCATAATAATCACAGTGCTGACATTTAACAGTGACTGGTTGTTCTTAATGGTGAAAACATGATGTACCTGCACAGATTACTTTTTCTCTTGTTGGGTTCTGTTATTTATGAGTTCACTGAGTGAATGTCTATAATCCATGGAAAAAAACAAAAAGAAAAAGATGTAAATGTTACATCTTTGGAAAACCAAAGAAAACTAGTTGAGGCTAATGAAACCTACATACAGCCCACTAAGACACTCTGCTTCCTTGTCATTCATTGTTAAGTATCAGCTCTTTCAGATGGACTACACGCTGAGCAGAGGGTCTTTCGCTGTAGGGCTAATTTTTGCTGTAATAAACAATCGATAGCAGCTGTGTCATGTTCTATAAGCAAAGCAAACACTGTATTTATGAGAAAATAAAGATAGGCTGTCTTTTTCTTAAAGGTCTCCAGCTGATTTTGGTAATTTAGTTCCACTGGGAAAGCTGTTTGATATCTGACAAATTGGGAGTGCTTATTTTTTTCTCTTTTCATTTCAGCCCGTTACTCTGCAGAGGGAGAGAGACAGAAAGGCCTTGAATATTGATGTGTGCTATAATGCAATTTCTGTTTAGTTGAAAGATTTATTAACAAACTTTTTTTTGCTGCATCACTTTCAGCACAAGGGTTTTGGCTGATGTTAAAAAAAAAAAGTATGCTCTCTCAAGGTTACGCTTTCTCTCATTTCCCCTGATTCCTCTGATTCTTCTTGAAAGTAATTGTTTCGCACTATGGGTGTTTTCAGGCTATATGAGTTATTAGCTGAATCCTCCTGCAGGAGTGTGGGCTAAATGGAATGGTGTCAAGAGGCTGACTGCCCTGCTGCTTTGTATGTGGGTGGATAACTGGGAGTTAAGTAACAATAGGCAAGTGAATGCAGTGTGATTTTTGGTGCGTGTACATGTGTAAATGTTTCTATAGCAGGTGTTCTGAAATGCAACACTTCACAACAAACAGTTCAACCAAAATGTCAAATTCTAACAGATTGCATAGCATTTGTGATGCTACACAATCACAATGTATTTTGGTGCTGTGAGAGCATGCTGTTTTGGAAAAAGGAAACGTATGCCTGTGTCTGGGATGGCTGGTGTATGATGTTGACAGAGACAGGTCTGCGGTGACAACACAAATACCTAGAGGGGAGAAAAGGTATTTGCAGTATTTCGCCTGAGACACAGGAACTAGGTGTGATAACAAGCCCACAAACAAGATGTAAATAAAGAAAAAGAAACTTCACCCACTACCAGACACTCATATATTAGGAAACCAAGACAGTGCCAGGTCGCTGTCATCTCAAAAAGGCCTGCAGTTCTACTGTCCTGCTACCTGCTGGTGTTTGACATAGTCCCTTTGCAGCTCACTAAGCTCCTCCTCCTCCTCCTTCCTTACTGTCGCATCTTTGAATCATACACATAAACAAAAAAGAGTGGCTCTGTTAAAAGCTACAGAAAAAGCAGGCCGCCTTTGTCCTATTACTGCAGAGTGGCACTGATGTTAGTGAAGTTGGCAGCCATGGATGTCTGGGAGCCACCAAAGCCTTGGTCAGCTGACATTAGCCTGCCCCTCAAACATTAGCAAGCCCTGCAGCAGTGTCTGCCTGTGTGTGTGTGTGTGTGTGTGTGTGTGTGTGTGTGTGCTGGTGTGTGTGCTCCTGTTGGACTGTTTGTCCTTGTCCAAATGCAACTTCTGGATGGAGCACACATTCCTCACTGGGTGGACAGGAGAGAAAAAGCAACAAAGAGACAGAGAAAGAGAACCACAAAGGAGGTGGTAATCTGAGTGGATCTGTGCACTGATCCTGTTTGGCTGTGATAGTATGTGGAGGAGGTCACATCAAGCTTGAGCTCTGGGATAAGATGGGGAGAAAAAGACGGAGATATGATATTTGGACTGGAGTTAAATTCACTAACAATAGACTGAAACGGATCAGCTTTATAGCACCACAGAAATATATGTATAATAACTACTTATCCATATTTATTCTGTGTGTGTGTTGTTGACACACAGATATAGAGGATCTATTGACCGGATCAACATCTGCCAGCAGATAACAAACATATTAGGTTAATGCCTAAAATTTTGCAACAGCTACAAAATGAAAATGTTTGGGAGTATGGATGAGGCTTTTTTACTATATATATATATATATATATAGTCGAGGATTGAAGCTGAACCCAGGAAACCGTCCAGATGGGTCAGCAACCCAGAGCCAAAGCCCTCCTTAACCTGCTGGATCAGAGACACGCCTAGACTTCACAGCTAAAGCAGAGAGCACACAAAATGTCACACACTCATGGCCACACATTTATACCTACACACACACACACACACACACACACACACACACACACACACACACATATAATGGGCAGGCAAGGTGCAGTCAATCAGCTCAATTCAAGAATTCAACCCACAATGCTTAAATGTAAGGTAATAAAATCCAGCTCACTAGTTTGTTTATGTAACTGCTGTAAAATGACTACTGCCATGCTTTATAGATTGAACGTCATAAAAAGATCAATTTGTTTCTTTGGGAATAAGCAATAATATAGTGCATTTAATATTCCTTTTTACAGACTTGTTTATTTTCATGTAGACTGAAGCATTAGAGATGCCATTATAAGGCTGCCTAAATTGGGCCGCTGGGGCTTTGTCTAACTCATAACAAGCACCGTCATTCTGAAACATTTATGCAACATCGCCCAACATTACAGCTTTTAGTATATTCTACTGAGAATTGTTTGGTCCCTATAGATGATATATTTATTTTTTTATTTTTTTTTAAATATACAGAACATTTGTTGCAAGTCATTCTTTGTGTCTCATATCATGCATGACAAAAAACCCTTTTATACTTCTTTTTTCCCCCTCAAAACCAACTATTAAATTGCTTTGACTATTCATACGTTATCACTAATTACTCCAGAATTAACTCACTGATTGTTATGAAAACTTGCAAAATTGTTGGAAGTGGGAAGGATGGACTTTTTAATACAGCTCCAGTTTTAGCCATTTCTAAATGTGTGATTACACACATCAGCTGCAGCTCTGGAGACGACTCACAGATGGAAATGTATGCATGTATATTGTTAGCTGATTTCTTTTTTTCTTTTTCTTCTCTTTGGAATAATCATCAGGCAACTGTGAGGCAACAGCAACATAAGTCAGGTTTAGGGCACATTGTTATCACAGCTGTGCCAGTGCTGGAACTGTGAAATGAAGAATACGGTTTTCATGTTCTTAAAATTACCTTTGCCCACTGGGCGAGCATTTTTCAAGTTCAGCTCAGTCGTTTTGATATCCACTTGCCGATGGTGAGTGCAGGGCCTTGAAATTCCTTCCTACATTGGATTTGATCCTTCACCGTACACTCTGTGGGTGAATCCAACACTTGCTTCTAAACGACTTTAGCAATAACAAGCCTGGTGTTATTGTGTACTACTGCAAAAAACATTTCTCTTTAGTTGTGAAATGGAACTAAAACAAGAGTGATTTAGAGAGGAGGGAAAGACAAATTCCCATTCCTATCTCTTTTTGGGGAAGGAAAAATAAAATAACCAATCCATTATGCGAGCACCACCCCTGCTGTGTTCCCCTGATTCCTCCTAGCTATTAGCAGCTTAGGACACAAATAGATCACACAAGATATTAAAAAGCAGCAGGAATCTAACAGTTTAAAAGCCCCACCGTAATCTTTGCTATGGAACAAATACATGCCTTGAATGCAGTCAAATTATGTTTTTGCTGATTCTGTCTTCTTTTTACGGTTATTGTTTAGTATTCATGATTTATTGTGTGTGGCTGCAATGGAGATGGAATTTACAGATGAGAAAAGCACAGATCAGAATTAATCTCATCAGTTAAAACTGTGTATCAATATGATCACTGAAAATCATGTATTCTTTATGCTCACACATTTCTTTTTAATTTCTTTTTAATTTTACTGCTTCACTCTCCAGAGAATGGGGTTGTTTTACCTTACAGTACGAGCAGCTATGGTGATAAAAAGTTTGTCGTCAAAGTGGTATAAGTGGCTCCTACAGTTGTCGTTAAAAATAAAAACAGATCAGAACATACTGTAGATCTCTAGTGCGATAGAAAAGTCCTGGGCTACCTCTGGGTTTGGTGTGTTTACAGGGTTGAAATAAGAAATTAGTATTAAATTATTCTCATGCTGTTTTCTTCAACAAGAAAATACAGGAAATATATGTTCTGTTTGGTTCAACTGGACTGACTTTTCTGTTTAGAAAATGTTTCTTATCCAAGAGACTTTTTCAGTCCAGTCAAACTGAGAAGAACTATCAACAAGAATCATGAGTCCACATGAGATCATGTGGAATTCAAATTGGGTCACCTTAAATTTCTAGTAATTCATTTAAAATAAAGAAAAATACTAATAGAAAATACATGGTGAGTTGATAGAAACACTCGCAATAAATAAACATTAAAATTAAACTGAAGCAGTGTTGTACTGTTTATCTATGAAAGGTTGATTGTGCTCAGTTTTAGATGCTGCAGCTCTTTCATAATTCATAGCTTGAGTTATTGTTTGTTCAGTATTAATTGTCAGCCTTGTAAATACAAGCTGGACTGACTACATATTCTAACCAAGGAAAATACAATTCTCAATGTGTAAAATAATCTCCATCAGTTTTTTCTGCCTCTGTCTATAATAATAGACTACATGAAATGTAAAACATTTATTTGCAACATAGTGTAGCAAACTGTTACATGATTAAAAACAAATTAATTTGAGCAAAAATGTTTTCTGATTTGAATATATGGGGTCAGCAAAGCGTACTTCACATGCAGTATATCCACACTGTAGTTTAATTCAAAGACTGAGAAATACATAAGTGTGGTCATTATAATGTTCATAAACCAACAAATATATCCTCAGATTTGTGCATAATAGGTAATACATTTTGTCATAAGTGATGAACAAATTTAGGAAAGTATATGGACGATAGTGTTATGACAAAAAACAAAATAATACTGTGTGACACTGGTGCACATTTAAAGGAGAGAAAACTGTTGCATGTGCATATGTAAGGTGCTTATTTCAATTATGTGAGATTACCTTTGCTCATTTTAAATAAAAGAATAATATTTTTCCCTTTTTATTTTATTTTATTTTACATTATTATTAGTATTTTTTTTTTTAGATTTCTGATAAGATATTCTGTTAAAATATTCATTTCTGCCACTGCCGAACAGCTGTTTGAAACCCTACACCTAAGGAGGGGATTTAGCAAAATGTGAACAGATACAGATATAGATAAAAGGTTGTAATTGGTAAGTGCAACTGTTTCTGACTTCAGATATGTAATAAAGAGAGAGAATATACACTATAATTAATGTGTTTTACAGAGTGCATGATCTGTATGATCTCGCCACGCATGTTCCTGCAGCCCTGATTTAATGACTAGTCTCATTCTGTTTCAAATTTTACTGGGTTTAGCTCTTATTTGGCTTCTAAAATCCATGCTGAGAAAAATGAAATACAGGCAGACATAATAAACATGGAAGTAGTTTAAGTGATTATGTTGGTGTGCCTTCACAATCCAAATCCATGAAAATCCATGAAACTAAATCCACGGAAATAGCACACAGGATGCAAGTGTTTGCACTAAGATGTAGTCTGAGTCAAAGGCCCATTTTTTGAAAACCAAAAATACATTTAATTCTCTCCAATTATCTTATCATGACCTTATATGAAATTATATTTGAAGTGATTTTACTTTGAGACAAATGTCCAGTGTAGTCTAATCACAGTTTTTGGAGGGAGACATTAGTGTAGGATCCTCTCTCAGCTATAGAAGCTCAGACCGTTATGAAAAAATTAAAGATGTTACAAATCACAGGATTTCTACTTTTTAATTCACCAGTCTGCATACTCTAGTGTGGTATTAGTGTTAGAGGATATGATCTATTGGGGTCAAATTTAAGCCAAAATCGTTAAAAACATCTCAACCCCAGTTAAATGGGAAACCATGCAAAGCAAAATGTAAAAAACAACAACAAAAAAACCCAAACATTTATAAATAGCAAATAGTTTCTACTGGCACTCATGGTTTCATGTAACCAAATATGCATATTATAAATTATTATGATTAATTTGGAGCCATCACACCCAGTGTTCATGTTTCCAAATTTTAAACTGCTAATTGCTTGAAAAAGACAAAAGCGTTCTACTCCTGCCTTGCAGGTATCAGCAGGACTAATAACATTTATTAAGCACCTCATTTGGCAACAATAATAAGTGACTCTCAAGCCAAATAACATAATCAACTGATACTGTAACAAGTTCACCAATATAATTATTCCAACTGCTATGAGCAATTACCCTGTCAGTCACTTTTTGGTCATTTAAATACGTTTAGAAAATGATTGAATGATGATTTTAAGTGATACATTTTGAAGGAATAAACATTTTCTGAATTTCTGTTTTGTGTCTTACATGCTGATTAAAAACTGTGGGATATCATATCTACATCAATTTGAAGTAGTACTTAATGTTTTGTCCAAGTGGTGTCCCTACAGATAAGCTGCAAAATTCAATCTTTGATGAATATACACATCTTAAACACAAATTAATAAAAATCAGCATGATGTCTCTTGTCACAGCCAAACAAGCTATAAAAATTGCAGTTAAAAAAAACAAGCTTTAATCAAGGAAATGTAAATTCCAAACCCTCAATGTGGACATCAAATACATTGAGCTTAAAAGAGAACAATTCAGACTATAAAGACGCAGATAACTTCGCAGTATGAATCAAGCACAAAACCATCCTCAGTCCTTATCAGACTTCTCTTCTCACTTACAAGCCTATTCTGAAATAAATGCTGAATGATAAAGAAGACAGTGGAGAGTGGAATGCATCAAGTGTGAGGCTGTTCAAGCACTCTGTCTAGATATACACACAGACAAATGGCAGAGACGTGGCCTTATTTAGTCCAGCTTCATATCACACTGGGGGCCTGATACTGATGCAAACAGAAGAACATCTTTACACAGGGCAACACCTGCTCACAATTAAAAACAATGTTATTAACCTTAAACACAGCTGATCTGAGCAGAACTTGGAAATCTGACACACACACACACACACACACACACACATTGTATCATCACACCATTGATATGTGTTGTTACTCTCCATCTTTGAGTAAACATCACCTTCACATGTGAATGGTGCACACAGTCGTTCTCTTCATAAGCGTGTGTGTGTGTGTGTGTGTGTGTATGCATGAGTACTGTATGTGTGAGATGAGATTAGAATCATCCTAGGTATTCATCTATTCTGTGGCTGGTGAGGAGATTGAGTGGGGCAGGGTGATGGGATGGCACTTTAACAAAGGATTACATTACTTTCTCTCTCATTCTCTCACATATACGGTACTCTTTTGCTCTCTCAATCCCTAACATGTGATAACAGATCATGACTGTTATGTATTAACTTGGCCCTAGATAAAGTCATAACAGTCTCAAAACTAGAGCAACTATATATTTGTGTGAATTAGACTAGCGTATTTATGATCTTCTAATTTTGTTTAATCTGTCATAAATTCTGGGATTAATGATGAAGTGCACAGATTCATCAGTAACATATATTTTTGTATTTCACTACTGTAACAGTTTCGTATTAACCTCCTAATGGTGGCTACATTAAAACCAGCTGTCCCATCCAATCATAAATCCACCAGTGGGGTGGGTATAAATTAAGGCATAATGCATATTTAGTTTTAACAACATACACGTTATCGTAACCAAGATGATTAAATGTATGTTTAAATGTATACTGTATTGTAGAAAAATTAATGAGGATAACCATTAGTTAATGAAATAGGGCACAATCTACTTGTAGCTGCTGGTAATATGACTGCAGATATCAAATGTAACATCCGATGTACTGTATGATGCCAGCTGTTAAATAGATTCTCTGTAACGTGAAACAAATACATGAACACAGAAAGCATGCAATATGTGCATCAAACATTCATCTTTTAATGAATATCGTTTAATTTTATGTAATTCATTAATTTGTCAACCATTTGCACATATTATGTCTTTTCTATTCTTTGTTCTCTTTGCATTTTCTTTTTTTTTTTTTACATTTTTAATTGCATAATGATAGTGTAAAAGTCAATGCAAATACAGTTTACATTAAAGAAAAGAAAAGAAAAGAAAAGAAAAGAAAAGAAAAGAAAAGAAAAGAAAAGAAAAGAAAAAGAAAAAGAAAAGTAAGCTTCTTTGTCCATAGGCTAAAGCATTTCACCAGAGAGGGAGTTAGGCAGAAACACTCCGTGATAGAAGGAACAAGTCAGAAAGATACACAGACACAAGGAAGCATAATGACAAAGGCCCAGGAATCTCAGCTACAGTTGACTGTAAATGCTCATTACAATAAATGACTTCATTACAATAAAGATGTGTTCAACCACCCTCTGTGTTTCAATGAATACTATTGTGGAATGATTCGTTGAAGTGTGTTCAAGTAATAGCGCTTTATATGCAGTCTGTGGTATTTACACTTATCCTCTCAATGTGCTGGCCCAGGACTGCCAAAGACAATTTGTACCTGTGCAGAGCACCTCAATGTGTGAACTTCTACACACATCCACAGACACACAGCTGTATCACACAGATACAAGTCCCTGCCTTTCTGTGGTTATTAAGACATTGAAGCTTTTAGCACCTAGCAGCACTAATCCTATAGCCTTATGCTCACTGGTACTGGTGCCAAATGGCCTTACACAGAAGCTCTGTCTCATTCTGTGTGTGTGTGTGTGTGTGTGTGAGTGAGTGTGTGAGCATCTGTGAGTGTTTATGATGAATGGGTGAGGTAAGAGAGGGGCGAATGTGAGACTTTGCACCACGGAGGTCAGTGAGGGGAGAGGAAAGAGAATGAGCAAGGGAGGCAGAAAGTAAAAGAAGGGATGGATGTGAGCATGCAGTGTACATGAATTGCATACAAAAGCACCTACAGTACATGCACTCTGTCCCTGCATTTATGTCCTGCTTGTCAGGCATGCAGAGCGCATGTGCTTTGTACGCGTGTGCGTGCTTATGTTTTTTTGTGCACACGCTGCTGTGTGTGTGCGTACATGCGTGTGCAAGGCCGAGGTAGGTTAAACTTGTACTCGTGAAGTGTTCCCAGAAGAGATTAATCATCCTGTGCTGGAATGCAGCATCGCGGTCATAAATCATCACCTGACCCCCCCCCCACCCCCACCCCCACCCCCATCTACTCTCTCTCTTTCTCGCGCTGCCACACATATCGTCAGAGTCAGGGTAAAAGGAGTGTCATTGCATATCTGCAGTAAACAAACAACCAACAGCCTTGGCAGAGGTGCAAAAGGAAAGAATATCATCTCATTATTTTAAAAAAATTCAGTGTTCTCTTCATCTTCTTTATAGTATATTGTCTATACTGTATATATATATATATATATATATATATATATATATATATATATATATATATATATATATATATATATATATATATATATATATATATATATATATATATATATACAAATGTGAATGAAAAAACAACAAAAACTAACTATATGGCATGAAGATGATGGTATGTTATGGACAGATTATTGGTCTATAGATAATTGTATGTGGAGGTCAGATGCATTCCTTGTCCTTTTACTAGTCCTGCCTTCTTCCTAATTTCGTTGGCATTATAAATAATGTAGTGCATAGTTGTCCAGTCTTAAGGTGGTTCATATTGGACTTAGAGCGACAAGACTATGCTTCTGAAGTGTGGATGAAATTTGATTTTTTTCGCCTGTAAACATATTCAGGGCCCAGGTTTCTGTAGCTGCAGCTTCTCAAATATTGACTTGCAGATTGAATTCGTAATCTGTGCTTTTTGTGCTCAGAGTTTTATTATTAATGAAAAAAGGCATGCAACCAGTCTTGTGAGATTGTTACACTTCCATTTTCTCAGCAATGACTGTGGGTAGGACAGCCTATAATTCCATCTGCTACTCAAATGTTCAAGGGCAGCTGGGAGCCAAGAGATACTGTAGAACAAATGTTTTGATCATAACTTTTATACCACCCACTGTGATTTCAGAAAGAACAGCAAACTAGCATGGTGTCATTGCATTGCTGTGCATCTAGCAACTCAGGTAAAAAAAAAAAAAAAAAAAATAAAATTCCTTGGTTATGTTCAAGTACAGGAAATTGATTCTTTAATATTAAAAATTCAACAGCTGAGTTTCATTACTTTTCTGAGCCTTTTCCCCTTTTCCTTGTGGAGTGGGAAAATATCACAGTTTATTAAATTACTTCTGTGAAAAGTCTCTAGGGATGCCATCTTAACTCACGTCTTCCTTCACAAGGCCATTTTAGACTGTAACTAGGCATGTCTGCTTAGAAAAGGAGACAGTAAGAGAGACACAGAGAGAGGATAAGCAGTAGAGGGATCGGAGGTATACTACATTTTCAGAATTCATTACTTGCCACAGAGAGTTTGTTGTTATTCCACTGGCTATGAAAACATGAAATTGAATGATCCCACAAATCAAGTGTAAAAGAGTGAGTCACAGCGAATTGCAGAGCTACGGTAAATCCTATCCGGGGTTTGTAAGTGCATATGCATGTGCGTGACCTGATGCATCTGCACTTATTCACATGTATTGACAGCGCCCTCAGATGAAAATGTTCTCATCCTCAAGGGTTGCGGTAGATCGTCATGCAACCTGTGAAGCCCTTAGTTGAAGTGAGCTTCAAATTGCAGGAAGGCAGAAGCTATTAAGCAAGTTCACAAGCACAAAGGATCCTGAAGCACCATCTCTAATTGCTCTAACTAAACGTCCTGTCCAAAGTAGCAATGGGGTCAGGGTTTGATGTGCCTGTTAATCCCAGTACTGGCTGTACAGTCTCTTACTTTGAATGGATACGATTCCTATAAAAGCATCAGAGGACAAGTCTATTTTTCACTACAATTTGTAGAACAGGGGAAAAAAAAATTATGAGAGAAAAAAAGTTCTCTTTATAATTAATGGAAATAGTGTTTTAAACCCAGCTCTGCTACACCGGGTCTAATAGATCAAGGCCCCTCTTGGCGACTTTGTGTGAAAGTTAGCTTTGCAAAGTAAGCCAAGAAATTATTTTTGATATATTGTTGCCTGGCAAAGCTCAACAGACATTTTTGCCGAGCTTAGGAGCATCTTCCATGGGATAAAATTAATTTAGAAGTGATCGGTTTTTAACTATATTTCATACACTGTACAGTAACACAGATAGCGGCCATCGCCATGGGGGCATATGCACAAAAGTCTTCATGATGCTTAGCTTAAACGCAACCAGGAACCTCACAACAAAGAGCCATGAGCATATGAGATGGATGACTCAAAACCAGTCAGTCAGCTGTCAGACAAATACAGTAAATATCATCCACTGTGCCATTGCTTCCAACACAAAAACCCACAGGATCCATGGGCATGGTAATCCAAGATGAAGGCTGTTCTCTCCAAGCGTCACTTTTTCTGAAGCATGGCTAATGCTGGATGTCACACACCACACACACACTAACAGACACATACAGCCACACAGTACGGTACAGTATATGGCCCTGTGCCTCACAACCCAAACCCTTTGAAAAAAAAAAAAAAAAAAAAGTACAAGTTCATAGAGAGTGTGCGAGGGTCTGGATGGCAGACTCACAGGCTTCAGACTTTATATTGGTCCAACAAAAACTTTAATATTAACATTCACCAGTGAGTCTGGAAGTCAAGGTAAATATGCAATGTCTGGCTGATGTTGCATCGAAAAACTTCAGACTAATATGAAATCATAAGTCTCAACTACGCTCTTCAACTACAACATCACTAATTAGTTTCACATAAACTGACTCATTTTACTTGTTCTAATAAGAGTCTTGGAAGCAATTTAGATAATAGTATCATCAAACAGATCTAGCTGTATTTCAAAGATAAAACATTGCATTTACCTCCATTAAATAATGTGCAGAAAACACCACAAAACTTCCACCTATCTTCTCTAGGTGACCTGTAATATTGGCAGAATATTGGCAGAAATACACACGTGTCTGGCATGTCTTCCTACATGATCTGGAAGAATTGAAAGTGAAGTTGTACTTAAATTAGCTCACATTTCATAGACTCTTCATCATCTGTTTTAAAATGTTAGAGTACATGGAGGAATTTAGAGTTTCATCAAAAGAATTTGTGCTCTCCAGTATCATCAGCATGAATGCACACCTGTCTGGACAATCTCAATATTATTGATCTGAATTTGGCATATTATCTACTTTTCAGAGGGATTGCACATACTGAATCGTTAAATATCAGTGCTGTCCAAGCTGTCTTACTCAGTTGCCAATCATTTTAAATTGCCCCTGTATGTATGTGTGTGATGTTAACTGTAGGATTTACACAGTGTTGCATTATAGATCGTTAGCATTAATGTTGCTAGTCTGTTTATTTAAGTCTGTGGATGGTGATTCTTAAGCATCTGTTATGGACAACATTATCTTGCAAAATATATTGTGTTTTTTATTGTAACAGAAGACACAGCTACTGATAAAATGGGAATGTAAGATAGTGAAGACTGAGTCATCATTAATTCTTTGAGTCTCTAGTCTGGGATTTGAACTCCACAGAATCTACACTGCCACATTCTAGGTAATTATTAGGTAAGATCGTACTTGTCACAGATATATAAAGTTAAAAGTTTTTAATAGTGTTTACCAGTTGTCAAAATATTGCAACATGCTACAAAATTATACAAAAATACTGAGTTTTTACTCAAATAACATCAACAAAAAGCCATCAAGGACATCCCGAGCCTCTAGAAACCAAAGGAAATCCTGTTTTTTGTTGTAATTCACCAAAATGAATAATTTGATTCAGGTGATAGACTGTGATTTGTTGTCACATCATTCTCAGACCAAACTGACGGGCTCTATGTAACCCCAAAACATGATGTTACTTAGGGCTGGGCCATAAAACAATAATGATATATATATATATATATATATATATATATATATATATATATATATATATTATATATATATATATATATATATATATATATATATATATATATATATATATATATATATATATATATATATATATATATATATATATATATATATATATATATATATATATATATATATATATATGTATGTATATATGTATGTATATATACATATACATATACATTTTCTCCAATAAAGATATGGACATACTCAAAACAATTTCAGTAGAATTTATTCATTCATGTTTTGACAGGTATAACAACAGTCAGTCATAATAAAGTAGCGCTGCACTGAACCACTCATGCTTGAGCCATAGCAGGTTAGGTTGCCACACACAGCACAGGTGTAAGAGCAGCTGCAGCACACGCGCTAATTTTTGGACTGCAGTGACAAAACCTGACCGAGAACTCAGGCGACCGGGTTACTGAAAAGTAGGCTGCAAACTATCTAACTTTTAATTAAGGCATAAAAGCCAAGAGTTGCACAGTTAAAGCATGTTAACACCAGTTATGACAGTTACAGAATACACACCACCAAGGGTGTATTAATGATGTTGACGTTGGTTGGGACATAATTTGACACCTTTCTTGTGAGAGACAGCAACAATAAATAAATAAGAATGTGCCCAAAAGAGATGAAATAATGTCACATTTTGTTTTGTTCTGGTCAACAAAAACAAAGAGACATTTTAAGAACGTTTTTATTTCTTAAGCCACATTTCGTCTCTTTTTTATCGCATTATTTATTTAATTATAGTTATTGTCACAAGATCAACATTTACGTCTTGTTTTTGTCACATGATAAATGTTTGTTGACAACAATATTTAGTCAAAATTTTCATTGAGTAAAGTAACACAACAAAAAATTGCAAGACTGTCCCCACCAATGACAGACAGAACTAAGGAGGGGGAAAAATTAATGCAATTTCCCATCCAATTATTGGTATGGACACATCCATGATGCCCATACACAATTTTACGCCCATGCATACCACTATATATACCCCTGGCATTGTTTAGCTCAATTTTAAATGTATGTACCTGTTTTATTTTTAAAACACTTGTAAAATGTTCTTCAGCACATGTTATTTTCAATCGAGAACAAACAATGAACTAGAAAAACACTGAGAGTGTAGACCGCTGCCAAGGCGGGGGGGGGGGGGGGGGGGGGGTTCTGGATCATCACAAAAATCTAAAAATCTAATCATTTGTTGATCTCCCTGTTACTACCATACCCTGAAAATTTCATCAAAATATATTCATAAGTTTTCGACTTATGCTGTAAAAAAAACAAAACAACAAACAAACCAACACTGGCAAAAACATAAAGTCCTTGTTGCAGTTAATCATACTTAAATCAAAAAAACTAATTTGCGATGCCTTAACAGCTAACTTATGGGTAACAGAAAATGTAAGTTCGACAAAAGTAGCTATTTGATTTATACATGATTTGATTTTTATATATTTTTGATTTATTGATTTGATTCAAAACATATCGATATTGTCTGATGTGAAAAAAAGTAGCGTGATATGATTTTTTCTCCCCATATCGCCCAGTCCTCATGTTACTATACTTTTCTATGATCATCAGGTTGTTGTCATACATACAGCTCAGATCCAAACATAATTACCTCCACCAAGGAGGTTATGTTTTTGCCCGCGTTTATCTGTTTGACTGTGTTCAAGATAACTCGAAAAGTTATGGACGAATTTTGATGAAATTTTCAGGATATGTTGGAAATGTGAACAGGAAGAACTGATTTCATTTTAGGAGTGATCAGCATGGGGGGGGGGTCTACCTTGGCGGAGGTCTGCGCTCTCAAAGTGCTTTTCTAGTTCGTTTTTGTTTTTATCAGGCCACTAAACATGCTGCCAGTAGGTCGTCAGTATGGATGCACATCGCTTGCATGAGTTCTACTGTAGATGGACTTGGTTTATGTGTTGGATGGCAGCCATACAAAGTGACCTGTTGGAGTCTGTAACATATGGTTTGTGCACTCACAGCCTGCCCAGATGTTGTGAAAAACAAGTCTTCAGCATAACTGGCATCACTTTCACATCTGTTCTGAAGAGCCAGCTTGTGATCTTGGTGAAGAGCATGTGCATTAGTGGTTCTTATACCATTTCTGAATGACCTTCACTGCACCTTTGGTTCAAAGATGCATGAATCTTCTTATATTCCTCGTACATCCTTATGAAAGGCACTAATTTTGCACTTAAAATCTTTCAAGTTCTCAACCATAAGGTGCCATTAGGGATAGGAATTAATAAGAATTTAACAATTCTGATCCCATTATCAATTTTGCTTATTGGTCTGATTCCTTATCAATTCTTACTGGGTGAAGAGAATAAAAGAGATTGAAATAACTGTCTTTTACATTTCCTTCTCTGCACAGAAAATATGCACAAATAATTACATCACATAATACTGGGCTCAGTTGTAGATAATCATATATGAGGTGACAGTCAGGAATGTTAAGGGGGCACATACTGGTGACAGAAGTGGCCATTGTGTGTGTGTGTGTGTGTGTGTGTGGTGGGTCACATTGTTCAAACGTCCAATGTGAAAGTGAAAATTAGAAGAAGGATCAGGAGACATAGAGGAAAGTCCTTTATGTCTTCTGCTGTTTGGCACCTCATTTTCCTTTTCCCACCTTCAGCAACTTTTATTTGAGGGGGCAGTACATTTGTTGACACCCTGGTGCCTGTTCTGCCTCTAGATTCACAAGCCTCACGACACAGTGTACCAAACATGTGACATTCCTGCAAATGAACTGCATGATATATGGACAAATGTTTGATCATATTGAAGCTATTGCCCCCTTTGAAGAAATGAAAGCTTTGCAAATGTTATAAGTGTCAACATTTTTACATAAAATATAACCATACTGTAGCGCATTTCTGCCTCGATGCCATTTTTACTACATTCTAAACCAAAACAATAAAACACACATGTGACATCATCACACATGTGTAAGAAGGCATAATTGATCAGCAGAATTTTTAGGCAGGCAGCCAAAAGATTCCAAGGAATTGAGCTATATACTGGAAACTGGTTCTTAAAAAGAACTGGTTCTCAATTCCCATCCCTAGGTGCCATGCTAATTATTTTGCAGCTACTGGTTTATTGCTGACACATGTGATTGTTCTGGTTGAACATTTCTAATCTCACAGCATACGGAACTAAAACTATCTTTCCATGGTTGTCTGACTTCACACCAAAGTGTATCCAGGAAAATGTCACTATTGTTGTTGCTGTTTTCAAAAATTCTTACACTAGTTTGGAAAGTTGAAGTGAAACAATTTCCTAAAAGAGAGACTTGAGACGGCACATTATGATTGTAATTGTTTGTTTTTAATTTGATGGCATAGGTCTCCACACAAGTTTGAAATATAAAAATGCTCTGGTGGATACTAATAAAAATAAGATAAGCAGGGAAGACTGTATACAATTATACAACCTTTGATGGATCAAACTTGTTATGAGCTGTTTTCGCAGTAATGGTGTTATTAATACTTATAAACGTCAGCAGCTCTGACTGAATTCAGCCTTAGGATATATATATATATTTTATTTAATTATTTATTTTATTTTATTATTATTATTATTATTATTTTATTTATTTTATTTATTAAACCCAAGTTTTAAAAGGTATTTTCTGAAAGCTGTAGGCAATGCCATCAAACATTAAAAAGAAACAAATGTCATTTTCATAAGCAAGTATATCTGAAAAAAACATTGCACACTGTTTCGACATACAGTGTGCTTTAGAAAGCTTCCCAAAGGAGCACAATTAATGTTGAAAGTTGACGTGTTGAAATATGAAACAAAGGACAATGGTGCATGAATGGATCAAACTGAGGACTTAGCTGCCAGAGCAGAGAAATGTGAAGGGGGACAGTAAGCAGTGCACAACAGGACTGATGCAGTCGAAATGAGGGGGTAAGTCTACAATTATAAAAGCCCTTGTGACAATATTCTGTCTCAAACCACCCAAAGACTACTCTGATGGAGGAAAAACCAAGGCACTATAATGGGAAGAGTGCCAGCAGGTTTTTTTTTTCTTCTTTCTATCCAGATCTAGATTTGTGACACAGAGTTGATTGTGTTTCTGGCTCAAAAAAGCCATGAGCTTGTTAAACAGTAGGGAAGTGGGATGGAAAGAACAGCATATAATAGAGCTATGCCAACAAGCTTAGTATTTTCCATTTACTCTCAGGTCTTGACAATTATATCTGCTACTATAAACAACATCACACCCCCCCCCCCATATTCTTTTACAAAGACCATCATTTTCTCCCAACTCCCACCTCCCTCTAAAGGTCAGTATTCTTAGTTAATCAGTAATGACAAGAGGTTGGTTCTGCTTCCATTACTACCTGTCTGATATGGTGCTACTGGAGGTCCAATGTAATGTATCTATACACACACACACACACACACACACACACACACACACACACACACACACACATATGTATGTATATATATATATATATATATATATATATATATATATATATATATATATATATATACTGTATATATATATATATATATATATATGTCTATATATATGTCTGTACAGTATGTATTTTTTATTTGTCTGTTGATAAAGTAACAGTTGCAGCCCAACTTAGCTTACTAGGCCATTGAACCATTCATAACTTGGGTAGAAGGTTTTTTAACTGTGGATTTAGGCTGCAGGTGTGTAGTTTTTAGGAGGCAATTGCTTGCTTTAACATTTTTCAGCATCTTTGCAAAAAACTAAATAAAACAAAATACATAAAAATAAAATAAATAAATAATTTGGAATCTAAACTTGGTTCCCAAGAACAAATCTGATGGATATTAAGTTTGTTTTTTTCATCTCCACATACTGTATTGCTCTGGTTGCACTGTCAGTGGCAGCAGTACTTGGTGTACGACACCTTGTTAAACTCACAAGTAAAGGAAAAATGTCAACACCCTGCAGCAAATAGCTGTTACCAAATCCAAACCAGTCACCATTTGACACTATACAAAGTCTACAAATAAGGGGTACTCTTCTATCTCACAGTTAATTATACCTGGAAGGCATATCGTATATGGAGCCTTTGTTATGGAGACTTCACATAATAAAATGTTGTTAATATTGATAGAATTTAAAACAATGTCTAGAAGATGCATAGTATGCATTTGAAAGTGATTTTTCTCAAAATTCATAACAAAATTGCATGTTGGCCTAGTCACAAACATTCAGCCCAGTATGCCAGTTCATTATCTAACACAGAGTGGGTTCAGAATTGGACAAAATGTATTTACTGGACTCTCAGTACCAATACGGGTCATGCCTGTGGTGTGAAAATGGCATTAGTGAAATTGGACCCTTGAGGTTTTCTAATGCTGCCTTCCATCTGTTTGTGTGTGAATATAGAGGGTTGTGATGCAGGACACCATGGAGAGGAGGGGTCGCACTGGCCATCACTGACCTCTACACAGCCCCAGAGTCCCGAGTGTTTTTGATGTGTGAGTGTTTGTCTGAGTGCACATTTGCCTATGTGTGCATGCATTAGGGTTATTGTGTGAAGCCTTCAGTCTTTAATCCTCTAATCTGCTGAACCCTGGAAATCACTGCAGTCATCTGTCAGCCAGGTCAGAGCAGGCTACAGGGCTCAACACAAGCGCCCATGCACATACATACACTTAGCCAAATAAACACACACACACACGATAGTCATTTATTCCACAGGGCCAGCCTCATTTCAGTCTAATGAAGATTGATCCTCCCTTTTCCAGGCCTCACAGGTGTTGCAGTAAAATATATGTCTAAATACGTAACCCACATAGAGAAAGAGAGAGAATGGAAAGAGATTCATTAACAAAAACACATTTATTCTCTTATTATATTCATTTATGAACTAACATCATTCTGCATTGGAAAGTTTGCCTGTTTCTAACCCCCTTCGTTTTCCTTTTCCTCCATCTTGTGTGTATTGCTTGGATTTATGCTGCAGACTTGGATCTTCAGCCCAAGACATTCTGTAATACTATCCACACTGCATTTTCCAAATGATTAATCACTGTTACTTACAAAATGAAAGAGACAAAAAGGTCAAGGAGGTGAGATCTATTTAGCTCTGCAGTGTTCTTTATATTACTGAGGATGTATTCAATTTCATCTTAAAAAAAAAAAAAAAACTTTGCCAGTGAAAAGTCAATTTCGACAGTGTATTTCCATGGTAACAGCTCCAAGTTAATCTTGTTGAAGAGTTTTGAAGGTCCAACAAGGACATGGACTCAGAGCACCCATTGCACTCAGACCTTTGAGTGGAGTCTAAACCTCTCAGGCCTGTTTGTGTGTGAGTGCCAAATGGGACACCCTGAGGGCTTGTCTAGAGATTGTGGTTGACACGGCCTGCTGCTGTCCAGTGTGAGCTCCTATTAGCACTTAAGACTGGGGCTCACTAGGTGCATACGACCACAGTGCACACATCACCATGATTGTGCCTGACAGAGTAGGGCCTTAATGTGTGGTGGTCATAAAAGAAAACTCCCGCCATGCGAGTAAAAGCAGACATTTGAGAGGCACACAATGCATTTCCATGTGCATGCATGTTAAATATGTGTCAGTAATGATTGCACATCGATCTAACAAGCATTGCTTTCTTTTTGATATATACGAGCCTGTCAAAAGCGTTAGATAGAAGGATGCAAAGCGGGGGAGATCAAACAGCGTGAGAGATCACACAGACCCAGGCAGGCTTGAAGAGAGCTAAAGGTGGAGGAGGAGATTGTAGGCCATAGAGAGAAACTGTACCGGTTAGAAGTGTGACTCTCAGCAGGACACCTCATCATCAAGTTCTGTGTGGCATCTGTGTGTCTGAGTGTTTTCATGTCATAAGGTGCTGATGAGTGCCAGGCTCTGGGATCTACAGCTGGTGTGTGGGCCTTATTCCTTGACGTCCTACTTGTATACGACTTATTCAGAAAACTTTTTTTTTTTTCAGATTCCAATGCAACCCCCAAACTGACGCATGCATACAGCATGAAATCATTAACTAAGAGTCTCACTCATGCTCAATGAATATTCATCCTTGTATGAACAGCGTCCTGCAGTGTTATGGTCCTCACTGCAGCTTGAGGGGAGCCAGCTGGCCTGTGGCTTTCAGTCTCCCCGTGTTACCAAAAAACACAGAGCATGGCAGCAGGAGAAAAAAAAAAATTAAATTAAAATTCAGCACAACACACACTCACTCACCCTGTTTGAACTGGCAGGTTGGAAGTAGTTAGAGGGGAATTAATACAGATAATGAAGAAAATGTCAAATCATGTGTGCTTTAAAATAGAATTGGATAAAAATTTAAGGGATGTGAGATTAAAAGAAAGAAAGAAAGACAAACGAGCACACAGAGTCGACGCAGAGCAATGGTCACACTGAGGAGAAGAGAGAAGTGGAGACGAGCAGTGATGACAGGTCATGAACAGCCAATTACAGCTAGCAAATAACTCCATCTTGGTCATTGCAAAGTGAAACCATCTATCTTGCAGCCAATGTATTGTTGGTTTTCTCTCTCTCTCTCTCTCTCTCTCTCTCTCTCTCTCTCTCTCTCTCTCTCTCTCTGTGATGAGGATGATGATGCTGTGCTGCGGAAGCTATAAACGCGTCGGTTTGGAACTAAAAGGTTACCAACACGACAACCTTACTGTTCCTTATTGACCCTAAAAGCAAAACACCCTCCTCTCTGCAAAGGTGTGCTTAATTTTCCTCCCTTTCTTTCACCTGTGTGTGTGTGTGTGTGTTTGTCTTGGATGCTTCTGCAGATGTGTGAAGTGCAGCCTCTCACACCATAGTAGGATGCGTAAGGTCAGAACTGTTATTCAAACATCTGGACGAACGATACATAAACAATATCGCAGACCCCCCCCCCCCCCCCCCCCCAAAAAAAAAAAAAAAAAGGAGAGCCCATGTGACTAGCGTTAGTCTGGAGCAGTCTCATATAAAGACCACAACTGTTATTCAGACAGAAGACACTTCAATGTCATCGCTCCGCGCTGCCCTCCCGTCCCTCTTACCAAATGCGTACACACACACATGTGCTGTTTGGAGCCACACAATCTGACATGTAAACAACACGAGAGCAAAAGCTTAGTTCCCAAAAGAATATGTTTGAAATATCACGTACCTGTTTCCAGTTACGAGCCGCACTCACTGCATAATCCTCCTTCAACTTCAACTTTTCCGTCACTCCAGTCGAACAACCCGAAAGCTTCTTGACACTTGTCTATTGCATACTTTTTTTTTTCTCTCTCTCCGTCCCGTCTTATTCTGACACGCCGTTATGGTACACTGATGAGAGCACAGGGGTGAGCTGATGGAAAAGACAGTCTCCGGCGCAACATCTTACCAAATCAAACGGAGCAATCCATTCTACGCGGATGATGGTTCTGGAACAATGTGGACTGGATGAGATGAACCAAAACCGGACGAACGCAGCTGTGCGTAAGCGGAAGGTCTTCTGTGATTCTCTTCAAACCAGATACACACTGGACAGGATGGCATACACTGCACATGAGCGAAGCCGATCAGTACAGGCTGGGCGCAGCGGCATCCAGGGAGCAACCATCCACACACAGTATAGAGGAATGACCGAGGCTGGCTGTGCGCGCGTTCACGGCCAAGCCAAGTCAATGGTCATTATCAGTGCATGTCGAGAGTAATCTACTGTGGACAGTTGGCTGCAGCTCCATTCCTTTTCCATGCACAAATCAGCTGCACTAAAACCAATTACACCATCAGACATAAATACATTTGGCATGTTGTGGCTTTTTATTACAAATATCTTTACAGAAGCAAATTTGATTGCAAATTGTATTTTTTTTTATTTTTATGTTACTGTTTTCACAACACAGCTTTTATTATAACATTGTGTCCTATATTGTGTAATTATTGAAATGCATTGAATAGGCAAAAAGTTCCTATAAACCTAAAAAGGCCACAGCCAAAAAAAAATAAATAAAAAATACTACATGTATTTACAGCCCAAAAGGGAAAATTGACTCTTACTATATTTTTTTAAGAGTCTACACATGCCTGGTTTGGGTGTACTAGTCTCCTTCCACACGGCCTATAGTGCTCATTACAGTGGTCTTCATGCATCTCTTTTTAAATAGTGCACCCACTGCACTGCAGGCTACTGTTCACATTAGCACACTGCCTAATTTGCTTTCTCTGTATTAGCAGCAATAGAAAGGTGCAATAACCGAAACATGCAATTATGCACTATAACTAGGGAAAACATTGTTAACAGTTACCCTATTGCCTCTGACTCTCCAAGCTGTAAATGCATATTTCCCAATGGAGGTATGATAATAACGCCCGCTTATTTGAAAACACCTTGTAAGGAGAACCTTGTGGCTCTTTTGATAAAGATTTCATTTCAGAGGCATTTTTTATGCATAACTGGGGATCGACAAGGGACATAAACCTCCCACTTTTGACTTACTCTATTTATATCAATATATATATATATATATATATATATATATATATATATATAATTTTTACATTTTTACATTTTTTTAGTCTGTTTTTTTTTAAAGTCTATTGTAGAAATGCATTCCAATGTTACGCTATTGATACAGTGATTGGGATAAATATGAGTGTGTGTTTATAGGCTAAGTGATCTACAAACCTTGACTGGGTTTTAATTCACAGATGGCATGGTTAAACCTAGAGTGAAGGGTGAAAGAAAAGGGGAGGGAATCTCTCGATCTCTAGTGGGTAACACAGGTGCAGTTTCAGATGAAAAATGTAGATGAGGGTAGGATGGTGTACTGAACCATTTTAAAGTCCCCAAGTGATAACCTAAAAAAAACAGCTTTCAGTTTTGCACATAGTATTATTTAATCATGCAGGTGCAAGTTATCCAAGGAATTACAGTTTCCCCATATTGTCCAATGTCAAGGTTTTTTGTTTTGCTTTGTTTTGTCTTTGCCTTTTTTTTATTTTAAAAATAACAAAGTGAATGTAAAACTCATTTTGAGTATGACAACCATAGATGTTTACTTGTTGACAAAAATGAATAGGTACTGTATTTGCAAACCCAGATTAGTGCCATTAAAACCTATATTAAAATCATTTGCGCTTCTCCTAGCCCTCCCTCTTTTACATTCATCATGAGGATTTGAAAGTAATGATGTCAGCAGTATTAAATCTCTCCCTTCTATCCATCTGCACTTAAGTCTATGCATATGTGCATACCTAGAGATTAGCCCTAATAACATCTACATAACAGGCCAACACTTAGGCATTGAGTGTAGCTGTGGAGATGAGCCAGTGAACAAGCCCAGATTAGATCACCCAAAAGTGGTGGCCATAGATGACTGATGAGCATTTTCCTCATTGGTTTAAAATCGACTTCTGAGTAGACAGCCACCAGCTTCTGTCTACAGGCTCCCCATGGGCTTCCTCCTGCCACACTTTCAAGATCAGTCGTGGCAATCCTCCACCCTTTCTTTTAACACAGTAGGTCATTTTAAGAGCCTTCAGTGCTAAAGTATCAGTGGCAATTCATCTTTTCTCACTCTCACTTTTCTGCCAATAAATCTGAAATGACAATAATTTTTTTGATAATTACTCAGGAGCCGACTCCACACACTTATTTACAAAACTTCACCATCACCTTAGTACTGTCATTATAAACTCTTATCTTAAACAAAGTCATGGCTCATCATAAATTCTGACCTCAGAATAAATATGTCCCTCAAGATTTGTTCAAATGAGAGGAAAATAATCCTGAGGCAAGTTGTCAAATGCTATACATTAGCGATGCGTTCGATGACCTTTCCCTATCACAAGCCAATATTAGCACAAGTCATTATAACATATCAAACCCTCATGCTTATAGCCAATCCCCAGGGGTTCTTGAGCCTTAAAGCATTCTAGCTGTGAATTGTATTTCTTGCACTATCTCTGCCATTACAGATGGCAACATGTCAGGGTTTCTATTTAACCTTGTACAATGAGTTCCCTCCCATACATCCATCACTTCCAATCGTAGAAACATCCTCAAAGGTTAACCCTCAGTATTAGGAACAAACATGTGCAGATGTCTTATGTATATATGCCTTACCAGACCAAGAAGAAGAAGCATTGCATTGTTAATTATATAATCAATTTGATTAATTCTAAAAATGTAAATGAACTAATTAGAGGAACTAAACTTATAGAATTACCACTGATTAGCTGGATCAGCATTATTCTGCCCTGTGGATACACCCATATTAAGTTATATTAGCTGTGGCTTTGTCACTATGTGGTCACAGTCCTATTATATAATAAATAAATCACATCTATTCAAAATGCTACAAAAATAATTAAAGACCATCTACAAATATAGCACTTTGAGTTGATAACACAAGTGGAAAAACAACCAGAATGTGATAGGCATTAGGCAGACAATATGTTAAACCAATTTCCACACACACTAACCTTTGCTGTCCAGTTATTTAAGACCATATTAAGAAGCTTTCAAGCAGCTGTTTCATCTGTCTGTTTTTCTGTTTGTCTCTTTGTTTGCTTCTATCATAAATATAGGATTAAATTTAGCTATCTGAACCTTATACCCTGTTCTTTCTCACCCCTCTCCTGCTGTAAGAGGGAAGCGGCTGATGAAGTAACAGGTACATGAGGGAGTAGGAGAGAAGAGGAGGGGAGCTGGTTCAGTTTGGCACATGAGTCTGCCAAAATTACATCAAGCAGCGGGGGGTAAATGAGCATTTGCAGTATATTTGAGAGGTGGACTATGTGTTTGTGGGTGTGTGCATTCACATGTGCACAGTGTGTTTTCAGTAAAGCACTGGATCCGTAGGCATGAGTCTAGAAGCTTACAGGCAGCTTACAGAGCAGCAGGGGGCTTGTGGCAGGGGGTAGTTGAGAAGGAGGGAATGGGGTAAGACATGAGAAGAGGGGGGTGAGGAACGCTGGAGGGCTTATAGAGGAATAGGGCACAGCTGGTTTTTAATTGAGTCTCCCCCCTACTACACTATGTGTTTGTGTGTACACGAACACACACACACACACGCACTTATTTTTACTCAGCAATTTCCCAGCTGATGGCTCAGAGGAACTTAACACTTCGATATAGCAGCAGCCTTCATATGAAACCCTCTACACAGGCTCCGGTTTGGTCATGTGACTGATAAAGCTCTCCACCAATCAAGGGCTCTGACAGCTGTGCGCTCCCATGAAGTCTCAGTGCTGGCTGAGGCAGCTTTCCTCCTGCTTTGCCTCCAGTTGCAATGTCATCTGGGAGGGACCAGCGTATTCTAACAGAGGATTCAAACCTTCTTCTTCTCTGACTTTAATGGCTTGTTATGAAATATGGCTCAGCACAATGCATCATCTTAAGAACCAATTTTACAAGGGAAGTTTGTGAGTGGTAGTTTTAATTTCTTCTCAGGCAATTATTTGCTCATTTACTTTAGTATATTTTTGCACAAGTGATTTAGTGAGGTACAGTTTATTTTATCACTTAGTGCCAAAGCATAATCGTTCATCTCAACATCAACCAACAAAATATCCGAACAATGTTCTAAACTGCAATACCTCTGAATTATTGTTCAACTTCCTCTGAATATTCCTTTCTATATTATCTAACTTTTAGATTTAAATGAGATGCTCTCTCATGCAGCTGAAACTCAGTGCTCACTTAAAACAAAAAAAAAAACAGGTTGTATTTAGTTTCTGCTGTTGGTTGCTGTTCATTTCTATTATAGAAACAATCCAAATAATAATAATATGAAAGCAGATTTGTTTAGATTTTGGTAGTCGGTATATTTGCCTGAAATTCAAGTTTCCTATTATGCTTTTATCAATTCATTACCATGATATGTAATTGTAAGGTTTATACCTCTGTCACAGTTTCATAAAATATGAGAAAATATGTTATTCCTGTGTGAAGCTACTGGCCTTGAAAACACATCAGAGCGATAACAAGGTCCCCAGTTTGATACATAGTGCATCTTCTATAGTAACTGTGGAACATGTCAGATATTGCTGTAGCTGTTTTCACAAAATAAAAGACGTGTATGTTTTCATTGCATGCAGCTTCAGATCTTACTTCAGTGATGCAGCAGAGGAACACACAAGAAAACTAACTAACAACAAGGATTCTTTGTTTTAATGAGTTGTAAGAAAATATGTGTGATGTACATTTGAAAAGAATGCACAGAGGGAGATGGGCAGGAAGTAGAAAAAGCAGGATTTTTTTTTTTAACTTTGATCAGAAAACATTAACATATTCCTATTTGTACAAAAAGTACAAAAAGTAAAAAAAACAAAAAACAAAGAAGAAGAAGAAGAAGGTTTAAAGGTTTTTTTTTTATTATTATTATTTTAAACCATATGCATTATTTTTTTCTCTTTGGCTTTTAACCAAGTATGAGATTTTTATAACAAAAAAACCTAAAAAAAATCTTGTTCTTTTTCTTAGTAATATGTATATTTATTTATTTATTGCAAATGTGCACAACATTGGTAACATGGCCAACCTTGTTGTTATTTTAAACTACTTTACAAATAAAACAGGATTGGATCATTACTATTAAATATTAGATGTTTCTGCTTCAATGGTGTGAAGATAAAAAAGGTCTCAGCAATATTTTCCAGTTAATATGCAGTTAATTATTTACACTTGCTTGTCCATATAAATTCTTGGCTTCCTTTAAAATAACTTTATTGTAAATCAGTGCTACTAGGGAGCAGCAAAAATTCCAGCTGGTGTATTAAATGACTAATCCGCCCTTGTCCCATACTCTCCTCCTCGGTTACTCTCGATAGCATCTGAATGCTGTCAGAAGCCCCCTTTTGAGCTTTGCCCATGATATGACAATTTGCACCAGGGCACAACCACATACATGCATGCACAAATGCACACACACAAACATGGCCATGCACAGATATGATGAGCCCATTCTGCTTCATCTATAATGCTCCTTCACAGTGGAGCTGACACCACATGACTGCCACCTCATTAGAGGCTTTAGCCCGTGAGCTAACGGGCCACAGAGACAGTGGGCCATGCCACGTTTGCTAATTATAATAATAACAATAACACTGCCTTAGGATGCTACTTGCTTTTCTTTTCAATTAATTTTATCAGATGCACTGGAGGGGAAAGAAGTGGAAGAGGCAGAGGGAGGGGGCAGCAGTCACACACTGGCTCTATAGGAGGGAAATGATGTGTTTATTCTACATACTTGGCTAGATGACAGGTTGTATAATTGCTGCCAAATGACAACAGTTAACCTGCGTTTGAGTAAAAATCATTACCATATGACAATAATGTTGATGTGAATATTACTTCATTTCACCACTTGTTATTCTGTTTATTTTTGGAGTGAACTTTCAGATGTAGAGTATTAGATAGAATAAGCTCTTTTAGGCCCATAGGTGGCATGATGGTTGCCAAACATGGTAAGGTATCACTCAGTCACATTGAAGTTACAGTGCAGGAGAAGGAGATAAACAGATGTTTCTGAATGGAAGCTGTGGCCATCTGTGAGATATTGCTTTATATTTTCCTCAACTTTCCCCAAGATCAGAGTTCAGTGCCTGCTATTTCATGATATTATGTTTGAAATAGATAGCAGTCATCCACAGGTGCCTTTTCGACACAGATACCGCGCATCTCCTAAATCTGTATATCAGCATAAAAATACACAGTGACTCAAAGCCAGATTGCTTTGTGATAATGTATTCAGATATGATATGTATTTCCTCGAAAAAATGTATAATTTATTTTGACACTTTTGTCAGCAGTATTACCATTTCCCAGCACATAGTGTAACAAAAGGAGTAAAACAGTATTCTCACTCTGCTTGGGGTGAGATTAGAAAACAACAGCAATAACCCCCGGAGTATATGCTGTCCACATCGTCTTATTCTGCACAACTTTACTTGTCAAAGGAATGTAAAACTGATTAATTCAAGGTTAAACAGTGCCATGATAGAAGTTCACTTATTACAGTTTGCATCACTTTTACATATTTATTTGACATTTATAGATGAGCATTACTTATCTGTGTCTAATTCTGAAAAATATATAGATAATGAGACCATTGCTGTGTATCATCTGACAAAATAACTGTTTCTTTTCAAGTTTTTAACTTGAGTATACATTTCATTTTCAAGTAACACAATGAATGTGTTGGTGTAACTGTGACAATATATAGTATGCATTTGCTGCAGATGATGCTTTGTAGACTTCTATACTCAGTTTAAGAGCCCCCAAAGTCCAAACTAGCTATTGTTGACCGTATAAAGGCATATGCTTAGACTCCAGGGCCTAATAGTTATAGTTAGGAATTAGGAATTTAGGCAGTACAGATTATTATTGATTTGTAAATAATAACAAACTAAGTCACTGACCATTTAATAAGTCATTAACAATAAACAATTACCACAGCATTCGTAGCAGCTTTATTTTATCTGCAGAAACCAGGCCAGTTCTGTGTAATTAACAATTCACTATGACATTCATTGTTTTTAAGACAGTGTAAGTAGAGTTATGTGGCTTTTATATAGATGACTGTTAGTGAAAGATTGTCTCTGCTCTTGTGTTATACTGTCTTGTCACATTAAATGTCTTGCCACGAAGACTGGTGATGGTAAAAGATGTCTATCAAACATATACAGTGCTGCACCTCTGTTAACAAACACTTGTCGTCCTCTGTATGTGTTTCTGACAAACTTAGATGGCACTACTGTTAGAAATGGGAAATGTGCCAAAATATTGTCTACAGACAGCAACTAAAGCACAACAAAGGCAATAGAATACACTGTTGATTGATGGAAAGCAAAAACAACACATCCCCTTTGTCTCAAACAGGAAAATAAGACAAGAATGAAAAATGCATTGTAAATACCACATATAATCTATTAAGCCACGTGTTATTTGCATGTTCTCAGTGTACAGTTCATATAGCTTTGACAGGCACACACAAGAAATCAAATTAGCAGAAAATAGACGGCATCTGTCTTTGGCTCCCCGGTCCCTCTGGACTAGCAAAGATGGCAGAGCTGGCTGCAAACAAACCATTGTGTTATGAGAGGCATGATGAATGGGTGGATGACAGCATGTTGTTTGTCAGTCACAGAGATGAACTTACATCACTGATATACAGGACAGTAGACATATTACAGAACAACACACTGGTTAATTAACTGTCTTAATGTCTACCATGTATCTTTTAAATATGGGTACCAGTCCTAAATATTTGTTTTGTAAATATTTAGCATTTTGCGAGCAATGAGTAATCAATTGTCCCGTTACTTTAAACCAGAGTGCAAAACTTGTGTTAGTAAATTAAATGGTAAATTGACTGCACTTTTATCACGCTTTTCCACCCTCATGGTGCTCAAAGTGCTTTACATAGCCGCACCTTCACCCCCTCATGCACACACTCATACACCAGTAGCTGCCTGCTGCCATGTGAGGTGCTGCCAGACCTACTGGGAGTGATTTAGGGTTCAGTGTCTTGCCCAAGGACACTTTGACATGTGAATATTCAGAGCCAGGATTCAAACCACCATTGGACGACACACTCTACCAAATGAGCCAGAACTGCCCTGTGTAGCAAATAAAATACAGTTAAACAGTGCTTTCAAATACAAGCCACACTTGCATGCATGTTTTACATCCTTTCAGTACCTGGACAGAAGACAACAAAATAAAACCAAACAAACAAAATATTTGTCTGTTACGTCTTTGAGTGTCCAAAAAAGTGCTATATACGTTTGAGGTAATATTATTTATTATTATTATTATTATTAATGACATACATTGACCAAAGGGGAAAATACACCATACTGACAAACCATCTTCAGGCCAGTAAAGAGAAAAACAGGGACACCAGGATAGGACCAAGTGGGACACCTCAACACAGCAGAGAGGAAACACAGAAAAAAAATCCTTAGGTATTGGTTGAACCCAGACATGTGACCTATTCTCTACTCCAGTGGTGCCCAATCCTGGTCCTTGAGAGCTACTATCCTGCAAGTTTTCGATGTATCCCTCTTCTAACACACCTGACGGTCATTATCAGGCTTCTGCAGAGCTTGATGAGTGGTTTATCATTTGAATGAGGTGTGTTGGACAGGGGATACATCTAAAACATGCAGGATAATAGCTCTTGAGGACCAGGATCGGGCACTCCTGCTCTACTCAGGTAGAATCAACACAGATCAGACACCTGCTTCAGAGAACATTTCTTGATTACCAATATAGATTGAGGCTGATATTGACATGCATTTGGGTTCAACTTAAGCCAACTTTGATTATAATTGTTAAATAGTATTGAATATTAAAAACAACTGTTTTGTAATTTACAAATACATCAGAACACTCTATAGACTTTTGTGGGTTGAAATTTTCAACACCTTTTGATTGACACACATCAATCACAAACTTCTTTAAAACATTGTCACCTGTGACAGATGGAATGACTGTGTGAAAGGTTTTGTGTTTGTAAAAATGCAGGTACATATACAGGGCACAACTGGTTGTTTTTAAGTGTATCTGTGAAGTGAACTTCAGTAATTGTGTGTGTCCTTGCAGGTACATCTGAACGAGTGTCTAAATAAGCACACTGTGTGCTTGTTTGTATGTCTATGTGCCTGGGGCTGAATTTAGTGGACCCCCTCCCCCATCCCCCATGGAAATAGGCCAATTTTCTCTGTGAGGCGTCTTGTGACTGCTTTGAAAGAGAAGATGGAGATTCCCTCTAGTTCCAGCTTGGCCAGTAAATGGCGCATGTCTCCTCCCATCAATCACTGAGCTGCACTAACAGACAGCTGGCTGCCTAATATACACCTCCATTAAGAGCCTCTGCTCCTCACTGAAAATCACTGGAATCTTGATGGGTACCCCAAATATATGGAGGAGTGCCCTAAGCTAGATTTGCCTGTGGCACCTTTTCCAGCTCAAGGTGTGAATAGGCGTCAAGATTTCACTTAACAGCTTTTCAACCATAAACACACACTACTATCATCACTGACCGTGATAATGGCCGGAGACAAAGTGGAACAGCCTCGAAAATAGACTTTTATTTTCATTTAACATTTTGGATTAAAAGTTTTGTACCGTGTTAGTTACATAAACAGAAGTAGGGCAGCTATGCTGAATTATTTAGTGCTACAGTAAATATTTAATATGTGCAGCATATTCCTTTATATCAGTACTGTAACATTTTCCTCTGTAAATAGTTTTACGGTGACCCCACCAAGTACAGTGTGTTTTCCTGTGCTTTGCTGTTCTTTTCTTGCTGGTTTCTACAAGGCAACACTGGGTGAGTTGCTTGTTACTGAAATCTGTCAAATCAAGTGTTAGATCTGTGGAAAAGCTCTTTCTAGGGTGTCAGCATCTTTCTGAACATAGTCCAATAAAAATCACTCAATGTTCCACACACCCCAAAAATAGTCTGACCTCCCATACTTCTGTATTAATTAAATTACATTTTTTGTAAAATATTGGTTTAGAGAAATAAATAAATTACAAACGAGAGAATGTTAAAATATCACATTTTTATTCCTTTATTTATTTTGCTTTTTTAGCGCAGCGACCTTCAGTTAACAATAATAAACCATGTATCCTCGGCAGGGCTGTAGTGGTCAAATTAGAGGTGGGTAAACTATGATTTTTTTTTGATCAGACAGACCATGACGCGACGCGACCCGACCCGACGTGTGCTTTGTGTTCACTATGTTTTCGGCTGCCTTGTGGCTCTTTGATGATCTGTGTTTGAAAATTTAACTTCTCAAGCATGACAACTGATACTGGTGATCACCGTTGTGACTGTATGTGACTTTAGTTGTGGCCCATTCTTTTGAGAGACACATTCCTGTTTCTTTAAACACTCCAAGGCCTTTCACTTTTTTGCAGATTTTGCATCCAAGATATTCATTATTGACAATAAGCCAAGGGTTATCTTTTTTAAACTGTATGTGTTGTTTTTCTGTCCAGATACTGGGATGGCATCTGCTCTCTCTTTCTCCTCTCACTGTGTCTTCAGTCTCAGATTCTGCATCTCCCTCTACTTCAGACTCTCCATTCTCCATCTCTCCTGTCCCTGTTTCTTCTCTTACTCCTCTCGCACTACCTGTTTCTTCATCTCCTATTTCATCTTTCTCTGTTTCCTTATTCTCTGTTGGTCCTCTTTCATTTCCTCCTCTTTCCTCTTCTATCTCTTTCTGATCTCCTGGTGTTTCTCCTCTCCCTGTGATCTCTGCCTCATTGCCTGTACCATCACTGCCTGAAAAAGGTAGAATTTAAGTGTTGTGGGGCTGAGAACACCAGTTAAGCAGTCTGCCAATTACACTGACAACATAAGTTAAAGGATCACTCATGTAGGCTATAACTACCTGTGTCAGCATAAATACCCTATACAGCATGTTTTTTGTTATATTGTTTTATATTTAGAAAATATAAGATTGCTGTTTTTTTTAAATCATATATAAGCCATCATAAATCGTATTTTTGCGGTATTTAGAATGACAATTGACCTTTATTTGATTTGCTATTCTCATTTCACCTTGAAGCACGAGAACGTCTCGTGCTGTACAGTACAAGTATTGTTGTAAAATTACACTTGCGGCATTGCTAGCTTTCGTGATAGAATGACTCGCGGTGGGTGACGAGTGCAATACAAGGATAGCATGACTACGCATTAGCTTATCTGAAAGCTCGTTCTGTCATTGCCATAGTCAAACTTCATAAAGCATATTTAACGACTCATGTAAATTGATCTCTGTCAGTCTTACTTTGTACTTGAGGCCTTTTGCTTGCATCTGCGGAAGTGGAAGCACTGGATGGTCTCTTCAAATATCTCCTAATATCCATGATGATTAACTTTGAACAGGTAGGCAGGCAACTACACAACGTGTATGTGTTTACATATTCCCTGGATCCTGATTGGTGTCGCCGCCCGCAGCCGAAAGGCACTGATTGGAAGGTCACATATCCGAATACAGAGCAGATGAAAATTCCTACTAAAGCCTTAAGTATGTTCAACAATATTTTTTAAAATGACACCAAATTTATTTTGGATTATTCCAACGGCAGATCACAAGGCGCAGGGAACTTTGAAGTTAACTTTGCCATTAAGAGCTGCGCAAACGCTATTTAGAGGTGGGTAAACGCTATTTCCTGAATTCCAGAGGTGCGTAAACGGCGTTTACGTGCGTTTACCCTCCACTACAGCCCTGATTCCTCGGTTCAGTTAACAAAGTTTCATGAAAATAATGTATATGAGATGCAAACCATAATGAGCATGAGCCAATACTCCTCATATAGTAAAAGAGTCACCCGTCACTTGTATTAAAGTCAATGTGTTGGTCTTTTCTGACAAAGCGTTCAATAAAATTCTCATGTTTGCTCTTCTTTTTGCTTTAGTTCAAACCATTTGTGTTCCTTGCTTAAGTATTTATCTGTTTGAAAACTGAAAACTAACACTCCACAGAGGCTGTAGGTACTGGGTCTGTTAAGATAACATACATATGAGAGTGCAGAAAGACATCCATGTTTGCAAGACATGTTCTTTTTACTTTGAACGTTTGACATTTTACACAGGACTCTTAACTTAGCTGTGAATCTGTTCAGGTCAAATTGTGCAGCATAGATCTCCATCAGACTCTGGAGCGCTGCCTGTGAAAAGGTCTGCTTGAGTTTTTGAAAGTGAGCAGAATCCAGCAATTCAACACACACCAGTCTTATGTGATCTTAAATCCATTTCGTCATTGGTGTGAGTATGTTGTCGATCACAGCTATGTGAAGCTCTCTGTAGTGGGCATGCGTATTGGGCTTTCTGGGTTGTCCCACCGCAAGGGTGTCACAGCCATTTAAAATGTCGGGGTATTCTAGGTGGTGGCACATGAGTCTATCATCGGAAAATTAACGAATAATTATCCATTAATGATTGCATTTTTTTATATTAAAACAGTTTTATATAATATATATATATATATATATATATATATATATATATATATATATATATATATATATATATATAATATAACAAAAATGTTTTTTTTTTCCCTCAATTATACATTTATTCAATTCATAAGTCAAAATTATGTGATGAAAAGTCAAAATTATGACATAAAAAGGATTTCAAAAATCAGACACTGATTTTACAGACACTGTTCCTCTTTTTTCTCACAAAAATGTTTTGTCCATGTCAGGGGAGACGACTAAGAATATGTTTCTCTGGGGGAATATCACTGAAAAAAGTTTGAGAACCACTGGATTAGGGTATATGTCACAGAAAAAGACATAGTTTAGTTAACTTAGTTTAACAACGACAACATTTCTCATTACTTACTGGTTGATGATTGAGAAGAGCTGTTTACATTTCGCCGGGGAACTGAGGTGCGCTTCATTTACATATGCTGGTGTGCCACCTGGACGGGTAAACAGTTTAAATCATAGATATTGTAACAGCCCCGCAATGTTATTGATGTTTGTTTGGCGCGATTGTGACCGACAGTAACTGTATATCCTGAAACAAAAAGTAGGTGAGACCAACTCTCCGTCCGTTTCCTGGATCCAGTAACGATACAATATATAAACTCAGGAAAAAATGGGGGGTATGAAATCATCTGGTTGGAGACGTGGGGGTGTCACAACACCCCCATCCCCCACGGGTGTGACGCCCATGTCCCACCGCCTGCGCTGTCATGTCAAGGATTTCACTGACTTGGGCTTGCTCTCTTTCAACACTGACAAAACTCTCCAATTCTGGAAAGACTAAACTGCACGTCTAAGGTTTTATTTTGTAGAATCCCTAAGAGCACATCAGCAATGTCAAAAATGTCAGTATGGGGGGAAAAAAGCCTCTAAAAACACAGAAGTGGAAACTTTTTAACAGTGCTAGGTGTCCAGATGCACAGTGTAGAGATCCTGGCAAATCTCAACCAGCAGCACAAACTGTCCTGCTATTAAAATTCCACACATGGTAGCCAAAAAATTCACCCAGTGTGTTTTGGAGGACAAATAAAAAAATGCAGATACTCCACAGATATGTAAATTAATTAAAAAAATATATTTTTCATTCTTAGTGTGATGTGATGAGGTTCAAAGTTTGCATATAACACTGCATAAAGTGGGTGTGGGGTCTTAGTCTTCTGTACTCTGTTCATCCACAGGGCCTTTACAGCTGCTTCATTGCAAAATTGGGACACTAATATTGATTTGCATTTGTAGTTCTCCAGCAGATCCAGAATCAAAACCTTTGCTAGCTTTTAAGTTCGGGTGCAGGTCTTGTTTGTCTCTAAAACCAGGGTCTTGGTTTCCCAGTGATGCAGTAACAGTGGATATCATTTTCTTTTCCCTTTAGTTAACATTAATATGATGGAATTTATATTAATGTTAACCTATATATTATGTAATATCAAAATGTGCTTGGATGATGTTTCTGTCACTAATACTTATTGTAAATAAGATACTCAATAAAAGGCTGACAGTATCTATGAAAGCGGGCACACTGAGGCAAGACAAATGTATTTGTATAGCACATTTCATGTACAGGACAATTCAAGTTGCTTTACATAAAACATATAAGAACATTTAAATGATTAAGATGCATTAAAAGAAATTAAAATAAGAGACATAAAAACACTTAAAAGCAATTGAGGATCTCAGTAAAAGCAGACCAGTTATGTTTTCAGGCCTGATTTAAATGAACTGACAGTTTTTCCTCAGACCTCAGGTGTTCAGGTAGTTTGTTCCACAGGTGAGGAGCAGAACAACTGAATGATGCTTCACTTTGTTTGGTTCAGATTTTGGGAACACACAGTAAACCTGTCCCTGATGACCTATGACCTCAGGGCTCTGGATGTTTCATAGGGAACCAGCAGGTCTAAGATGTATTTGGGTCCAAAGTCAATAATTACAACAAGATTTCTGGCTTAATTTGTAGGGTTCAGTGACAGGGACTCAAGGTGAGCACTGACCTTTGACCTTTCTTTTTTGGGGCTGAAAACAATCACTTGTGTTTTGTCCGCATTAAGCTGGAGAAAGTTCAGGCACATCCACTCAGTGATTTGATGAATGTATTTACTCAGTGTAAGTCAGTAAGGTCTTACTTATAAAGGTCTTAGAGTGACGTTTATGTATGTAGGACACTCCAGTTCATTCCCCATTGATGTAGTTTTGTGGACTTTATACTGATTAAACTAACTAACTGATTAAACTGACTGCAAAGGCCATCGGCTTGGTCTGCTGTCCAATTCACAAAGCATGAGACCCTTCTCCTTCCCCCTGCAGGTAGTGGGCCCACACTATGATAAGCCCATGTCTCCAGTTCAGGCTGGGTCTGACTGGAGCCCATGGGCAAAGACACAGCCACCAGGTGCTCACCTCCATCCAAACACTACTTCTGGCTCCAGGGTGTAATAACCCTCCGGACTGGGCACACAGTCTCTCATTGTTACTGAGCATTAAGGGTCTTCTGAACCACTCTTCATCTGGCCCTTTGCCCAGTACCAATCTACCATGGCAGACCCTACCAGGGGCAAAGTGCCCCCGACAATATAGCCCCTAGGGTTATTAGGGCTCTCAAACTGGAAAGATAATGTGGCAGTTCAAGGATGAGGTAAGGACTTGATCTGTTCATAAAAGTGGTGTCGATTTTTGAAGAATCTGTGGTTAGTGGGTCAAGACAAAACAAGAGAAGATGTGTTGTGCTGAGGGGGGATAGATGTGTATTGACTGTCACACCTCAGCTACATCAAACAACTATCATTACTCTTTCACATAAAATAAAGATGCAGAAAAAGGAAACAAACAGCAATTTCATCGCTGTTCTTATGAAGTGTGCAATCTGTGAGTAGACAATGAACACTCAGCCAATCAATAGTTCCCCTTTCTTCCTGCTGTCTCCCAGTAATATATTGGAAATGGAGTTAGAAAGATTGATTCTGTACACAGTGCTACAGGCCAAAGGAAAATTAAATGAAAATGTAAATGAAGACTGCTGTGTTTGGTGTATTTTTTTCCCCTCAACTTGTTACTCCGCTCTGAGGCCTTTGCCATAGCCATTTGGAATTTGGTTAATTTGCTGTTTCTATCCATGAATAAATTCATAGGATGAGACAGAAAGACAATAAGAGAGAAAGGTAGCTATGAACCTAGAGTGTGGGATGACTAAATTGAGATTGTAATCATTATTAAACATTATTAATGCATAATGTCAGTCATACGCTGCTCGTAGCAAGACAGCACAAGTAACAGTCATCGATTTAGCAGAGCGGGAAATGGCTAACAGCACAAAAGAAGAGAAAAACTTCATGGAAAGGTCAGAAAGCTATTTCACAAACTGACAAAAAGAAGCATGCAAACTTGCACAAGCACACATAAAGCATACACACATAGACACAGTGGCAAACAAATACAATCACCTTTCTTCAGGGTTACTTCAGCTCTGTGCAGCCACTCAAGTACTCAAAAATGGCTGTGGGCTAGGAATAACAAAAACGCTCAGTCTTAGGAACCTTTTTGCTGTACTTAGGTGGGTAGTGTAGGGAACATACAGTAAAATAAAATGGCTTATTTAAAAGTGATTAAATAAAAATCAGTAATAATAATAATAATAATAATAATAATAATAATAATAATAATAATAATAATAATAATAATAATAATAATAATAATTTTACTTATATAACACCTTTACAGTTTACAAAGTGCATTGACAGACAAAATATAAGGGCACCAACAGCACAATCAAACATAGAAAACAGCATGACACAATAAAAACTAAATAAAAGTACAGCAAATAAAAGTACAGCAACACAAAGCATGACTAAGGTTGAATGTGTTGTGGTAGAGAGAGTATAAATAATACCATGATTGTGTCAGATCCTTGCAAAATGAAGGAATGGAAAAACAAAAACACTGTGTATGTCAGTATTCAAATTCAAATATTAAAAACATTTAAAAAGTAAAAGCTCCAAAAAGACAAAAGTCAGCCCGTGTTTAAATTGATTTTATTCATCAATATGATAATATAGCAGATCTAAGCTTCAGGTTGTAAGTGATCATGTTTTCATCAGCATTCATATCTTCATACTGTTTATGTCCAGGGACACATGTTAAGGAATATAATATTAGTCAGCGGAATATAAAGGAAAACACTTAAAATGTCACTTAAATGTGATATTGCTCATGTAATCTTTATCAGGAAATCTCTATTCTGACACAGTGACATTTCAGAAGTAACCTTCTCAACCCCACTAATAAATAAGTCATAGTTCCATCTCAGACAGTTTAATCTGATTTAGCACATTAACATTTTCCAGGTAGAGTCGCTGTAATACTCTTCGTGTGGTCTGTGGCAGGGCTTCAACAAGCACCCTTATACAGAGTTTTGTTCTGCAGAGGGGGAGATCTGCGGATGACAGTCTGCTATAATGCTTTATATGAAGGTGTTGTTTGTCTAGATTAAACTCCCTCACTATTGTATTGTAAGAAGCTGCTCCTCCATTTAAAACCTGTATAATCCCTGGAGGAAGTTGACAGGCCTATAATAGTGGAGCACAGATCCTTGGCGTTGATGTATACAATAGTCTTAACCTCACACATCTCTATTACTGTGTCCACTGACATAGGCATTACAATCCCCCATGGGAAGTCAACTAAGATAAACAATGTAGAGAAGCAGAACCAACGCTCATGCTTCAAACGTATCCACTCATTTTTCAAAACGTTGTGGGGGGCAATGCTTCAAATATGATAGGGCATCTGTCTGCTTTTGAGTTAGTGCCATTTAATCCCATGGTTGTTTAGAACAGGCTTGCTGAATAATAAAATAGAGGTAAGAAAGAAAAATATACACATTCCCATGCAAAATAAATAAATAAATAAATAAATAAATAAATAAATAAATAAATAAATACAAATCCAGAGTGTTTATGAAAGCAACAGGGTTCATGTGGCTGCATCTGAGTGTGCATCTTTGTAATAATAAGGAGTCTGCAGGAATATGTAAAGACTTTGATATGCAGAGGTGACACACATTAGTTATGAATACGCAAATCTGAATGTGTTGTTGTGTATGTGTGTGGGCGATGGTGTCTTTGACTATGACACAAACCTGTGCATCTGTGCGGGGCCTTGAGTGTTGGAAAATTGGCCTAACATCTGTGAGGATGTAAGACGACTTTTATCCACGGTGGAGACATGGAGGGGATCATAGTGGCCCAGAGGGAGGCTGAGGGTGTCTGGTTGAGTCCAGACCTCCTGCTGGGGGGAGCAATGAGGAAAGAGGGGAGGATCAGAGAGAAGTTCCACTTTGGGGGTTCTCTTTTTTGGGTTATGGGCTGTCGATGAGTAGGGTGGAGCAGAGAGAAACAGGGATCTGGCTTTTCGTAACACAGAAATACTTCACTCCCTCTAACACCAACCTCCCACTCTGATCTCCCCTGGCTTGTCCCCAGTAGTATTTCAGCTGAAAAAAAAAAGATCTATATGAGTGTGTATTTGAGCACAGCAGGGAGGGGTTCTGCCTTATTTGTTAATACGGTCCAGCCCAACAGAAGGCAAATCACATTCTGTGGGGGTGTCTGTCCTGTTCCCATGGCAAAATTGTTCGATTTGTGCCACTCGACAATAAATCATGCCACCCTCCCTGAAGGTTTGGACTTGCCACCACTGGCAACTAAAACAAGCACTTCACTCACTCTGATTTATTCTTCCCATAGCACATGCAAGAAGAGGAGGTGCTAACTGGGTCCCTGGGAATGGTGCAAAGAAGGTGCTTGTGTGTGTGTGTGTGTGTGTGTATATGTGTGTTTCATGTGCCTCTATACACTTGTGTATTCTTCTTTAAATCATGCGTAGGACAGAAGTTATAAAAGGAAGAGAGAACAAACAGATAGCTGAGATTTTGTTTTCTATGTTTAGGCCACTCTAATATCATTCTGCTGCCCCACAGAGTGGCTGATATGCAAGGTTGGCACATAAGTCTGAGCCTGGCTCTGTACTGGACTTACCCTGGCACCTGTGGAGGTTGGAACAAGACCTCCTCCAAACACAAAATTAAGAAGCACGCATGCAGACACGAGTGCATGTGCTGGATGTAGACACACACGCACACACACACACACACACACACACACACGCACACACACACACTTAAATGGGCTTGACTGAGTTGATGTCTCAGAGAAAAGCTTCCTCCAGATACCAAATTAATCAGCAGGCTGGAAGATGCAAATGACTGGCCTACATGGAACCAGCAGCAAGAAGCCAGAACTCACACAGCACCATGGACAGATGGCCTGCAGGACCACAGCAGCACTCACATACCTCTCTCTCATTCTATGTCTCTCCTGCTTTATCTGTGCCATGACTCTCATCACTGCCTCCTGCTATCTCAATCTCTGTGCCTTATTCTATATATGACCTGTTAAGTGGCCGCAGCTCACAGCCTATTAGTCTCTCCCTCATCTTTGTCTCCTGTCTGTCCACCTTTCTGTTAAGCTTTCTTTAATCTTACCCTCCAACTAAATTTGTACATGTCTGAAACTAGCAGGTCTCTGCAGTGCTCTTGCCAAGCTTCACGCCAAGACAAACATAAGCAGTAACCTAAGCCACCATCAATTAAAATTCAACACTTGTGGTTCAAATGAGTTGACGTAAAGTTAAGTAGATTGTTTTCCTTCGGTTGCCCTTTCTGGCTCTTTCTAGTAGGCTGCAGTATAGCTAGCGCAGTGCAGAAGGCAGAGAGCAGAGTCTCTGACCTATTTAGGAAACTGGCAAGAGAGCAGCCAGGGAACATCAAAATACTTCAAAGGCTCCCTTTGAATCCATCGTTACGCCCAACTTAGTGTGAGCATGTGCACACACATAAACACATACAAACTTCATCAGCCTTTCTCACACGCACAGACAGACAGACACATACACACAGCTCCACCGATATATTCTGTCTGAGCTCTTCGTTTGAACTGTGTCCCACATTACTAAGTATGGAGAAGTCAGAGAAATCACATTAAACGGTGGGTCTGCCACCAGCATCATGACTCAGGCTGTACCATGGAAATTATGTCCTCTCCCAGTTGTATAAAATCTATATGTATATGACTACATATGTATGCATATACATATCTATATAGACATGTAGAAATATATAAACATATACATAAATCTGAATATCTGCATATACAGATATATATACCAAAGCATATGCACACGCACACACACAGAAAGTAAGAGAGAGAGAGAGAGAGAGAGAGAGAGAGAGAGAGAGAGAGAGAGAGAGAGAGAGAGAGAGAGAGAGAGAGAGAGAGAGAGAGAGAGAGAGAGAGAGACCAATATTCATGAATTGAAACAGATGGACATAGATCTGTATGAGGAATATATATTAATTTCATTTCTATATTTAGACTAAAACAGGTGTACTGTCCTCCACTGCACAGCATGTAGAATGTGTAGCAGGTTTCAGGACCATGGACAGCTCCTCTGCTACATCAACTGGGCAGGACCTTGGACAGCACCACCAAGTGGGCCTCTGCTCAGAATGGCAGATGACAAAACCTTGTAAAGTTGCTGGAGCCCATTGTATAAACAGTGTGTGTGTGTGTGTGTGTGTGTGTGTGTATGCGTGTGTGTGTGTCTGTGCATGTGAAAATGCATGTACACACACACTTCTTCTTTAGGACTTTTGTGGAATTGTTAACAAAAAACCTGACTGTCTGCTCTTTTCATTCAGACAGCTAAAAGCTGGGTGTTTGTGTGCCTTTCATTTTGGTTACTTTCACCTTCAATCAATAGAAATTAGATAAAGAGAGAGATTCAATGGAAAAAATGACAAACTGGGAAAATGAAATAAAATTCTCTGTTTATGTAAACGGAGACTGAGTATTTTTTTTCTCTATTTAGCATGTGCTGGGGTGAACTCTTTTGCTCTAGGGGCACTCTTCTGTGTATTTAATTCTGAGTATTTGTACATGTGTGGGCATGCGCAAATAATGGGATATACTTGAGGTTTTCTTGTAGGTCACAGTACTATACGATACCCGTTTACAGCATGCAGATGTGTGTGTCTCTGTGCAATTCAGTTTTTTTTTTCTCCACAGTATTAAACATTTTTTGCAGAAAGTAGACAAATAAGAAGATATGAAAATATCTTGCTATTTTCAGTACAACCTATTTCCATGCATGTATATGCGTGCATTTGTGTGCCTGAGTGTGCACAACATTGTACTAGAGGGCATTTCTATACACAGCATTCCTGTGCCTTGAAGCATTAAATAAATGGTAGACAGAGCAGAAAACATTAGTGGGCCTTTTAGTTTAGTGAAAATGCCAACAGGACAACATAATCACTGTGCTGTTAACTGGTCATGTGGCATGCAGGTTGGACAGGATAAAGAACAAAGTACATTTATCTCAGTGTGAATGTACCTGCATGCATGTGTTACTACACACTTGGTCATTTAAGATAACCGTGCTGCCCACTGTTTTTGAGTTTTTCTGTGTTCAAGAAGTGTTTTGTGTCAAATTTTCTGTGGTAACTGGAGCAAGCCCAAATGGACCCTGTGGTTGTTAGGGAGAATGCTGCTTCCTGCTGAGAGGGATCTGGGACAAAGGAGGGGGCTACATGGCCTCAGGCAGGGGGACTGAGGGGTGTCTCTGGGTAACGTGCAGGATAAGTGGGGACTCTGGGGTGAAAGGCTGTTGTCATGAATGTATTCAGGGCAGTGGAAATAAAGGGTGTTTGTCATGCTACAACAGTATCATGCCCCTTGATCTAGTTAAGACTGATGGAGTCACCTGCCCAGATTGGAGCACAAGTAGGTAACATCAATTATGTTCTTGGAAAAGATTATGCTTCCATGGAAGCAGGGACGCAGTAAATAGAATGTTTATTGTGATGTACCCTGAAAATTTGTCAGAGAAGGCTATGGGTGTAACAGGTGAAGAGTAAGGGCTCTAGTTTTACAGACCTGGTGCAAGCGGGGCGCAGCACAGTGGTCTGTGCTGCGCCAAAGGGGTGTGTCCACATGACTTTTGCAAGTTGAGCTCGCCACGCAAACTGGCGCAAGCCCACCTCTCCGTTTCTCCCACTGGCGCATCCCTCCTCTGTTCAGGTTCTGTTCCTCTCACTGGCGTAAGTGGGAATGAGGGACGGAAAAGGACATGGGTGGATGTAACACAGCTGATCAGATCCACCATTAGCGCTTCTCTTCTCTCTTAAATGCGCATCCAGACGCACACCGTGACACCGGCTGACTGGGTCCGTTTATTTTTTTTTTAGTTTTGTTTAAACAGGGTTTTGATTTCACTTTGGAGTCTTTATGGTTCTTAAGTTTTATTGTTTTACTTTTGGTTTTATGTTTGTAAATGAACGGTGGTTCTATTTTCAGGCTTAATTTCATGAACCCATAACACGCACACTCCCACAGATATAATAAAATAGATCATATTTCGTCCTGCTCCCACCGGCACCCCAAGGGTGGCGGCAGATGGCTTGCCCACTCCACACTGTAAACTCCAACGTTCATAATAATTAAATATATATTAAGTTGTGAATACTCATAGTTTCAGTAATAGTACAACTAAATTAAATGTATTAAGTTGCTGTAACACATTCTTCTCCTTCAGCAGCTACTTCCAACTAATGTTTTTTTTTTTTATTAAGGGGAACTATTGTGGATATAAGTGAACATAACCTAACAACACATAAGGTACAACTGAGTGGAAATAAGGATGATTGAAAAAAATAACCCTAACTCTATACCTAATGAAATTAAACTTGAAAATAGAACCACTGATCACCTCTGGGGTAATCAGCTCTGCGTGCCGGTCTGCCAAACTACCACTACACCGGCTGCGCTGCGATTAGATCTGCCTTCAGCTGGCGAGCTTGGTGCACTGTCTAAAGTCAGCGAATCTGTCACTGCGCCAAGCTGTATCTGTGGTCACCTCTCACAAGTGTGTGGCTACAGCCATGTTGGCGCACCAGTCTGCCAAACTAGCACTACGCCTTTCAGCTGGTGAGCTTGGTCCATTTTTGGCGCGGACACTACCATACTGCTCTGCGCCAGCTGGAAACTAGCATTGCGCAACCTGTGCTGTGCCTGGAAACTAGAGCTCTAGGTGCTAGACTACACTAACTCTCATGACTCACCCCAAAGTAACTCTACAATTGATTTGTACTGTGAGCAGAGCAGGTCCTGACCTCCCTGCAGAGCCCTGGTCAAAATCCTACTACCGTTGTTAAGGGGTCCTCATGTCTGGCCCGATCCTGCCAATACGGGTTTTTTTTTTTTATATTAACACAACCTCCACTGATATGTTTTGTCACTTCAGTCTTATATTTTGTTGTGTGTTTTAGTGTGAAATGCCTCTTTCATTTGCTCAGCTCCATCACACCAATATAACAGGATTTGCTTCCACACACATTTTCAAATATACAGACAAATTCTATTTATATTGAATCTCAAGCTATTGTTTTTCAGCTCGAATATGTCCAGAATGTACAGTATACATACACAGTTAAGAATTTAACATTTTAAACATGTGTAATGGGCAGATATACTGTAGCTCAGTTGGTAGAGCAGGTTATCGGATCACTGAAGGGCTGACAGATTAAATCCTGGCTCAAATTGTCCTTGTAAGACACTGAACCCCAAATTGCTCCCATTAGGTCTTGGTTTGGCACCATGATGGTGTATAAACTGTGCTATATATGTACTGTCCTTTAAATCCCATGTTAAATATACGTGTTTAAAATGTTAAATCTATATTTTATGGTTAGTTGTGTTTTTCTAGTACTGTTCTGGTTACCATAGCTGCCAGTAATCATTGTTTTGTTCCAAACCTTTTGCTCTTGCTTTTTATTTACTGAAAATAATATGCATTTTTATAAAGGTTGTACAGTAGTGTATTCAACATGTATAGTTCATAATGCATCTGACATTTCAGCTCTAAAATGACTATGGCCACCAAAAATTAGACCTCTTTGATAGTACTGTAGAAGAAGCACTGTTAAATTATAATGTTTATGTTGTGCATTTATCTTCCCAGTATTCATGTATTGCTGCAATGTTAGAAGAGAAAAAAAAAAACAGGTAAACTTGTCCCCCATCTGTGTTTGACAGCTGTCACTGTATCCATATGGTAGAAGGAGGAGGTTGAAGATCAGTCAGAACTAATGGCAGAGGATGTAATAATGATGGGATTCAGGGACACGATGTAGTAGTGTGTCTGTTTGAGTTGTCAGCCAATACCATTGTTTTACTACAGATTTCAAACAGTCAGCTTTCTGATGCTTGTTCATGTTATCTGCTAAGTATGTTTTTACTGAGGCTTACTAAAAGACTATCTCTGAGTCTTTGTTGCTGCTGCAGTAAGATGTCAGTAACTGGGATAATATGAATAGATGGAACAGTATCCCTGTTACATGTATCCAGCAGTCTCAAAATCTGGATATGATCATACTCATAATACCTGTACATGTGCAAACACAAAAGGGATACTCCAGAAAGCACAGACGCAGTAATGCCCAGTAATGGCACAAGACTTAAAGAAGATTTTGCTTTAAAAAAAAAAAAAAAAAAAGGAATTATGCATTTTAAAACACTTGTGTGGTCTGCACATATACTATAAAAAACTGTTCTTGGGTCTGAATTCTTCATTAATTTAACTCAATAGGTCCATCTTCAACCCTATTTCTGAGTATTGACACCAGAAATGAGTTTGAGTGTTGGCCCTTTAAGTGCAAATGAGCCACACACACACACACACACACACACACCACACACACACACACACGTGTTGTTTGCTGTGCTGCTCTGCCCTGTTCAACCAACAACTGAACACTGTAAGTACTCAGCTTGAAGTTTGGACATATTTTAATATGGACTGGCAACCGCTACTGCTGTTGACAAATAATGATGTCATCATCTGAGAAATATTTGTCTTAACCTAATATGTAAAAATGTCTTGACATAAGCAGACACGAACAAATGAAGCAGGAAGTTAAATGAGTTGTAGAAATCCTCTTGATTTTTGCCAAAATGTATATAAAGGTAGCTTTGCACCATAAATTCAAACTTTTGGAACTATTAGGGTCCAGATACACAAGTAAATGAACCAAATACTAATGAAAGTAGGTTTAAGAAAATATGACCCTTAAGTTTTTGAGCTCATATCATTTCAGTCTCCCCCTGGTGTTTGACTGCACTGTGATCCCATTCCCGCCATAAGAACATGACCAAACTGAACACCCCAAGTGTACCTCCAGTGAGTTATTAATGAAGGTAATTTTGGTCGTTTTTGGCAAAATTTTATGAGAGTCGTCGATTCCTCATCTTTCTGATTACCCTGTTTTTACCAAGTAATTTGATGTCAGACGCACATCTGGTGACCAAACAGGTGGCCGTCTGGCAGAGGTGCAGTGTCCGTGCATCTCGACTGTGCTGATTCTGGCTCCAAACTGTGACACACGGTCAACATGGCAGCTCCTGTCAAATCCACATGTTGGCTTCAATTTGACACAGTACAGACTCACCTACAGAGTCTCTGGATAAAACCAAGGATTTGATGTTCTCGTAGTTTAGCACTGTCATGTCTGTGTCCAGTCTCTGTCTTGTTTTTGATGTTTGTCTGTCATTTCCTGTTTTATTTTATGACATTTCCTCATGTGTCTTGTCTGGAGTCTGGTTTAACCTTTCCCCTCATTTTACTGGTGTGTTGATCGATGCCCCACATTTTACCTGATTTTACCCTAACTCTTATCAATCTACACATTTTTTGGTGACTTTGAGCTACATTCACCAAAATATAATGGGATCAATTTTGAACCACCTCATACCTTTCTTGAAAATTTAAAAAATGGTCCAGTAATTTTTGCATAAAGCTGCTGACCAGACAGATATAGACATATACACATAAATTTAGAGACATTTCCTAAAAACATCTAAATGCTATTGGCTCTTGGCACAATATGGCATCTGGTTACAACCATATCCTGGATACGCACTTGAGCATTTCCGGTTGAATACTTCCATGTTTTAAGAGCACTCTAGTGTTTGACAGCTGTTCAAAAATGCCAACTTTTTACTAGAGATGTCTGCAGAACCTCCCGAAATTGTCTAATACGGATGTCCACCATCTCGTTTGGATGGGAAGCATCACACCCAAGAGTAAGAGGGAGAAGGGATATAAGATGTATATTTCAAACTACATCAACAAACTGAACTGTGGTATCCTCTCAATGGTGGCAGTAGCTGCTAGCTACATAGCTAATAGTGCTAAGATAGTGATTTCCATGATTATTACTAGCTTTGCTTAAAATATGCATCCTATATCCCTTCTCCTGCTTGCTCTTGGGTGTGATGCTTCACATTAGAATGAGTTGGTGGACATCTGTAATAGACAATTTTGGGAGGTCCCGCAGGCATCTCAAGTAAAAGTTGTCATCTTTGAACAGCTGTCAAATGCTAGACACGGAAGTATTCAACCACAAGTACTCAAGTGCATATCCGGGATACGACTGTAACCAGACATATTGTGAGGAGTCAATTTAACGCTATAACACCAAGCATATGTTATGATACATGGGTCTTGAAGCCCTCTGCATAATCAATGTGATCTTTTTCTTGTTAAACGTGATGTATACAATCAGATGGATACATACAATACACAGATAATCCATCGGGGGAAAAGCAATTCATTCACCAGAACTTTTCCAACGGTGGCTGACAAGGGTCAAACACATTGCAACAACCTAATGCATCTCAGAGGAAACAGCCACGATGCAAACTCACAACCTCAAACATGAATCTAAATTTGATGCAAATGAAAAAAATGCAACAAAAGAAACAAATACAAATGCATAATCAGAGAAAGAAATGATAATAACCAAGGAAACATCTACCAAGAAAAAGAGTGCATAACCACTAAATACAACATATTAGTAATTATTAACAATGTGTTTGGCCCTTGTGGATCATCGTACTTTCTAGTGACGGGACAAGACTATCATTAATGAGGAAAGAGGCAGTTTGACAATCTTGAAAATGAATGATTAATTTGCAGGACAAGTTTGTGTTACATTATGTTTTTGTTCATTCAACAATAATATTTAAGCAATGAGACTGGATGTGTCAAAATGTAAACGTTACATGGAAATGTATTATGGAATTTTCTGTCAATGGTTTAATGGTTCAGTCTTTACAGAGTTAAATACAGCTGTGAAAATCCACATTATGCATCTTCTTCAGCTCCTCTACAGTAGCAGAATTAATTTTCCCAGACACCGTGGTCGACTGTACTGGTATCTTAGCAGTAGCATAGAAATGCAGTTCATAAAGATTTAATAATTGGCTCCCAGCACAACACAGACTTTAATACACACCTCAAACAAGCACACGAGGATGCACAGTTGCATATTGGATCTTTAATGTTCACTGATACTATGATCAAAAAGCAAAGACTTCATTCAACTTTCTATAAGCTAATTAACAGATGATCAAGCATATTTCGGTGGGCTGTTTGCCAATCATTATTGTCTATTATCATGTGTCTCAGAGCTATTCACATTAGCCTAAATTGCCTCCTAGTCTGTATCAGTGTGTGATTTAAAGTCTTTTAGGCAGTGTATATGTGGAATTCACAGGTAATGCACACTGATCTTCATTATTCAAAATGCATACTTCTGCCCACTTAAGTTAAATTAAAGCCTAAACTCTCATATTAAGTAGACCTCCCCTCTTCTTTCCAGCTGAATGGGGTATACATAATCAGGCAGAAATTCATAAAGCATATTATGCTACAATTGAATTTACACCTTTGAGTGTTCGTACTATATATCACCATGTGTGTCCCAATTTTCCCAGCCACTAATATCCATTTATTGATTTTATTTATATCTATTTGAACCACTACTAAGAAATATTGCACATTTGTTCACATGCATGTAGAGGGTTTGATATTTACAACAATATTCCTTGAAAATAATACTAAATTACCAACCAATGTTGAAGTTGAACTGAACAAGCTGTTTATTTCTTAGCTTCTCTGGCAGAATAAACAGACATAATATTGAGTACTACATAGAGGCAGAGAATATTGAAATTTCATGAGATTTGTTTATAATAACACATCATTCTCATTCTTGAACCACTGTGTTGCAGTTGCTGCAGGGTCTAAAATATTGTGGTTGTACAAGACAATAACACACAATAACACATTTGTAATATGTGACTAAATACATGTCAGAAATATGATGATAAAATGAATTACTGTATGTATGAATAAATAAATATTTCAGCAAAATTATAGTGATAAAAAGCCATAACTGACACATTTTAGATGTCTATTTAATTAGAATTGTTTGCTTTCGGGATTTAAGACATTAATAATGACATAGCATGAATATAATTATTAATCTTATTGTTAAACTAACAGATGCACCAACATGCAGCTAAATTGAGGAGCACGTTCTCTTCCAAGTTTTCCAAATCACTTGGCTGATGGATAAGATGTCTTTTGTCAAATGGACAGGCCTTCCTATCTCGCACTTGAAAAAATTGCTTTTGAATAACAAAATGGCAGTTTGGACCGTTGTCATGGATTCGTCAGACTCTGTCATTTATAATCTTATGGTTCGGGTGAAGCGTACACTCAGAGCAATAATAGATTGAATTCTCAACAAATCTCAAAATAAATGAACTCCCGTTGGATTGTCCAAAATAACAGAAGTGAAGCTTTGAAGCAGCTAAATGCTTTGCCATAGCGTCTGATTTCAGCTTGCTGAAGACACATGCACCCCCACACCCCCCAACACACGCACACACTTTTGTCTCTTTACACACCCAGCTGCCACAGCTGGCTGATGGGATAAGGGCAGACACAGGTAGGCCAGCTAGGCTCCATGCCATGGCTCTCAGCTCTGGGGCCACACTGTGTATCACAACACGGAAACAGTCAGGAGAAGAGCCACAGCGCCACTCTGTCCCCAGGCTGTGCAGCATGGCAATCACTGCCACGGCCCTGACATAAGCCCCGGCCAAAGACGATGGCTTGGTGCCCCCCCCCCCGCTGCAGGACCCGAGCACAGCCGTTCAATTCAGCTGTACATCTCCAGAACCCGCTTCATCCATGGCAGTCATCCCTGTACTTAACACTTACACAACACCCTCCTGTGCCCCCAGAACTGAACAATATGGTCTGGATGAATAAAACAACAGACTTATGCAGGTTTTTAAGAAGTCAGTGAGATGAATGAGAAACAGTGAAAATTAAAAGCAGCTGGATGCAGGTTTTCACGCCTCGGGCTACAAGTGAGACGCTGGTCTCTATTCCCTTTCTCCACACACACCTCAACTATTTAAGCTTCAGGCAAACCATAGACTCTGTTTATGAATCCTGTGTATGTGTATATATTGAACTGATAAATAGAACAATTATTTCCATTATATCTTACAGAATTATGCATGTGGGCAGACTGTTCTAATAATGTATTTTTGACATTAGTTATAGCAACATAGAGTATGTCCACTATACACACACACACACTATTCACCTGCAGTTCCATTGGTAAAGTTCAGTTATAATGACAAAAGAAATGTTTGACAACAGATAGTGAGATTAACATGTCTTTGGCAATTACACTCCAGCCTTGTGTAAGAACTTTATAATGCATAGGCTCATATGGAGATGAGAGATAAGATAATAACCCCCCCCCCCCAGAGTCTCATTGCTGGTGGTGGTGGAGAAATAGCATGAGGTTCTTGAATGAAACTTAGGGCTGAATCCTCCTGATGATGATAATAATGATGATGGGGTGACTCATCAAAATGGGGAGTAGCAGTGCAGAAATTACTTGAGTGCAATAGTCATATTTCATGACAGAAGCTCCAAAGACATGGAAATGTATAGCTATTACATATTCAAACAAATTCTAGGAAATTAAAGGGTGGAAATAAGTGGACGAAAGGATTTATTGTCAGAAATGGAGAAATAATTAGAATGTGATAACTCCAGAGTTGCAGAAATGACTGAGAAGAGGAAATAATGATTGAACATGAGTAAAAAAGAACAAAATGTCATTGAATAAAACATAACATTCAACCTACAGAGTAAATCATTTTTGAAAGGTGAGTCAGAAGTGAACAAAAACTGAAACTGAAAAGTGCAAGAAATATGAAATAGATACAGTGGACAATTGCTTAGTCACACTGACACAGATCAGTCTTTCAGTCCCATTTTCAGTTTCACAGTTTAAAGAGTCCTTGACTGTAAAAGCTATAGGTCTGGCTTTTTAGTACAGGTTTACATTTTTTTTTTTTTTTGGTTTATAAATTGGTAAAAAAATAAAATTTGGCTGAGGAAAGACAGAGTTGGCCATAGATAATCAAATATAAAACATGGACAAAAGGTCATATGAATGCACACACACACACACACACACGCACACACACACACACACACACACACACACAAACACACACACACACACATACACACACTCCAAACAAAAGAAAGAGACAGGGACAAAGAGGCAGAGGTAGATTTGAGTTAGAGTGGAAGACAGTGGACAACAGCTGACTGAGTGGGGGCTAAACATGGTGAAACAGTGAGCTATGTGTGCTGGAACACAGTCTTGCCACTGAAAGAAGAGAGGCATCAGTATGCATGTAGTCTGCATCTAACATGAACACACAGCAAAAAAAAAAAAAGGATAGGAATAGGATCCTCTGTGCTGACATTTCCTCTTTTCCTTTTGTCTCCTTGAACTGTCACTACCCTGCCTTACACAAAACCACAAGACACTGCTGAGAGAATGACACTTAACTTATCCCCCGCAATACCCACCATAGAGCTTTGTGCGTCAGTGTATGTGTGTAAATGATTTGGTAACTAGGTCAGACTGTTGGAAGAGCCATAGACTCAGCATGCAGCAGCTGATAATGTCCCCTGCATGGCCTACAGTACAAAGGAGAACACACTCAATCATCTCATCTCAATGTTTATCACAATGTTTTCAATATCAAATGATAAAATGAATATCAAAAACACCACAGGCGGCGCAGTGTTCCTGTGACGGTACCGGAAAAATAAAACAAATAAGAGACTATAGTTTTGTTGTGCATATCATGACCTCGTGTCAATGCATAAGAACACCCAGTGAGAGGTGAAGCACCTCAGGCAAGGTCCCCATTAACAAATGCCTGCAGCAAAAAGAAGGGAGCCAAGTATCAAATCGAACTGAAAAATGAAAAGAACTAAAGAATGACAGTGGACTCTCTGCTTCTATTAACTTACATTAATGCATTTTACACCACCCTTGATTTGGCAACTACATAGTCTTGCTGACAGGAAATGATATAGGCTTCAAATAAAATGCAATGAATGCTAAAATGTTCACATACGATGAGCAATATCCTCAGCAGGTTGTATCCACACATGACAATGAGAAGTCATTTATGCCAGAGCAAAGGAAAATAATAATTCATTTCACATACTATACATATTTCAATCTAACTCTATAATTGTATACATTCTAAAAAGTAAACTGTTTTTATATTTCACTTGAAAAATGTCACACTATTTCTTGAAATGACTGTTATTCTTACTTTCTCCATTGCACTTGGAGTTACTAAACACATTAGAAATACATGTGAGACTAATAGAGGGGTTTATGTCTGTTAGTGTTTGACGGTTTAAGTGTATTATTAAACCTTGTCTCTGTGAGTTCCATTAGGCTGCTCCTATTGAAAAGCTGGACCCCTTTGAATCACTTTTGGAGCAGATCTTGATGTGAAGATTAGTGTGTTCTAGGTTATTGCTGGATGTTGAATAAAATTAGTTTTTCAATACAATTTTACTCTCTGAAGCCATGTCTTTTCTAATTGTGTTTTTTTTTTTCAAAAATATTGCCTATGTTTTGGCATTTTTATAGTTAATTAAAACACAAGATGTATTTATCATTTTCAGTATTGCTGGTTTAAATATATAGTAATTAAACAAATACAATTTCAAGAATCTATCTGTCTGTCTATCTATCTATCTATCTATCTATCTATCTATCTATCTATCTATCTATCTATCTATCTATCTATCTATCTATCTATCTATCTATCTATCTATCTATCTATCTATCTATCTATCTATCTATCTATCTATCTATCTATCTATCTATCTATCTATCTATCTATCTATCAATCTCTCTATCTGTCTGTCTATCACTGGCTGTAAAAAGTAAATGGACTGTGGTGGATCAAAAACCAAAAACCAACTAAACACAGTCTCCACCCCATGTCTTTATTGATTAGCGCGAGGCTGCCCGGCTTGTCAATAAGTAATTGCATTACATGACTAATAAAAATGAATCAATCAATTAAGGGCTATAATCTGACAACCACTAACCTGATGCACCACAGAGCCCACTTAAATCAAACCACCACCACCCACTGATCAATCCATATGGACACATCTTCATCATCCGCCGTGGAACATACATGGACACATACACAGATCCACAGAACATAAAATACAGGCACAAAAACATGTGAGAAGTTATGTAAGCTTAAATGAAGTTTAGCATTTAGAAACGCTCCATGGCCTGATTGTGGAGGAATGTTTGTGATGGTTTCAGAAGGAATAGTCATTCAATTATAATCACATCCAGCCATCACATAATATAAACACACAGTGAGCTGACATTCTGGGTCCATTAGTTTAATATATTAGCATTGTTGCACTGTCTTAGAGATGAAGAAATTGAATTGTACATTTAATGTTCCACAACAATCAAAACAATAGCTACAGTTATGCCAAAAGGAAAGGTCAATTAAAATGACAAAAGCAATATAATTCAGCGAACTATCCATCTGTAAGATATGCACAAACATCTTTACCTTTTTGGATAAGTGGCCAATGATAACTGATGCTAATCACTGCATTGTAACAGGAAGAAAGTGTGCATGAAATGAACCACAAATCATGTCTGTTTCAAGTCAATTTGGAATAAGTGTAGAGTTTATTGTGTGACAGCTTTACCAAGAGTTTTAACGACAAACATGTTATCTGTGTTACTTCAGGTTGGTCTTGGTTTCTTAAAACCACATTTTTAGGGGATTGGTGCCAATGACAATGACAATCATCTCATCCTCAACACTGTTATTTTAAATACTTTGTGGGCTGGGCTTTGTGTTGCCTCACTCACTGGTCTCACCATGGTCCTGTATAATTCATGAGTACAACACTGGTGTGGCCTTCTTAGTCACAGGATGTGAGAAGGTAAAGATCGACAGGAAAAAGTAATTAAATAAAAATAAAATAAAATAAAAGTCATATAGAATGGTATAGTGGTCCCTGGAGAAGTAGGTACACACTTTTTTTCCCAAAAAAAAAAAAAAAGGAGTCCAGAAAAATTGCATTTAACAAACAGTAGAATATAAAACTACTCTTTTTATATTACCCAAAAATCCATCAGTAGGATTTGCTCACTATTATAAAATGATCAGATTAATACAAAAAAGAAATACATGAGAAAAAAGATAAAGGAAATGTATATAGGAAAAATGCAGAAATAAATCTGGAGAAAAAAATTCAAGAAGCAAAAAAATAATGAATACAGGACAAAGTAAATACATGTGTATAGTCCCACTATGAAAAATCTGGTCCGATATAATATATTAACTGTATTTTTTTGTGTGTTGTGTGTGAAGAATTGGAACATTCCCAAAATGTTATGCAACAAACTTTCCATCAGTTTAGCAAGGAATGGCAGATCTTATTCTGCTACAAGGAATGAAACCCAATGTTCCCTGTAGGCCTCGTCCATTGCTCTGTAACCTTCCCTGCCCTTTCCCATCAATTTAATCACCCCTCTAACTATTTTAATGGTACCATCAACCTCTGCACTCACAACACACACACACACACACACACACACACACACACACACACACACACACATACACACACATACACACACACACACACACACACACACACATACACACACACACGCATACACACACACACACACACACATACACACACACACACACACACACACACACACATACACACACACGCATACACACACACACACACACACACACACACACACATACACACACACACTATAAGAGGTGGCAAGTTGCCCTTTTCTCCCTGGTGATCCCCCGTCTCCAGATCACATCACTTCAAATCACACTCCCAAACATACATAAACTTACATTCTGCACTTCCACAATCAGTCCACACCACCCACTGGAGCAAAGAGGCAGAAAGACAAGATGTCACTCAACCCTGACCTTGCAGCCCAGGAGGCAGGTAGGTTCATAACTGTTGTCAGGGCAACACTGCGGGGTGTCTTTCAGGTGTCACAAGTGATGGAGAAGGTAACCCACTCTCATCACTGCATTGCTGAATATGGATCGTTCCATGTGGTTACACTCCTACTGTTCATAGTGCCCTCCTTTCACCAATCTTGCTCTAGTTACAGACACAGGTAGTGGGTCTCTGAACCGCTGGTGGATCCGACAGTCAACAACTTCTCCCAAAGGGGCAAAACTGTTTTTTTTTTCTCTTCCAATAGAGAGAATCAAAGGTCCAGAGTCATCAAACTGAAAGACAACTGTCCTGCTGAAGCTACTTCCCTGTCTTGTCTATTGGCAGCAATTACATATGCATCTGCCTGCCTCTGAGTGAGCCAGCAAGACAGACAGCTTGGAGAATGAGGGCTGATAAACGCCCCATTAGACAGGTAATTGCCAGAGTATTCTTTAAATCTTAATTACATTACAAGTCAACAGTGATGCCATCGTGTGATAAAGAGACAGATGTTCAACAAATATAATGTTTTTAGCCTTTTGTGTAGTTAAGAGATTACAGTATAAATATACAATTAGCTCAGTTAAAGTAAAAACAGTCATAATAAGAGTGTGTATGTACATGGTTTATCCATAATGGATTCATGAATACATAGGATAACTCTGAATGTTTACAACGATTCACAGTGAAGTAAGAGGCGACGACTCCCCTGGGTTCGAACTTGCTCAGGTTCCGATGGCAAGGGTCTCGGGACCCGATTATAACTGCTTGCAGTTGTAGTTATTTTTATTATCATTATTGCTGGTGTGAATATTGATAGTTCTTATTGTGATATTGCGATGTTGTTTTATATATATATTTATATAGATATATATATATATATATATATATATATATATATATATATATATATATATAGATATAGATATTGTGATGTTATTATATTTATCTTTTACTTGGTTTGTATGTGCATGTGAGGTGAATTGATCCAAAGCACTTGATTTTTTTTTTTTCATATATTATGTTGACAGGATGTTAAACCATAGTTTTGAGGTGAAGGAGTGGGCTTGCAATTTTTTTTTACTTCCACCCACTCTTTTTCAAATGTAAAAATGAAGCACTGTTTTGTTTTGTTTTTACATGTATATGTTTTTTTTATATATATTTTTGAGTGCAGTTGTTTTATTTGTTGCACATTTGAAATAAATTGAATCGAATTGAAAAAGAGCAATTTATCACTGGTGCAATGTTTGCCGTGGCCAGTTGTGACAAATGCCTAAACATTTTTTTTGCCCTTTTGTTTTGTTAAAGGGATAAACACAGGCTGGAAAAAAAAAACCTCATATGCCCTTTTCATGCTTAATAGGTTCTCCATTTGCAGACTCGGGCCATAATACTGTGTGGTAATGAATAAACTCAAATCCACATAGCAGTTCTCCTACTGCAATTTACTATTATTACCACAGCTGAAATAGCTGTTTTGGCAAATGAACACAGCACAACATGGCAGCCAAATTCAATTGATCACTATGAAAGGGTCAAAGATTCACCAGTCTTTCAGCAATTTCTGTATAGATGAAACTCAACACATCATGACCACCTAATAGCTTTCCATTGGGGGCCTGAAGCATCCAGAGCCCTGTGCAGAGGGGTAAAGATTTACTCAAGAAGTAATTAAAATAGCAGTGAATGCAGGATACTGAGACTTATTAAAGTAACACAAGGTGCTGCCTTTAATTTCTGCATTCAGGTTTCAGTCATTTCCTGAAAGTAGCAAAGGGAATAGGATCCAGTGAAAGGCATCATGTGAAAATGGAGTGTTATGAATGCATAGAGAGTGGCTGCTCTGTTTTTGGAGTGCATACGTTACTCATGGGAGCACCAAGGGTGATGAATGTGATGAAGCTCATCTTCATTTTGACAGTTTCCCCTTTGTCGATAATGACATTAAGTGATGTGAGTCAATCTAGCGTGCTTCTATTTCCTGGCCTCTACATGGAGATGCTTCCTGATTGGCCCCATGCTGTATCTAACACCTTTTTAAGTTTGTTGATGCAGCGGTTAAATTGATTGAAATTGATTTACTCTACCTAATGGAAAGAGTTAACAATAGCAAACTACTGTGTTCAACTTTTCACAGGGAAATAAAAAAAAAAAGTGTTTTCTTTCCACAAGTCCACATATCAAGATAGCAGACAGACCCAAAGGACATTTGCCTAGTCAAGTTTGTGGATTCCTCCTGTCATTTACCTAATCCTGATGTTCACACTCCAATGGAAAGACTTGAGGGACAAGGAGACTGGTGATGAGAGGATGAGAGACAGTGAGAGACCAGGGTTGTGATGGCTGTCTGTGGATGGTCCCAGGAGTGTGAGGAGGGTTGGGGCTGGCTGGACTGGGTTGGCCGGAAGCTGGAGCATGCCTGACAAGCCGCATCGGAGCCACTGACACATTTCTGAGCCTGAGCGCTGACTGAAGTGGACACTACAGGACGCAGCACAGCCAGAATCTCAAACACAATCATCCAGGAAGGGCCATTTCCACGCCATTACAACAAATTCACAGTCACATTCAGAAAGTAATAAACAGGTTCAGAAAGAAAGAAATGGCACTAGGACAGGAAATGAAAAACTTGGTGGCATATTATTTCAAAACTTATATGTTCATTATTATAATATATTATTATAATATATTATTATTATTATTATTATTATTATTATTATTATTATTATTATTATTATTATTATTATTATTATTATTATTATTATTATTATTATTATTATTATATAATGATAGTACCATCCATAAATTGCCAAAATTACCAACTTATCATACTTACATAATTCAGGATGTCCCCAAAAACTTAACATTATTTGACATGTCCATATCGGAGTGATTACATGATGCGGAGGAATTACACTTAATAGGATTTATTTTGGCCATAAAATGTTATTTCTACAAACTTCAGATGAAAAATTCTGGTTTGGGTCCTTTTTTCCCCTTGAAACATCCAGATCTGCTTTCCTGTTGGCACTTGTTTATGAAATGTCACCATTTCTAATTTACATCTCACATTCACATTTGACTGAGTTTGAACATACATCAGTACATAGAACACCTTTTCTATTGCAGAAAGTAACATGTCTATTCCTGACAGCAGAACAGTGAAGATTATGACTTAAAAAAAAAAAAAAAACAGCAAACAAATTTTAAATAGAATATTCGGTGATAAAATGATGTAAGTTATTTTGGGACACCTTGTATATCACAATGCAAAATAACAATAATAATAATAATAATAATAATAATAATAATAATAATAATAATAATAATAATAATAATAATAATAATAATAATAATAACAATAATTTAATTTAAAAAAACAGTCACCCCTGCAGTAAGTTTATAGCACAGCACAGAAGAGTAATCACTTCTATAACTAAATACTTATATATACAATTGTTAATTTATTCTTTTAATATAAAATATTCATAATATGCAAATCCATATCAATTATTGCACTGTTTTGAATGCATTGCACTGTTAATGGATGGACCTTTTTGCACAGTTTATTTGTAGCAGTTTCTGTTGTGGATTCTGACAGCTGCAGGAAGGAAAGACCTGTGACATCTCTCTTTTACAAACTTAGGGTGTCTCATTCTATCACTGGAGGAACTCCTCAGTGCAGGCAGTTTCATAGGGTGGAAGTATTGGCCTATGAGGATGTTTGGCTGTCAACCTCCTCCTGACCACCTCCTCTACAGGTGCCAGAGGTCATCCCAGGGTGGAGCTGGCCTCCAGCCGGTAGCAGCAGGGGTTCTTGAGATTGGGAGTCTTTGGAACCGGTACCACCCAGGATGTCTTACAGAAGTATGGTATCCTCTCCACTTTCAGTCCCAGGTAGATCAAATGTCCAGTCATCCCACATCCTGAGCATTACCTGAGGAACCTGGAACAAAGGCCATCTGGGCCTGCAGCCTTCCTGGTCTTCATCTCCTGGAGTTGGTTCCTTACCTGGAGGAGTGAGAGGGACAAGCAAAGGGGACTGTGCGCCATGAGCATTTTTGAAAATGTGTTGTGATGTGTATTGTGTTAACTGGAGCTCTATGCAGCCACATTATGGCTGCAGTGGTAATAAACGTGGAGGCTTTGTCTCTTGCTACTGCATCTGCGCGGAGCTCCACCTCCCATAATGCACGTTGTAACAAATTTTCAAAAGTGCCCGAGTGACCTACAGACTCTGCCTGTAAACAAATGGCTTGTTTGTGGTGGGGTACACTTTGAGGAAGGAAAGAGAATCAGATACGTAATCACAGAAAGTCTTACATATCCATCATGCTTAGCAGGGCTGGATGTAGGATGGCAAGTGGGGGCAATGCTCCAGTAAAGGCCATGGCTGCCCCTCCAACAAGATGACATAAAAAAAAAACAAAAAAAAAAAATTACCTCTGGCATGAAAGAAAAAGGTTTTTCTCCACACTCCCTAAAAACCTTGATATGATCCACCAAAAGAAAAACAAACAAATAATAATAAAATAAAATAAAAACAGATCACTCAGACACTCAACTGCAACTGCTGCAACTAATGGACTTGATCATTTGTGGGCGGAGCACAACAAGGAGCCAACCTCTACCTCTGTCACTTTATTTCAAAGAGTACAGATGCTGGTTGAGAATATAGAAAGGAAGGAATATGTTGTTTTTAGTGGTTGTGCATCCTCAGTCATTCACTGTTTCCCCTCTTTATTGTTTACGTTTTGGTCATATTTTGGTCAATAGGGTCTGTGTCAACAGGATACGTCTTTAGTGCTGTCAGCAACGACTTTCAATACAAGGCCTGTAGTTCAGCGTCTTCAGCGATAAAACATTTTGCAGAGAGAGACCACTTGTTTGAGTTAGAAATAGAGTTGGAAAATTTTTAGAACAGCACTGCTGTCATGAGGGGTGAGATGGAAATAGGGTGTTGAAGGAAGAACAGATTTAATGACAACGGAACCAAAATATGACAGTGACAAGATTAAAACAGAAACAAAACCTGGGGGAAGCTCAGCCAGAGTCCGTGGTGAAGCAAAACTGTCCAGGTTATGGCAAGCTGAGATTAGAAACACACATGACAGGGTTATGGGGGTGACAAAAGTGAAATGGTCCCGCACCAGAAACTGCAAACTTCACTGCTTAAATAGCTGCAGATCAGCAACGACTTGCAGCTGCACGGTGTGGTCCAGTTGAAACTGCTGAGGAACTGGGGGAAAGGTTGTGACAGCTGTTCTTATCAATGTCACAATTCACTTATTGACCAATCAAAAGCAAGGAGGAGGTGGGAAAACCACAGTCAACAACCACAGAAATGAACGGTGGTGTATTTAGACCAGCTGTTATTTATGACCTTTCACTGAAGGGGTAGCGACTCAGAGTTAAAAGCAAAGGCATGGACAGATGTTGCAGCATAAGTTGGGCTGCCTGGTATGTATATTTACTGATTTTAAAGTAGTTTTGTATGCTGATAACAAGGTGTTAATGTTTACACATACAATGGATCTAACACGGAAGTTTGTGACATTTGTGTAACTAAGCAACAACAGGCGCTCACTGGGGGAAAGTGTTCTTTAAAAACTCACCCTGTGGACACAGGCTCATATGTGTAAATTTCTGGTTGTTAAACCTTGGCACGACACTGACTATGCTAGTGCTAATGCTAATGCTAATGCTAGTGTTAGAGCCAAATTATAGAAAGTAGTTATGATTAATATTTTTGAGTTTGAATAAGTCTGAAGAATGTTTGGTGATGTTTTGGACTATTTATAATTTGGATGTGCAGATTTAGAACTGTGTTGTTGGTGCTGAGTTTTGATTGGTTAGTGTGTTTCTATGGATACATGTAGTTTGGAGTGAGAGACGTGCTGTTCAGTTGACATGAGTGCTGTTATGAAGGCACATCGTTTTTTGACCGTGTCTGTGTCCTGTAGCTTATGACAGAATGACTATGTTGATCAGCTAATATTGTTTTTTGCTCTTTTATACTAAGATGATCTGTTTGTTTTACTGAGACGTGCAAGAATAAAAGACAAAAAGTGGCTTGAATATGGATGAATTTGTGAGAGCTTTTGCACAGAAAGCAGAAGACTGATGTTGTAATTATTGAACCATGTTATGCTACATGTCACATAACGACAGAAAATATACACAAAGAAGTAAAAGGAAAAAAATAACCCCAAAACAATTTTTTTAAAGTAATGTGATAGACAGATAAATATAGATAAAGTGACATGACACACGATTAATATATAGACAAATTCATTTGACGATAGGTGAGGTTTGGGGAATTTAAACATGGTGCCTTATGGTGCAGATAAGAAGTCCACCCCTTGGGGATTCTACTGTCCCACCAACTACCTGATTCTAAATCTGGGGACTGATGCTTAGGTTATGGCTCAGATTTGAAAGATTTCCTGAAAAATCGTTAACAAAAATCATATGGAGCATTAATATTAATCCAAATCCTGGGTGTATGTTTAAATGGGTGAACAATTTATTGACAAAACATTTCTTTTACAACATAGAGTTATTATATAAGACCGTCTAGACATGGGTCTACTCTCTCTAGCTGTTTTGTTATTCAAAGAAACATACTAAAAGCTCATTTCTGTGCCAAACTCTCCAGCAAGGCTCATGAAGTGAGGAAAAAGGATGAAAATCTGACACAAAAACTCCCTGAATATCATCAACAGCATCTGCATGGCATGTGTTAATTATTCTTGATGAGTGAGTTTTCAGTGAAGCTTGCGTAGCTAGCTGTAGCCGTATGTGATTGCCAATGTGTGGTTGTGTACAAAGTCACTGTATTTCTTTTTCCTCCTTTGCTGCTCTGTGAACTACAGATGCTGATTTTGTCCTGAATACTTGCAACTAAAGCTGTTCTACGATGATGCACAGCCAGTGTTGCTAAAAATATGTTTGCTCCAATAACACGTCACATTTATTATAAAAGCATGATGTGCTTAAGAGGTTAATGCTTTTGAACCAGCAAGAGCAGACTTTTTGTCCATTTAAGGGCAACACACTAAGGCCTTTTGTCTTTTTTAAAGAAGGATCCATTTAATGAACTATTCAATTACATCCGGTAGTCACAGTGAATTTTATCTACTTATATTTAGAGTCCCTAAGATTATTTCAGGTAGTTTTAGGCTCTACTAAGTCCTGAAGGGTGACTCTCGGTGTTCTTCTGTTTAGCTGGTGACAAGAAGTGCAGTATGTTGCAGTTGAACACTGTGCAAACAATGACCCATGAAAACAACCCTGGCCTTTCAACATGGAATCAGTCAATTTAAAACCAAACAGAAGAGGTTAATGTATTAAACCCACACACACACACACACACACACACACACACACACACACACACACCCACATACATATATCATACATAACTAAACATCCACTTAAGCCCAAACATCAAGGATCAGTGTCTTTTTACAGCCTGGGATACTACATATGTATATAGAAGTAATAAGGGCTACACACCTGGACCCTTGTAGAGCCTAACTATTGTTAAGGTGGACTGACATTTAAGGGAGAGCAAGTAACATATTGGATATGATGGAAACAATACCCACAAATCAAAATAACAGTTCTTGACAGCTAGTAAAAATGATTACAAGAGTAAAATAGTGCAGGGAACAACCCATTAATGTTATTTTTCTGTCTGTTTATGTTTATGTATTAAAAGTTCTTGTTTAAAGTAAAAGTGAGGCTTTTATTGTTTTTCAAAGAGCTTTGCCAGTGAGTGGGTGTCTAGACAGTACTTGATCTGTGCGGGAAAAAGAAATAGAACCTTTCAAATGTTTCATATAGACTTTGAGAAAATAAGTTCTATCATTCTCTAAAAAAAAAAAAAACTTGCTTATTCAAGTTTCTTTTATATACGAGAGAAGGTTTGGTTAAACCGGCGAGTGCAAATTGCTCTCACTCACTTTGCGCCACTACTCTTCCACCTGGTATCCCTGTGCTTCAATCTCTGGAAACATCTTTTCTGAGATGGGCTTGCACTGGGAGATTCATTTGGGCCTGGAATTGCACACATCACCGCAATATTGAATCTAACCAAGCCAGACTGCAGCAAAAGGACATTTGGACTGGGTGAGATTGGATATTCTAGTAGTTCAATAAGTTTGAGGGTAGGTCTGGATGGGGTTAGAGGCAATTATTCATGTTCAGCAGTGAAGTTGGCCAAAGTCTGACAGACTTTTAAATAAAACAACACATCTAAATGGTATCATTACTCCTATCAGTGGAGCTGATGAAGCCTTATGGATAAAGCGTGTGTTGGTATTTGACTCAAAAGAAAAATACCTAACCGCTTCTTCTTCATGAAAGGCTTCCAAAGACATGGCAGAGAATATTCATTGATATTATTCTGCTCTAACTCCTTTTTTATTTTTCCTGTTTAACCATTTCCATGGATCCATTTTCCTCCATATTTTTAAACAGAGAAATTGTTTGTTAAAGGTCATCATTGTTAATTATACACCCCGCAACCATAAATGTCCTTTATGCTTGCAAGTCAAGAGCTGTGTTCATAAACTGTTTCCTAAATGAACAGACAGTGTTGAATCTTTAATGTACCATTATTGTTCTTTGAAGCACACTCTCTGAAATGCTACAATTTGAGCATGATCATTTCTAACTTAAGTAAGGGGAAATTTCAAGTCTATTAAGCATGAACGTGTGAAGTCCTTCGACAGTGTCATTTTAAGAGGAATGACAATGTGCGTAGAGTAATTTTAACCACATTTCACACACTTCTTTTTCCTTTATTCTAAATTGCATTAGTTCAATGGACTTAAATAATTCAGGCATTTAATTCACCTCTATATCTCTGACAGGCAGGGCCATTATGATTACAGACCATGTATTTTATTATAATTACAAATTCAAGCAAAAGCAACATTTTGGGGAAAAATACTATCGACAAGAAACTATTTTAACATGGGTGAAATCTTCTTGACTTTGCTGCTTTCTTTACAGATACAATATTAGGGATAAGACAGACAGTCTGGAGCTCCAGCTCAGTAAAGATGTTTTTATCATGTGCGCCTACCTGTCCATCAGTTAATCTGGAACACTTTGCCCTTCTAGATTACACAGCACTGATGAAAACTCTTAAACAGCTAAAGTCCACAACATGCTGCCTTGACAATCTGCCTACCAAATGTTTTAAAAATGTTTTAACTGTATATCTTCAGATATAGTGCAGATAGTAAACAATTCTCTTCAGTCAGGGCAGTTTCCCCAGGCCTTGAAAACTGCAGTAATTAACCCTCTTCTGAAAAGGCCTAATCTGGATGCTTCAGTAATAGGGAACTACAGGCCCATATGAAACATCCTGTTTTTGGGAAAAATCATTGAATGAGTTGTCTTCATGCTTTCTTGGTGCAAAACAGTCTTTATAGTGACGTTCAGTCTGGATTCCGAGCACACCACAGCACTGAGACTGTACTGATCAAAGTGTTAAATGACATTCATCTGAATAACGATGCATCCAGAACTTCTGTCCTTGTACTATTGGACCTCAGTGCCGCATTTGATACAGTTGACTACAACTTACTGCTTGACAGACTGGAAAAGTGGGTGGGACTTAGTGGCACTGTGTTAAACTGGTTCAAATCCTATTTACAAGGTAGGGACGACTTTGTCTCAGTTGGTAACTACAAGTCAGTGAGTACAAAGATGCTGTGTGGGGTTCCCCAAGGGTCCATTTTGGGACTGTTTCTGTTCAATATCTATATGCTGCCCTTGGCTCAGATCATAGAGCATTTCAACATTTCTTACCACACATACGTCGGTGGCACAACTTTATATTTCTGTGACATCACTCGACTGGATGTGGATGGAAGTGGATGTGCCTGAACTTCCTCCAGCTTAATGCGGACAAAACAGAAGTGATTGTTTTTGGCCCCAAAGAAGAAAGGTCAAAGGTCAGTGTTCACCTTGAGTCTATGTCACTGAACCCCACAAACCAAGCCCGAAATGTAATCTAGTCTAATTAATGACTCAGACCTGAAATTTAACAACCAATTAAAAGCTATTATCAAATCTGTCTAGTACCACCTGAAGAACATCATTAAAACCAAGGGGTTTCTGTCCAAACCAGACACAGAAAAACTCATTCATTCATTCATTCATTTTCAGTAACTTAGATTAATATTATGATGTCTTCACTGATCTAAACAAAAAAACAACCAAGCAGCTACAGCTGATCCAAAGGACTGCTGCCAGAGTCCTGACCAGTACCAAGAAACTGGATCACATCACACCGGTCCTCAAATCCTTACATTATCTTCCTGTGGGTCAAAGGATAGAATTCAAAATCTTACTCCTGGTCTATAAAGCACTAAACGGTCTTGGACCCAAATACATCCTAGACCTGCTGGTTCCCTATGAAGCATCCAGAGCCCTGAGGTCATAGGTCATCAGGAACAGGTTTCCTCTGTGTTCCCAAAATCAGAACCAAACAAAATGCAGCATCATTCAGTTGTTCTGCTCCTCACCTGTGGAAAACACTACCTGAATACCTGAGGTCTGAGAAAAACTGTCAGTTCATTTAAATCAGGCCTGAAAACATTACTTTTACTGAGATTCTTAATGGGTTTTTAAAAAAATGTTTTTATGTCTCTGTTCTAATTGTCTTTTAATGCATCTTAATCATTTAAATTTTCTTATATGTTTAACGTAAATCACCTAAATCACCAGATTTGTTGTAACCAATCTCTGCCAGAAAACTACACCAAGCTGCTTTAAATATACAAGAAAAAGGAAAAAAAAAAACACCTTAATCATCACATTACTAATGAGGATCATTAGCATTAGTGAAAAAGAGCAAAATCACTTCTTTCACTTTGATGAGATTTTTAAAAGTCCTGATTGTGATAATTTTTGAGAAGATTGGATCTCCTTTTCCTAATGCCAGATTACATTACCATCATTTCTGGTGCTGTCCACGGTTCTGGTGCATAATGACGTCTGATTTATGGGTGATGCATCAGGATAATAGCCAGAGATTTGGGCCATTTTTTCCGCATGTTACGCAAGCACATAATGTAATCTATATGATTTAATGGAACGCAAGATAAAACACTGAATCAAAAAGATGCATTGCAGTGTGCACTAATGGAATATGTAAGTGAATCCTGAAATGTAGAACAGTATCTTTAGTGCACTTACCAGGAGCTGAGTGTGCTGGCTGATATTATTTGTTTGCTCTCAGAGTGATCGGAGGCTGTGCTGCTGGGCTGTGGGGATGCAGCTTGATGGACGTTGAGAGGTGCTTGGCTGTGGCCTACTGTAGTGGCTGATCTGTCTGGGATCAATAGCAGCTAATTACAGCCCACATTGATCCAGAAGGCGCACTAATTTAGAGCCGAGTACAGGCCCTCTCCATACAGAGCCAGTGATGCAACTCCAATCCCAGCCCTCTGGCCCTCCAAACATCTCACTCAGCAGCTCATTATCTCTGAGGAGCAACTAGTGGGGCATTCGTGTCTCTCCAGGGATTGGCTCCGATGGTGGAAGACTGGATACCTGTGTGAGACATTATAGATTGTCAGGTGTCATCAGCTCCTGCATCGTCGCTCCTGTCAGTTATGCCACCAAACAGTAACTTATTTACCTTATTTTGTAATTAGTAAGGTAAGGTCGTTTTGAGTGAAAGCACAACATGTTACATTTCATTTAGGGTGAAATGTATGAAATGTTTCCATGTTTGTTCCCTTAAGCACAGTTAGTGTTTGAGTCTGCTTCATTTGTTACCGATTCCATTTCTATGCTAATGGAAACTAACGTTCTACACTGTTGGTGCCAAAAAAAGAGCTAAGGAGTGGCAATAAGGCAGGATTTTATATGCATCTACACATCTGTCTAAGGAGGACTGTCTGTTGGATCTCCATTAGCTTCAAAATGCAATTTATTTTGTAGACATCCTGTTGTTTAATAATATCAATGTGAGATAATATCTTCACATTTGACTCAAATATGCACTTGAATACATTCAAAATGTTTCTGTCAATGGTTGCCGGTCACCTGCTTTTATGTCAAATAAAACACTGAAATTTCTCATTTTAATTTTTAGTTTGGCTAAGAGGGTTTCAATAATGGCTTTCAAATGCAGAAAAATAAGATTAATAACACACACTTCACCAAGTAACCAAGTACACAAATATTACATAAAGAACCTGTAAATTATCCATATGGACAATGCACATTAGCCATTTTGGAATAACATCCATTCAACTGACTGTATTTTTTAACTGAATAACATTGTGAACCAATATTGGAAACAAAATAAGCTGTTTATGACAGTATTAGAAATGTTAAAAATTCTAACAGAGAAGAAATGTTAGGGTTGGATTTGTGGGAATTAATTTTACAATTCTTTGGTCAGCAATATTTTTAAATCCTGTGACTACCTACAGTTAACACCCCACTTACACAAATAGTTCTTCCTGTGACATCAATGGAAAAATAGTCTCAGTTTCAGCTTTTCTTTATCCATAAACCAACAAAATGGATTACATTCACCCTTTAAAAGGTCTAAGAATTATGAGGCATAGATATTAATACATTTGTATATGTGTTATCTTGTTGACTTGATATATTAAATCATTACAACAACATTGTAATTTATAGAAACCCATGATGGTCTAATTTTTGGTCTGTTAACCCTTTGATGTTATTTGCACCTATTTCAATAATACACACACACACACACACACACACCTATGTACAAAAAGAATATAAAATATATAATATATACAAAAACACACCAACTCTTAAATTTAACAAAGCAAACAGATACGACCTTTACATTAGATCATTACTGCACTGATATACTATATTACTTTAATTCTTTTTATTTGTGCTGTCGATTCTTAAACAACCCTCAGTTTGTTATAGTATAAAGACTAAATGGAGTTTCAATGGTCTGATGAGTCCAGATTGACCCTGGAGGGCAGGAGTCCATTCAGGTCTAATCTAAATTGAGCAACACTATGTGTCCAAAACAGCTGAATGTGAAAATACTGGACCAGGTTTGAACATCAGTGGATTATTTTTCTATGCTGATGACAGACATATTCCAAGATGAAAACACTAGGATTTATCAGAATCAAATTGTTAGAGTGGTTCAGGGAGCGTGAGACATCATTTTCACACATGGATTAACCACCAGAGCCAAGATCTTAAACTCATTAAGAGTCACAGTTGGCCAACTCTGCTATCATCAGTAAAAAAAATATGTTCGTGAAAGAATAAAAGAACTTTAAATGGAAATAAATGTGACATTTATAGTGACATTGCATATATATTGTGTGGCATAAAGGAACCTGCAGTGATTGCAACCTCTACAGTACACAAAACTAAAAAGTGTGACCATATTAATGAAAATAAAATCTTACCTAGTCATCTCTAAACATGATTTTTCCCCGCGTCACAAGAATGCTGAAATGAACGAGTAGCACAGTCTCATTTTTAATGCCATCTATAAGAATACATTTTTTCTTGAATTCATTGTTTTAATAGAGAGACCTGTCATGTAGTTTTTAGATGAAAAATATACAGTTTATGTATACAATTTATTACCTCCAGCAAGGAGGTATTAAATATGGCTCTGTCTGTCTGTCTGTCTGTCTGTCTGTCTGTCAGCAGGATTATGCAAAAACATTCTGCACGGATTTTGATGAAACCTACAGGGATGAAAGGTAATGGGTCAAGGAAGAACCCATTACATTTTGAGCAATGAAGGTCAAAGGTCAAGGTCACACAAAAGGTCAACATCTAAAACACATCAGTGGTAATATCGCAGGATTGCAGGGTTTTTTTGTTTGGGTTTTTTTTTATTCACATCGTCTCACCTTCGGACATCAGATGGGTCAACACCTATGGCTCCATCACGTCATGTTTTGATGTCATATGACACCATATCAAGCCCTGGCGGAGGTCTGTTCACTGTTATTATTTATTATTATTATTATTATTATTATTATTAGTAGTAGTAGTAGTAGTAGTAGTAGTTGTAGTAGTAGTAGTAGTAGTAGTATTAGTAGTATTATTATTATAATACATAACAGTATTTCTCATCCTCATACTCACCTATCATTATAAGGTGAAGAAAAGTTAAGCTGTAGCTCCTTATTCAAACCATCTGGATAAACAGTACTCATTTGATATATCCATTTGGCTTCCTGTTGCAGTGTGCATGTATGTGCACATTTTGGCTTGTGTGTCTCTAAGATCAAGGCACCAATCTTTTCATCTGCTGCCCTACTGCAAGCTTTGATCTGACATTTCAGTGTTGCACCTTCTGTTCATGCATCGTTGTGTTCACACATTGCTAAATCTGTACTGCCATTGACTTGGAGATGGGTGGTATAAGTTAGTTGGTAAAAGTGAGGAGCGGTCAATCATCAATTCCAACATCACCTGATGAGCACAAATATAGAAAGGCAAAGTAGATAAGTGGCCAAATGCTCATAAAACCAGCTCACATAGAATCCAGACATAAGCAGTTTAATGGTGTTAGATGCATCTGTCCTTGAGCGTGCAACCTCTGTTTTACAATAGCGCTCGGCTCACAGTGAGCTCTGTTTTTACCATTCTGTCTTAGTATTTTCAACACTATTCAACTCTACAAGATTGCCTCACTCTGCAGCTATTATAGCACATCACCACTCTTCCAGAATGAGCGTTTTCACTCACACACCTATCCCTTTCCTTTCCTGTTTTTCATCCGTCTCACCCCATTTCCGTCTCTTGCTCCAATTGCTGGATCACCCCAGGCTCTCCTAAAAGTCTACATTCACTGCTTCTGAATTTAGCTTAGGGGTGGAGTGGGGGCGGGGGTGTAATTGCTTTTTGTGCCATGGAGTGGTCATCTAATAGCAGTGGTAAGCACATGCATGCACATAGACACACACAAATGAACACCTCCTTTTTTTTATATGTACAGCATAGGTGTACATGCAGAAACATATATAGGAAATCTTTATTATTATTTTATACGAGCTTGAGTGTCTCCCACTGATGTGTCAGACTGTTCTAATGAGGTGATGAAAAGGGCACAAGATACTTTTTTTTCCTTTTTTTTTTTTTTTTTTTAACTATGCACTACACCTCAGATATTCATGAGAAAAGAACAATCCATAGCTTAAATGGTGGGGGCTACAATTGGGAAATTAGAAAAGCTATCAAGTGTATTCTCAGATTAAACCTCCATTCTCAAATTAAATCAAGTAATAAGGAAGCAGTTATACTGTAAAAAAATACAGTTATAATTCATAATGACTGTTATCACCCCAGAAAAATAAGGTCAGCTGACTTGAAACTGGTCTGTACAAAGCAAGCCACAATAAATCATTTTCAAAGTATTGCTCTTACATCTTGTAAAACCCTGCTGAGAAATCTCACACACCACAGTAAATCACAAGCTCACAAAATAGTCAAAATAAACACAGCTGGCTCATAATTTTGTATTCCATCATAAAATCATGTCATGGTGTTTTGGAATATTTGGGATGTTAGCTAAGATATTCAAGCGCCCTTTAGATATCGACCCAGAAACAATAAAAATAAACAGACATAACCCCATTCCAACAACAGCTAATGTCGTAGTACCTTATAGAGGCTGAAAAACGAATATTGAAGACTTGGAAAGATGAAGAGGGTGCATCACTGAAACTGTGGATTCAGAAAAGGTCAGAAATGTTCCATTTGGAAAAGAGTCATTGTGTTTTTATGGATAAATTCTACACCTTTTAAAACATTTGGACATAATTTGAGGTCTATCTCAATGAGAGATGAGGAGGGAAGTGTGCTTAAATGCTTCTGGGAAGGAGTGAGCTGGGGGAGAGAGGTGTGGGGTTGGAGGGGGATGTTTTGTTTGGCTGTTTGATTTGTCTTTTTTTTTCTTAAAAAAGGGGAAACAAACCAAACGTAGAACAAAACAAGTGGTGTCACGTGCACGAAACTACACTCCTTGCAAACATTTTAGCTCCTAATGGACATCTCCGTCTCAAAATGTGAGACTATGGGTTACGAACTTTCAAGGTTGGTCAAGGTCAAAGTTCATGATACCATTTTGGAGCCTATATGTAGTTTCCTATTTGTCAACAATAGTACCATCGCAGTATCACTGCTTTTGTTGTAGTTACAACCATTTAAAATGTATTCAAAACTTATTTATTTTATTATATTAACATGGAGCAGCTTTCAAACTTTTTTTGTTTTTTGTGGTAATAATCTTATAAGAGCTAAATAACCACTGAGATCCCAGAGTAGTATCTACTCTAAAATATTTAATAGCCTAACTGTTCAACCACCAATCCTATCAATATGTGTAAATAATTCACACTAGATGGAGTTTCTCAGCTTTTCATCACCAGCCATTTGAACTTTCAGAGACAGTGAATATGGAAACACTGTAATGTTCTGCAGCAATGTAGATATTTACTTTTATACTAAGTATTTTAACCCTTCAGGCCTATCTTGCAAATTACAGTTTGGTCCATGTAATTATTTTATATGTATGGCGATTAACTGGTTTAAACTTTTACAACTACATGTGTATGTTTTCATTCCACTGACAAAAAAGACAAATAAACATTTCTACACAGATGTTGCAGTCATTGACATTGCAATTTTTAAGTTATGTATATGTATATATATATATATATATATATATATATATATATATATATATATATATATATATATATATATATATATATATATATATATATATATATATATATATATATATATATATATATATATATATATATATATATATATATATATATTCTAATGAATGTTTAAATATATTGAATGAAACCTGAATGTAAAAAATTAAATGGTCAAATATATAGTTGTGTTAACATTTCAATGAGTTCAAATGCATTAGAATCTCTTAGATGAGTTCTTTCAGAATCAGCTGATCCAATGCTGTTCACTTCTCGTACATCCCCTTAGCGCTATTGTCTTCAATGCATTTTCTCAGAAACACTTGGTATTGATGCGATTCAATGGAGTTGAGTTGCACAGTTTTTGGATTTTGTACTCCCCCAGGCATTCAGTGGCCTTAGGGATGACTGCTGTGGGCAGGACGCTGAGCTTCTGCATGCTGATTGGATCCTGCTTTGATTGACATGAAGTTTGTCATATAACACTGTCACTGAGAGTTCAGCTCAGACTTTGCAAGAGAATTTGGAAGACAAACTGCAATCCATTTGTTGGCATTTGTTGAATGAGATCCCTTACTCATTTCTGACACTGTAAATAAAACACACTCATAGTATTTCCTTGTTTCAGTTAATTATAATTTGAACATTTCCTTTTTCAAATCCATGGAAAAGATGCTTACTTGGTACAATCGGGTCATAGAGCATTTTACAGAAAAGGAACAAAGGAAGACTTTACTTAGAAATGTTATAACGTAAGTCCACACTGAGATTCCCCTCTTTGAAAGACCAGCAGCAACACTATACAGTATGGGTCATTCTACCAAATTCGTTCAAATTGCAGTCCCATTATGAAAAACACATTTTAAAAAACAATTAGGTATTCAGACTACATGTGTTTACATGTGCACAAATATCATTTTATGGTCTAATTAAAAAGAATATATTAATTGAGATAATACAAAATTAAATGTATTAAAAATAACCCTGTATATGTTAGTTCATACTGGAAGATGGCTGTCCCAACCTCTAACCATTCGAAAATATGAAAAAAGAACTAATTTTTTTTTTCACACTTTCTTAAATTTTTTAAATACACACAATTGGTTTCTCTTATCGGGAAGTTGAAATTAAAATATTGATTGTTTGAGTATTTCTAAAATTAAAATACTTCATCTAGAACAGGGGTGGGTCCTTGAGGGCCGGTGTCCTGTATGTTTTAGATGTTTCCTCTCTTCCTTCCATCACACCTGGAGGCCAATCAATCATTATCAGACTTACCTGCTGAGTAATAATCTTATGTCAGTGTGAATGTCTTCCAACATCTGATAATCAGCCTGTCTTTTTAAGAACTTTATTTATTTATTTATTTATTTTATTTGTATAGCACCTTTCATACAAATACTGTAGCCCAAACTGAACTGATACCTGAACTGTCACCACTGAAATCACACTTTTGTTTTTTGAAGCAAATATTCTGCTTTGATCTGTGTACATCTGTTGGGAAAAGTTTTTGCTTGTCATTGTTTAGTTTTATTGAGTTAAGCTAATAATTAGCTAAAACATTTTGGTAGTGACATGGGTGGTGCAGTGGTTAGCACTCACTAACCCTAACCCTCACAGCGAGAAGGTCCCTGGTTTGAATCCCACACCAGAGTGTGTCCGCATGGGTTTTCTCCAGGTACTCCAGTTTCCTCCCACCATCGAAACACATGCACTAGATAGATAGATAGATAGATAGATAGATAGATAGATAGATAGACCGCTCTCTTTGCGTTGTCATTGCGTGGAGAAGAAGAGGAAATGTTTGACATGTGTTTCTAAGACAAACAGGAAACATTCCTGATTTCCTTTAAGCAAACTTCACATGTCATCATACTCAGTCATAAAAGGTGCATATATATCTTCACACCAAAGGGCACATTTTTCTCAGTTTTCTTCTTTTAGTTTCTGACAACAATAAATAAACTGCAATGTGTTATACTTTTTATTTATTATATTTTACCTTGAGGGAATAAAAAAACCCAAAAAAGAGCAATACATATCATTTTTGTAAGAAAGACAAAAGGTTGTGATTTTATTGATACTGACTATTGTGATGTACTATTGTGAGGTCTATGAATACCATCATAGTTGGGTAAATGCTAACTGGGAAAAAAACATCTGGAAATAATTATCTTTTTCTTTGTTGTAACATTGTGATCAGATTAAAACTATACTTAGTATCTTGTAGATACTCTTTTGATTACCACATTACTATTAAAAAACTGTTACATAAAGTCAGATAGAATTACACTTGTTAAAATCAATACAAGTTTTCCCTCTTCTATTTTTGAGTATATCTCTCACTCACAATCTTGTTTATTTTTCCTTTGGTAAAGTTGGATCCCTCCTGAATTTTTACTGTTGTAATCAATAGCCATAAATTATTCCTGTTCCCATGCCCTTTCCCCTTATAGCCTGTACACTATGCAGCCCAACGGCGAGTAACCAGTGTCTTTTTTTATTTTGTATAAACACATGTTGGACCTGCATATACTTTCAGTGAAATAAATATACAAAAGCAATGGCAAAACACATACCCTCTTTTTATTTTTTATTTTTTTTCCTGTGTGTAAAATTGTTATGTTTTCCAAGCTAGTCCTATATGACAGGATATTCGAACAATCATGCTAATGGAAATGTCTCATTTTGAAGTATGTGCTAATGTGTTCTGAATCATTATTTTCCTCTTCTCAACAAAGTACATTTTAAAACTTCTTGAAAGCATGTTAAATTAGTAAGCAAGTAAACAAAGTCCTTATCTGAGCATGTCTTTTCATCTTTTAATTAAAAGTTTTATTTTCTCTTTGTCTTTTGCTTTTTGCTTCTTATTTATTTTTTATTTTTATAATGTTGCTCCCAGGATGTTTTTCCCCACTCTGCTGTACTCCTCAACAAAACATCTACCTACCTTTTTCTACTTGATGCTATTTCTTACAGGAGAGCACAGGACAATGGATACATTTACACATGAAAAGAAGGTGAGCAGAGGAAGAGCTGTGCCCTTCATCATATGTTACCATGGGGATCAACTGTACAGTGCCCTTCAGGGCTGAAGAGGGTTCCATTTGGCCTCTAATAGTCCTCCCTCACATGTTCTTACTATTGCATGTTCCATATAACCACTTCAATGTCCTATTGATATGAAAAACAGAAATCTTAGAGGGACTGACAAAATACTTTAAGTACTATTTAAGGTTTTAGAAAAAAAATTACTAATTTTACCTCAACCCATGTATTTTATGAGCACTTCACTCACCATGAACGGCAGCGATCAGAGTGCAAAGAATGTTACATGAACCAACTTTTTTTTCTCCCAAAGAAAGAACTAAGATGCAAAAGCCAATCAAGATATTAGGAGGCACAGGTCAGTGCTACAAAACACATTCAAATGAAATATTTGACCATACCATCGCTTCTTCTTTCTTTTTCTTTTTTTTTTTTTAATTTACACCCCACATACACACTGCTTTGCAAAGTTGAGATTATATTCACAAAAAGGTTATTTCACAAAATCCGCTCACATAGCCCTTTCCCTTATCAAGATGAACCGCTGATGTGCTTGAGTGCAAAAGACAAATGTGCGAAGTCAGACAGCACTCTGCCCATCTCCAAAAGAATGCCCTGAGTTAGATGAATGTGCTTATCTCTGATGTATTCTCTGCTGACAAAGAAGTGAAACTTTAAACTGGAGTTTTGCTTGACACGTGTCAAAACAATGGAGAAACAATTCTAATGTTGACAGTTCTAGGGCCTTTTATCATGTTTACACCAGAGGTAAAGGAAAATCATTTTCACTGTAGTTTAATTTTAGTCTGACTTTTGTTGTGCATTCTCTAGTTTGCCTTTTCTGGTCCTTCAGGGTAATGTCTGCAAGTAGGTGTATATCACTGCAATGGATTATTACACTGTCAGTGACAAGCTTACACACACACACACACACACACACACACACACACACACATGTGCTCATATTACCAACAACAGTGATGACTTAGTGATTATTACTGGATCTAATTACCTCTTGTTTTGTGTTCCAGGTACTGACTTTCTTAGTTTTGTTCAATTTGTTCTTTTTTGATTTTTAATTTTTTTTTGCTTTTTCATGTAATTCCCTTTGTTGTAGTTTTTTGTCTCGATTTAGATAGAACATTGTCTGGCTTCTTCTGAGAGTGTCTTCCTTTGAATATACTGTGTTTTTGTCATTTCTGCCAGTTTCATTTCCTTTCTTTATCTTTATCTTGGTAACCCTTCCTGTGCTACTAGTACAACATATGCTCCAGAGATCGGTCTATTATGTAAAAATAAACTGAGGGGTTTTCCCTGCCTCAGTCTGTATTAGTGGGTTTCAATATGATGTTAGAATTCAGGGGGAAAGAGGGATCATTGGCATTGAAATGTGTGATACTTACCAACTGATAAAAAAAAAAAAAGGCTACAGTCAGGATCTGCTCTTCAATCATATCTAACAGGTTTTCTGTTAATTAATTCACGTGTTGTAAACCTTCAGAGCCCTGGGACATCATGAGCAGTATTGGAAAAATAGTGAAGAAGTACTGAGTTCATGTCAATTCAGTCATGTCAAAATCTCACCCCTTACCAAAGAGAATTCTGCTCCCAAGACTATTGGAAAATACAATGATATGGAATTTTCAAAGTAAAAATCGGTATTTTCTGAAAAGACCTGCTGTGAATCCCATTGTTTTTCGCAGTCAACAAAGATTTTCCCAAAATTTAATACAACAGCCAATATATTTGTAAGTCAAAGCAACAGAACATCCTGAAAATATTGCATAAAGTGCCTGACATGCTCAGAACAATATTGGGAGAGCACCTGAACAAAATAACCCTTCCCTTTCCAAAAATAGCTGCAATACTTTCTTTCTGTTGTTGTGATGCAGGCAAACCTTAAAGCTCTGGATTCAGATGCAGACTTGAAAGGTGTTCAAGAAACACACATTATACACAGAGCACTCGGAATCAAATCTAGCATAAAATGATCACTCATATGCTAAAAATGATGTCTCACATGGAGGAGGCTCGTCAGCTCTGAAGCAGTCTGATCTGCCTATCTAAGTACCAGACACTGTGACCTGAATACAGCGACAGGGAAACTAGCAGCATCATCTTCTTTCCTGGGCTCATTTGCTAGTTGAACATATGCACAGGCCCTAAAGGAAAAACAACGAGATAATGTGATAGGTTCATTCAGACACATTCTGACAAATACAATTGACCTTGGTGTAATGGCTCTTTCCCACTCAGCCAGAATGCAGTGCCATAGTGGGCAGGGCAAAAAGCAGAGCACAAATGTATTATCTGTTATCTGCAGATGTTACAAGACATTAGATGATACAGTTCTAATTAAGAGCCCTTTAAAATGACATGATGTGGGTTTATCCCAATTTGTACCAGGAGTCTATGAATCAGGTTAAACTGGAAAATGTTTCGTGCTCAGCTTTTGATATTCCGGTGGCTGCCGGCCAGGGAACAGCACTTATCATCACCCAAAAGCAGTTAGCAAAAGCAAAAAGTCTACTTTAATAAATGGTCGGCTGGTAGATCTTTTTTGCAAAGAACAATAATCAGAATGGAGCGAAAATAATCAGCAGAGGCCTATCGACAATGTTTAAAAGTGCTCTGGTGTATAAAACCATTTTTATTTGTATTAAAAAAACATGTTCAGTCCATTGGTGTTTGATCCATGCTACCTCCTCTGTCTGATATGGCCACTAAAAAGAAATCAAGTCAATTAGAAAAGCTGATCAGTGTGACGTGTTAATATCTGAACTCATTACTATTCATGAGGACATCTAGGTGAGACCATACCCACATTTTAATCTAGCTCAGTGACAGTTTTAGTATACAACAAGTGGAGTAAACATAATAATAATAATAATAACAATGGATTCATTTTCTATAGCACTGTTCTATGGGCAGTAAAAAAAAAAACAGTACTTGAGAATACTTCAAATTTGCAGACAACAGTCTGCACTAACCCTTTTATGTTTTGCCAATTATGAATTATACACTAAGCCCACTATGAAAGCACTGTTGTCCTAATTATAAATGCTTAATTAGGTGAGTGATTTTCAATTCCTGGTTCTGCCAACTTACAGTACCTTTCTCTTTTTGCTGAACAGTGGCATTCGCATTACTACAAAAAGGTAATTGATGTTATCATAATTTATACCTTAACTACACATACCTTTCCTCATTTTTCTGTACTATTACAAAACTTCAATAACGAAATGTACAGTGAACTTTTTTTTCATTCATCTTCTACCTTCACTAGGGTCACAGGGTGTCTATTCCAGCTACAACAGGTGAAGGCAGGGTTCACCCTGTATGAGTCGCCAGTTATGGGGCTGACAAATAGACAATCACTCTCACATTTATGGATATTTTAGGTTAACCAATTAACCTATCAGTTTGTGTTTTTGGATGGTGGGAGGAAACCGGGGTGGGAGGAAAACCCACAAAGAAACATGAAAACCCACACAGAAAGGTCTACTGTTGGAATCAAACCAGGGACCTTGTTGTGAGGTACGAGCACTAACCACTGCACCGCCCTCAAACTTCAATTCAATAACTAAAATCAAGTATTTTTCTATTTCAAGTCTTTTCACATACATTAATGTACTATACATGGGGTTCCATTTCTTGAAATAAAACATGTATCTTTTAAAACTTCCACCATCGTCAGTTTCTTAGGCCAGGCTATAGCACAACAAATGCATTTCTTAATATCATCTTAGTATCTTGGCATTCTCACCTAGCTGCTCTTACTGGTACAATACTGTAGAAAATGTATAAAATATTAAAAGAAAAAAAGAATGCTGGACCTCCATGTCCCAAATGAGGAGGTTAAAAACTAACACTATACTATGAGCATGCACTTAAACAACACCTTCGGCAATCATGTATTTTAAATCCAGAATATTCACTATTGTACATTTACACATCATTGAGGTGCACCCTGTAAGTTTGATGTGAATTTTTCTGTTTGTTCATTTCTTGTCATTTCAATTATGAATATGACATTACTTGAACAAAGTGTAATTCTGTGTTTTATAATGTATGGCTCAGTTGGTAAAATGGGTCATCCAATAACCAAAGGGTTGGCAGTTCAAATCCTGCTCTGTCCTAGTCAGTCTGTTGTGTTCTTGGGCAAGACATGTCTACTTCCTTGCTTCCTGTGTCACTTACACTGGTGTATGAATGTTTGGTGATGGTCAGAGGGGCTGTAGGCACAAAATGGCTGCCATCCTTCTGTCAGTCTGCACCAAGGCAACTGTGGCTACAAATGCAGTTAACGAACACCAGAGTGAGAATGTGAGAGTGAATGAAGAATGGGTTTCTAATGTAAAGCACTTATTATTATTATTATTATTATTATTCATTATGATATTCCCCCTCTGGTGGTGGTAAACCATGTTCGTAGCCACAGCTGCTCTCGGCCAGACCGACAGAAACATGGCTGCCAATTCACACTTACCCACATCACCGAAATATCATACACCAATGTAAGTGACACTGGAGGCAAGGACACAATGAACTGGCTCAGTATTGGAAACACACTCTACCTCCTGAGAACCATGGCCACTGACAGATTCATGGAGCCCAGCCCAAAGGCCCCATAGAGCAGTGGAGGGCCGTGGAAACAGGTTATAATAAGGGTGTAAAACTCATTTTAGTTTTAGTTCTATTGTAATATAAAGTGGGTCAGACCCGTAGATTAATCTAAAAAATAATAGGATAAGAAAGTAAGAAAAAAAAAAGGAAAATTCTATAATGAAAATGTGTACATTTCTGAGGTGTAAAAAAACATAACATGAACAAACATGATCCTTAACAACATAAGTACAATTTTAACAATATTAGTCATTAATTTATCATTTATACATGTGAATCACAACTTACAGAACACAGTGGATCTTCAAATACATGAAACATTTAATAACAGGGAGCATATTATTAACAAGGCAGTCACAGACAGCAGACCTCCACCAAGGCTTGTTATGGTGTCATATGACGCCAAAATGTGACGTGATCAAGCCATAGGTGTTGGCCCATCTGATGTCTGAAGGTGAGACAATGTGAATGGAAAAAAACCCCTGCGAGATTCTATCTTATCTGAATCCTGAGATATTACCACTGACGTGTTTTAGATGTTGACCTTTAATGTGACCTTGACCTTTGACCTTCAATGCTCAAAATCTCATGGGTTCTTCCTTGACCCATTATCTATCATTCCAGAAAGTTTAATTAAAATCTGTTCAGACAGACAGACAGACAAACAAACAAACAGACCCAAATTCAAAATACCTCCTTGGTGGAGGTAAAAATCCAAACATTTCTTTTAAGACATTTCAGCCAATTTTTTTTTTTTGTAATTTTCCTTTTTTTTTTTAACACAAAGAGGAAAAACCTAAAGTGTCCATTATTTACCTCTGCCAAGGAGGTATTAAATTTCAAGTCTGTCTGTCTGTCAGCAGGATAGAATGATTTGTTATGTTTATATGTTTATACACTTACAATGGATTTTTCTATTTCCCATAATAACAAATATAAATAGCTGTAGAAAGATGCAGCGCTCTCATGATTATACAGAATGAAATATGACTGTTAAACAATGAATCCCTGTACTAAGCAACAGGTATACTGAAATGAGTAGCCTGTTGTTATGGAAACAGTCATTAATCCACTTTTATCATTATTATTATTCCAATTTTTTTTTTCTTTCAAAATATGCTTGCATATGATCACAGGCTTTCTCTGTGAACAATCTTAATTATTTTGAGTTTGAAAATAGTTCAATGCCATGTGTGAATAGGAGATAAAATACTATTCTATCTTTCCTATGTGTGATCCTTCGCTCAAAGTTGAAGCAACAAGCGTTTCTTCTTAAGGAGAAATTCAAACATTCTTTAATAAGAATAAAAATGTAACATGGGTTTATTTTCATATATAGCTGTTGCAATCCTTCAATGCTTTACTTTGCCAGTATTCAATAAAAGGCATCTTCAAAGTGCACTTAGGAAAATTTCACATCATAAAGTCAGCTATGGGCAATAATTCTTACAAACTCACTTCAAATGCTTTCAGCCAATGGAGTAATGAAAGGTATTTTGCAAACAATTGGTCCCTTTCCTCCTGTGCACTGAAGGGGGAAGGAGAAGTGACTGAGTGAGCTGTGACATTGTGCTAGCATCAGCAAGCTCCCGTGGAACTGGGCTCCTTGGCACACAGGAGTTAGCCAGGATTAATGAAGATGCCAAAGTCACTGCTCAGCTCTTGGCTCTAATGGCACATCACACAACGCAAATGCAGTCAACACAAGATGCCATATGGCATCATTGCCACTGACTCGCCGGGAAGTTTTAGGTTGAAACCTGGTGAAAATACCCACATAACACATTTATGCATGTGTACATTTCGTGCACACATGGGCAGGATTGTTAAAATCACATCTGAGTGTATCCCTTGCTGATTTAGACCAGCTTTTTAGCAGGAATTCCTCTGGTGCTCAAGCATGAGTGATATACAGATCCACCCACTAAGGCCCTGGCTCTATCTATCTCCTATGTCATTGGCATTCTAAATCTCTCAGTCATGCCTGCATCCATAATGGCCCAATTACTGCCGATGGGGATACCACTCCCTATCTGACAATTACATCTGTTAGAGTTTGAGAGCGTTAATGCCTAAAAAATATCAATTAAGGTGATTGATCAGGATGTTAATATCCTATTAAACAGCAGTCTGGGCTACAGAGCATTTCTGTTGATTGGACTGAAATGAGAGCAACTCTCCAGGATGAAGCCACTGTAATTTAGTGGGCCAGTTAGTTTGCAGATCTAATGAACACAGAGATGGCCCAGAGTTGCATTTTATAGCCAGATAAACCTGGACTTGCAGCAAGTTGCAACAAGATAAATTTGGACATGACAAACTTGGAAACTGCTGCTGAAAACCACCTCACAGAGCAGGTAGAACTGACTGACAAGACTCTAGATGACTTTTCCAGAAACAGGTATCAGTGTTATTTTACCAAGAACAGAGGAACAGTGGGCTTTAAAGAATTACACTTGAAACAGTTTTACACACCCCAGCATTTGTGGATAAAGGATTCTTCACTGTAACTGACTTGAATCAACATTTATTTTTCATTAAACTCTCTGGCAGTGATCGTTGAGGTACAGTGTGGTTCTCTGATTCTCATTTATAGATTGACTGAGTAAACTTTGACACTGTCTTCTTTATTGGAGTGGTAAATGTGTTTCAACAATGTCTTATCTTAGGGTATTTTCTTTTTCGACGCATTTGTCATTTTAACCCAATGTTTAAAGAGCTCCACCAATAAAGTCTTAAATATTTAAGTTGTGACCGCTGCTACAGGGAAATTGTATTCTTCCATTCAGTCCAATTCAGCGTATGAAGAGGATATCTGCAATCTAAGCTTTTTGAGATGATTGAACATACTTTCAATTGCAACACGGCTCCTTTCTATCCAACTGATTGTGTGAAAACATAAAGGATCTCCTTGCATTGTTAAATCTCACACTGAAACCCTGAATAGGGGCAATTAAATCCTGAAGTGTAATTTCATATATTTGCTGTGCGTTACAAAATGTTTTCTTTTTTTATCGTCTTGTCGATGATCACCAGAGCGCCGCACTCATCCATCCCCAGGTCCTCCCTCATCCCTTTTCCCCCCTCGACTGCTTTAGTTTTTGAAAGGCTCCTAGCCGTTCCATTCTTCCCCTGGCACAGCATCACACACTCATTTCATTTCTCATTTACAGACTGATAATCAGAATGTCATTACAGTGTCCACACTGGGCTGCTGGAGGGGTAATTGAGCAGCATAAAAGGCATTTGAAAGAGGGATGAATAATAGAAGTGGAGAGGGGGGTAAGTGGTGAGCTGGACCTAGGCCTGCTCTCTCAGGTGTCTGGCTAATATCAGGTGGCATCCGCCTTGGCATTATGGTTAACCATGTCTACGTCAACCTCATTTTTCACCTAAAATGCATTAGAGGCTGAACAGGCATCAACACTCATCTGGAAGAAAGGGAGAAAATCAATATGAGTTTTAGAAGGTCAAAGTCAACCATCAACAATCGCTTAACATCATGCATGCCCCATAGATTCAGGTGGTAAAACAAAGCATGATTTTGTCCTTGATGTGAGTATTTATTTTTATGTTTACGGGTGAGTCTTCTTAGTTAGAGCTGCATTCAGAACACGTCCACTCAGGCAGAGGTTAAGCCCATGTCTCACTGGGATGCAAGAAAGACTTTTTTTTTTTTTTTTTTTCAAAACTCCGCCTCCTGAGCTGTCTCTATATCTTCCACACAAGCTGCTTGATTAATTAAACACTGGATGACTTCAGACTGTTGTTTTCCACATTATGTCATAAACAATACATTTTATCACAGCCTTTAAAATACTAAAATTGAGCATGACTCCTTCAGTTGCAGTGACACAGATAACAACAGTTGCATCTGTATTACAATCTAATATTATTTGTTTTGTTGCTCTCCCCTCCCTGCTCGCATCTGATCTGACTGTGGTGTGGCAGCTTGGCATGACGCCAGCCCCGTTTGGCCGTGGTGGTACATTTCCATCTCATTCATCACATAAAGACAGATAATCAGAAAGTCATTACAGTAGCTTGACACCAGTGCTTGCCCCAGGAAGACAGAGTAATTGAGCACCACAGAAGGGAAGAGAGCAGACTGAGCCAAGGCCATGCTGTAATGAATGTGAGACTTTGACATAAGAGCAGGGGAAGAGGATCTCAACGTAGAGAGACGTGGATGGACACAAAGCAACACTGACAGCCGCAAAGGTAGGGAGACATGAGAATGTAGACCAAGAGAACATTGTAAAAAAAAAAAAAAAGAAAACAGAGCAAGAGAGAAACAGACAGACAAACACTGGCATGACTTTCAGTAATTGAATCAATACACACACTGTCAGGCAGAAGAAACCACAAAAAAGTAAGATTAATTTGAATCCCAGTACAAGTCCCATGACGTTTACTTTCAGCGTGTGCTTCTGAGAAAACCCACAGTTTTATGTTTAATCCACTTCATAAGGCTGGGTTCATGTTTAGTGTAATAATAATAATATAATATAATATAATATAATATAATATAATATAATATAATATAATATAATATAATATAATATAATATAATATAATATAATATAATAATAGAAATATAATAATAGAAACAAGTGGTGCCTGACACAACAAAACCCACCCCCCTTGCACACATTTACCTGATTTGCCCTTTCTCTTATCATTGTTAAAAAATATTTTGGTGACTGTGACCTTGACCTTTGACCTACATTCACCAAAATGTAGTTGCATCTGGATCACCTTACACCTTTCCTAAAAATGACATGGAAATTTGTCCTGTAGTTTTTATGTAAACCTGCTTACAAACAAACAGACAAACAAACAAACAAACAAACCGACTCACAAACAATACCCCTCTCCCCTTCGGGGGTTAGGGTAAAAACAGCAGTGATCAGTTGTGTACCCTACCTTCGTCAATAAAATTGGTCTCAAAATTTGTTCAGTAATATTCATGAGCTCTGAGTTGCCAAACAAACACATTGCTATTCCATTGTCAGCTGCTGCAGCACATATAATGTTGGATAAAAACAACATACCAGGGGTTTCATTTCAGTATGATTCAATCGCGAATGTACAACACCTGAAACTACAGTTGTTATATACAGAAGGCAGTATTAGTGGATAGGTCTGTAGTTTTCCTGAACGATCACTAACTTGGTAATCTGGGCGAGGTCTCTGTGCTAAACATACTGAAGTCACTAAATGTATTAGTAAATATGAACTCATTGGTTCCAGAATTGTAATTTGATGAGAATTCCTGCTAATCATAAAAAATAAAACTACAACTACATGTGTATGTTTTCATTCCACTGAAAAAAAAGACAAATAAACATGTCTACACAGATGTTGCAGTCACTGACATTGCAATTTTTTAACCTATGTGTATATATATATATATATATATATATATATATATATATATATATATATATATATATATATATATATATATATATATATACACGTACAACAAAAAACCCCACATCCCCAGTCCTTCTGGCACAAACCACAACAGGTGTGGTATGTTGTTACCATGATACTGAAGTTGAAGCATCATTTAAGATAAAATTACAAGCCAGAAGTCTAATCTCATATGAGGACACTGTACACACTTTACTGTGCTGCACTATTAGTTTCTCTGATTACATTATGGACATGTGCAGTACACTGTCCTTAATTTAGCATTTTTATGTAATTGTGAAAAGTCCTATTGGTTGCTGGGATAGCATCATCATGACCATGGAGTAATTCAGGAAATTAAAGAATGAATGATGTTTAAAATTAATGAATGTTGCAGATTAACACTAAAATCCCTGAGGTTGCACAAATTTGCACATGTTCCCTGACATGGCAGTCCCCCCTACTTCAAAAGCCCATCATGGCAGCAAGCCATTCGCTAGCCCATACATATGTAAATGCAATATGCACAGCCTCAGTGATGTTTGTGTAGTGTTGTGTGTGTGTCTGTGTGGAGGGGGTGGGGGGGTTAAGTCAGACCCCATCTGCACAAAATCAAATTTGCGTGAAATCGACGTTCTTTCGTAACAGATTTTTCTTTCGTCAAAATGGGACCAGTGTCATGGGTTCCCAAAAACGATATCTTTAGAAAACAGGTCCCAGAGTGGGAAGTGCCATTTCCATATCCATCTTGATGAGTAATGAAAAAAACAGCAACCTTGCGCCCGTAGCATTCATTCTCGACACGAGACAGCAACAATGGCGAACAACAGAGTAGCAGTGGTGAATGGGTTAGGTTGTTTGGAGTGTTATTGTTGTTGTTTGTGTCCAGCGTGTGTGTCACACCAGTACAAAAAGTATGTGGGCGCATGCGCACTACTTCTTCTATTGTTCCCTTGTATCTGGTGGGACTGCCTTCGAGTGCACATAGTAGTGTAGCATGTGAATTCCATCATTTTCAGCAAGTGTTTCGTCCCCTTGCTGACGTGGACTTTTACTGAAACAGTTCAAATTTTTACGTAATATGTTTTTGACACAGTTTCAAAAACTAAACCTGTATGAAATTCGTCTCGACGCAGCCTCAGTTTGAAAGTCAAAGCTGCAAGAGAATAGGGTGATTACCACAACACAACCAAATATGAAAAGGAGAATGGAGCCTTGCAGTAAAGGGCTTCCCCCCTACTTCAAGGGGTTTCTAGTGTTAAAGGACTGATATTTAAAAACATTTCCCTTTGGTCTACATAAACTCTGAATGCTCTGCTTGGGTCTGAATTCTTCAATAATTCACCTCCACAGGTCCATTTTCAACCCTATTTCTGAGTAATGTAATATTTGTTTCGAGCACTGTGATTTTAAATGCAAATGAACCACTTCAAGCCCCGCCCCCTCCAGGTTGTTGCCTTTGCTGCTCTGTCCCCTTCAACCACCGAACTAACATTTTAGACTCAGAGTTTGGACATATTTTTACAATGAACTACAATGCTAAAACAAAGACTAAGGACGGTTCAAAGACCCTTTATAACTAGAAATACCAAGGTTCCGTGTACACGGTTCCCAGTGGGGGTTGGACTCCACCAGGGCTGCCTTTTGTCACCGGTTCTGTTCATAACTGTAATGGATGGGTGGGGGAGGGGGTCAAGTTTGGTGGCGGGAGGATCTTGTCTCTGCTGTTTGTGAATGATGTGGTCCTCTTAGCTTCATTGAGCAGTGACCTCCAGCTCTCATTAGAGCAGTTCGCAACCGACTGTGAAGCAGCCGGGATGAAGATCAGTGCCTCCAAGTCTGAGGCCATGGTTCTCAGTTGGAAAAGGGTAGAGTGCCCTCACCGGGTTGGGGGGTAGGTTCTGCTTCAGGTGGAGGAGTTTAAGTACCTTGAAATCTCCCACTAAATTCTCCCATCACTTGGGGAATGATGGGAGAATGGAGTAGCAGGTCGACAGGCGACACAGTAATGCAGGTGCTAAAACAATCTGTTGTGTTGAAGAAGAAGCTAAGCAGAAGATCTACGTTCTGACCCTCACCTATAGTCATGACCGAAAGAGTGAGATCACGGGTACAATCGGCCGAAATGAGTTTCCTTCGCAGGGTGGCCGGGCTCAGCCTTAGAGAATGGGTGAGAAGCTCGGAACTTGGAGTAGAGGAGCTGCTCCTCCATCTCGAGAGGAGCCAGCTGAGGTGGCATCTAGTGAGGATGCCTCCCTGGGGTGGTATTCCAGGCATGTCCATCCAGGAGGAGACCTTGGGGCCAACCCAGGACACGCTGGAGGGATTACATCTCTTGGCTGGCCTGGGACACATGAACTCCAATGCTGATAAATATTAACCTCCGCATGGCAAAATGCTGATGCTCGGTCCCTTAATCAAGCAACATGTAAATTAGAGAGGCAATGGCGTCAATCCAATTTGGAACATTCTTTCAGTGCCCGGAAAAATATACTTCTAAAGTATAAGCAAGCTTTGTGTATAGCCGAAATTAGATTACTCATCCATAATAAAAGAAAACCAGAAAAACCCTAGATTCCTGTTTAGTACTGTAGCCAGACTGACAAATAACCACAGCTTCGTGGAACCAGATATTCCGTTAGCGCTCAATTCTGATGAGTTCTTTATCAGTTCTTTAGTAATAAAATCTCAACTATGAGATATGAAAAAGATAAACTACTCCCAAATATTAGATCAGAAAAAGCAGTGGTCCCAAGCCTAGGCCTTTTTCATAAACCCCTCTGTAACACTAAATACTTTCACCACTGTAGACCAAACTGATGTAATATCTATTATCGTGTCTTCCAAATCAGTCACCTGCCTTTTAGATCCAATTCCGACCAAACTTTTTAAAGAGATTCTGCCCCTAATTACTTCATTAATTACTGGATATGTGCCACAGCCTTTTAAATATGCTGTTATTAAACCAATTTTGACAAAAACTACCCTTGATCCTGACATTCTAGCCAATTATAGACCTATATCTAATTTGCCCTTCCTCTCTAAAGTTCTAGAAAGACTAGTAGTTAAACAGTTGTGTCAGCACCTGCAGCCAACAGTTTATTTGAACATTTTCAGTCTGGCTTTCGTGCTCATCACAGCACTGAAACTGCATTAGTCAAAGTCACAATTCAACAAGTTATTATTATTATCTGCTGATGATGGATTAGTATTGATCCTGGTTTTATTAGACCTTAGTGTAGCTTTTGACACCATTGTCCACAGTATCTTAGTGCAGAGATTCTAATATAATATAGGTATTAGAGGAGCAGCCCTCTGTTGGTTTAAATCATATTTATCTAATCGGTACCAATTTGTTAACGTTAATCAACAATCATCGCCATTCTCCAGAGTTAGTTATGATGTGCCTCAAGGGTCAGTCTTTGGTCCTATTTTGTTGAAGCTCTATATGCTTCCTTTAGGTAATATAATCACAAATCATGGCATTAACTTGCATTGTTACGCAGATGACACACAACTATATTAATCAATTAAACTTGATCAGACCAGACAAATAGATAAAACTAAGTACATGTGCCAAAGACATAAAGACTTGGATGAGTGCCAATTATCTCCTACTGAACCCTGAATAAACTGAAGTTATTATAATAGGCCCTAAAAATGCGAGACACTCCCTAACTGACCAGATAGTTACCTTAGACAACTTAAGTGTAACATATAGTGTCACAGTTAAAAGCGTAGGGGTTTTATTTGATCCAGATCTTTCATTCAAAGCACACATTAACTAAACATGCAGAACAGGCTTTTTTCACTTGCACAACATTGCCAAAATTAGGAATATTTTGTCTAAAAATAATGCAGAAAGAAATGCATTTATTACATTTAGATTAAATTATTGTAACTCCGTACGTGTATCGTGTCCTAAATATTCCTTAAAAAGCTTTCAACTGGTTCAAAATGGAGCAGCAGTTGAGTTTAGAATTCAATTTAAAATCTTCCTCCTTACATATAAAACCATTAATGGTATAGGCCCCTCTTATCTTAAAGATGATCTGGTTCCGTACCAGCCCCACAGAACACTTCGTTCTCAGAATGCAGGTTTATTGAAATTTTCCAGGGTTTCTAAAAGTACAGTAGGAGCTAGAGCCTTTAGTTATCAGGCTCCTGTCTTATGGAATCAGCTTCCCTTTAATATTAAAGAGGCCAAAAGAGTCTCTACATTTAAAATTAGGTTGAAAACATTCCTGTTTGAGAAAGCCTATGGTCAGGTCAGCTAAAAACAGACTGAAGTCACAGTTCAGTCTAAGCTGCCTGGGAGTTAGAATGTACAGGCATTTCTGTCTCTCTCTCTCTCTCTCTCTCTCTCTCTCTCTCTCTCTCTCTCTCTCTCTCTCTGTCTCTCTCTCTCTCTTTTCTTTCTTTCTCTATCTCTATCTCTCTTTCTCTATCTCTCTCTCTCTCTCTCATGTCTGTATTTGTCATTTCTTAAACCTGTCCTACATACCAAGTCTGTTCATGGCTTTTCACCTGGTGTCCCCTTTCCCCACTCTCCCCAGAAGGGGGAGTGGCAGCTCTCTCAGCAGTGTCCGCGTGGGGAGCCATGGACAACAGGATCTGCGGCGACTCGCTTGTGTCCTGTGCTGACTTGTGACCCCGGATACCTCCCTCACCTGTGTGATGGATGGACCTGCCCCCTCCTCCATCTACAAATGGACGTTTATCTATAGCCTGTCCGTCCATGGGAGTGGTCCTCTCCTTCAGTGTGGTTCTCCCCAAGATTTCTTCTTTTTCCCATTGGGTTTTGGAGTTTTTTCTTGCAGAGAAGGAGGGTCTAAGGACAGGAGATGCTTGGGCCTTTATCTATTTCTGTAGTTGATTGTGTTTTTGTAAAGCCCTGTGAGATGTTGTGATTTGGGGCTTCATAAATAAGATTGAATTGAATTGAATAAACAATTATGGCATACTCTGAGATATGTTCATCAAAATACTGGACCTTATATGTGGAAATATTATGATGAAACTAGTTATAGATGCAACAAATTAAGCAGGAATTGACAACAGGTTGTAGAAATCCACTTGACTTTTATCAAAATAAAAAAAAAAATACTTAGCAAGATCGAGAGGGTTCAAATGCAAAATTTTGGAACGACAGTCCACATACACAAATAAATGTAAAAAGAAAAAAATATGGGTTTAGATAAATATGATCCCTCTAAAATGAGATATATTCAGATTAACAAATAGTTGTAAAAAATGTAATGGAAAAAAATTATAAATCTGAAATAGTATTATTTTGTAACATCCACCAAGTCAAACTCCTTTTATGCTTAGTGTTACATTTGACTCAGGTTGAGTATGTTGTAATATACAATCTGGCCAAAACATAAATAACACTGACATTTGGATAGACTTCCATGAAGAGAATTTATGTAAAAACCTGTAATAACCACACATCTAGTGTAAGAAATCACACCAATTATACATTTGGTTAAACCTTTAACTTTACAATGTTTTATTGTGTGGGGTATTTTTAGTTATTGTCTTTGTGATTCTGATAATCATTTTATTTTAGTCAGACACATTCTACACCAAACACTAAACTAACATGAAATTCAGTCTTTAATTGTAAAAGGATTCAGTCTTAGTAACACTACACCTCACATATCACACATTCCACTAAAGAAATACATGCTATTTTTTATCCTCATAGATAGAATGATTAAACTCCATGCATAATTGACTTAATCATTATGAACAAAATAACATTCCATAAATAGTTAACAATTACAGATAAATTAGAATAAGGTCAGTAAGCAGTGAATCTACTATGCATGAAGGCGGTACCGTTAATGAAGACAGAGGAAGAAACTGATACAGTACCGATGTATTGCATGTGTGTACTTGCACTTTTACTCGTTACAGTGTATTTGATGATTCTTAAAGGAGGTTGAGATGCATTCCCCAGTTAAAGTCCATTACAGCCATGTAATAAATCAACATATTGTCATCTGTTAGTTATGTGGGAGGAAATCAGACACTTCTAAACACCTAATGGATACAGATTAATATTTCCCCTTGTTTTCTTCTCCTTAGTTTTATAAGGCTCAAAAGTTCTAACAATTCTTCTCCATTCCGGTTATGCTTGTGTAGCTATCGACAGACAATCAGTGAGTGACTTAGAACGCCACGTTACAATGAATATGCACGTAAAATGGAAAATAATCCTAAAGGATGAGAGCTAAGAGTAGCTTCGTTGTCTGATGTTATTTGTTCTGTCAGAGTTAAGGTGACAGTTTATTGCTGCCAAAAAGTGCTAAGTCAGCTCTTAACTGACGACAAAGTCATCCTACGTTGGTCAGTTTCTAGAGAGTTTTAAAAGTTCCTTGTTTGGAAATTTCTTCACTTTCTCTCGCAGGAGGAGATTACATTACCAACTGTTTCTCACAATCACATGTTAAGTATGCTGCAGGGAAGGAAGCTTTTGTCTTCATCCATCACTACTAATAAATGGTCTGTTGACTATGGCTTTGGGTTAGAACACCATTGTCAAAATGACAACGCTCCAAGAATTGTACCCTGTTTTCTGTTAGAGTTCAGCAATCAGGTACAAAACCAAACAAAGTTGGTTTGAAATCCCAACAATGGTCCATTTGTAGATAAGTGTTCCTAAAGGGCATCCAGGCTGAGACAGAGGGCAACAGGTTTATCAACAAGATAAATGTTGTTTTCTCAGGTTTTCACCTTTTCCTCAAATGACCTAGTCACAAAGTACCTGCATTCTACCTAAAGCACGTCTCCAATTGAGAAAAAAGACGTGATCACACCGAGTTGTGTTTGGAGGATCACTTCTGCACAATTATTACTGAGACACAAGGATCATAAGGACAGTCCCAACTCTGTATGAAGGGTTGCAGAAAGAAGAGCAACTGTTTTTGTTTTTGTTTTGTTTCTATGAGTGGAAATTTGTCCTAAATAAAAACACCTGCTAAACTGGGATTATCCTGCTGGGTATTTTACCGCAATAATGTTTGGATACATTTGGTTTTACAGAAATTATAACATGTTCCACTCCACTTTATGTATTTCTGTGTACAGTAAATGTCAAATAAACACTATTAGTCCAAATGTCTTAGATCCAGAAGTTCTGAAAAAAAGCCCTGTTGAGATGGGTTATAAGTTATAACCAAATTGTGAAATGATGTGGTGAGGCAGCTGTGGAACAACACCTGCTAAGTTTTGACCCTGGTCTGGAGCTCAGCTGTGTTCAAGAAGGCACACTGTGACTGTCTGTGAACTATATGGTTTCTCCAAGGGCAGAGCCAGACTATAATAAGTACTATATTATTCTGAGGGTAAATGAAAAGAAAGGAAATAATACTGTCTGCTCACTTTTTTCTTTTGCATTCATCACAGTGGTTTGATCTTTCATTTCAGACCAAACATAAAATAAATGGTGGTTTTTGGAGCTCATTTAAGTACAATACAGTGACATTAAGATTAATTTTGTGTTTATTTTGTAGGTTTCAGTCAAACCAAAGCAGGGATGAGACTTTCAAACATGACATATAGAAGCTTGTCCTGACAGCATTATAAAGGCAATTTGTTTTGACTCATTTTATTCACAGTAAATTACTGTGACAAAGACTTACTGGGATGATAATATTTTCATCCTGGGTTTGACTAGAGCCACACAATCTAAATAAATGTCCACTGACAATGTCCACTGTATATACTTGTTGGTACTATGCACAGCTCCACACTGGACCAGTACCTAAAGATAGTCCTCAATCAGATGTTTCCCATTGATAAACTCCTGATGAAAATGTTAAGACCAGTTGAAAAATTACAAGAATTTTAATTTTGTACTGTTGGATCTTAACAAGGTTCTAAGTACTCAAACAATTTGAGGAAGCAATGTATTGAACTGAAAAAGGCTGTTCATCAGGCGATCAGACCACAGCCTTTACAAGACAATATCTGTGGCAAAAATCGGATTCAATGTCATTTTCTGTCAGATATTCACAGTGTTATGACCTCATGCTGCAAAAAAAACCTTGTCTCTTTGAACATAGTTAGAATGTTGAGCTGCATAAGCAAGGCCTCTGACAACGTGCCATTGCTGTTGAGGTTGAACACAGAAAGGTAGTATATTGGCATATGCATATCCAATGGAATTTCTCCCACTGTTGTGTCTTAATTTAAAAAAGATTTCTTCCTAAAAACGCTCCTCCAAACATGGATGAAAAATTGACGACAAGACTTTTACGTCATGTGTTTTCATTGTCACTGTATAAATGTAGCGTGACTCAACATTCTTGGACATATTTTGGTTTTTAAAGGCTGTGGTTTTAAACAGCCTCTTTGTTGTGTCATTACCATTTCCTCTTTTTGCATTTTGAAATTCTACTTAAGGCCCTCTTCACAGTGCAAAAAATAAATTCATGCAATTTTTCAATTTGTCATCCAATTTTGATCAGGTGTGTATAGCCTGAGAGCATCTGCATGAATTAAGGATCATCTATAGGAAACCTGACTCACATTCTGATGTTAAGGTTCTGCACTATATCCAGACTCCATACATGGAATGTATTTTCTTTCTTTCTTTCTTTCTTTCTTTCTTTCTTTCTTTCTTTCTTTCTTTCTTTCTTTCTTTCTTTCTTTCTTTCTTTCTTTCTTTCTTTCTTTCTTTCTTTCTTTCTTTCTTTCTTTCTTTCTTTCTTTCTTTCTTTATTTCTTTCTTTCTTTCTTTCTTTCTTTCTTTCTTTTGTCCTAGTGCACTGATTCAGTAACTCTCTATTTTCCCTATACAAGCAAGTATTAAAATGTTTTATTCAGAAATCATCAAAATGGCACGACACACACACACACACACACACACACACAACACCCCCCTCTCTTTCTTTTTAAATGTAATTTTACATGCTTAAATAGACTAACACCACAAGTGAAGTCTCAGATTTATTTTTATTTTTTTAATAAAACAACCATAACAACTGTATGACTGTATAATTCAACTGTGCAGGACAGTCATTCCTGTCAGCATACTTCCTGAAGTCTCTGCCGACAGAAATCAAATCTCAACCAGAATAGAAGATGCTTAGTATCAAAGTAAGTGGAAGCAACAAAGGAGATGTGAACATTAACGATCACAGCTCATTATCATTAAACACACCATTTAAAAGTGTGAAAGTCTAATATACTTTGAGTTTTAATTTTTAAATTGTCTTCAGTTGTCTGATATGAGTCATTTATTCATTTACAGCATTTATTCATTGTATATATTGCATTTTTATGGAACTTTGTTATATCCAGGATGGTCAGTATATTATTTTACAGCATTCAAAAGCCTGATCATGGACGGAGGGATATTTGCTGAAGCCAGACGCCTGGTATGCATCACATTTTCCCTTTGGTGACAATGCTGTATCTACTTTATTGTCCCTGTTAAATAAACATTACATATATGAAAACAATATTTACAGCTTTTTTTTTTTATAGTTTATACAATAATACATGCATTGTAGATGGAAAGTCAACTGCAAGACATATTTCTAGTAGATACAATTATGTTATTATGCTTGTTGCACAAATTATATATTTATAAAATTAAACCAACTGCACAACATAAACAAAAGTGCTCTTAACAAGTGTCATATGTCAAGGTAAAGAGTACATCTCCCCACTGTGTTGATGGAAGACAGTCATCACAATAGGTGGGTGTTAGCAAAGAATGAAGGACTAACACATAAAGTTAAACTGTTAATTAGTAACCATGACAAGTCAACAGAGACATTCACAACCATTTCTGCGTAAAATAATGATATTCTATATTCAATACAAACATAATCCAGTAGTGTAACCAAAGGTCATAGTTTATTAACACTGATAATACTGACTATAAAATAGACTGACACTATATGCATTGACATTTCCTGTAGAAATTATATACGTTTCTAGGTGTGACTGTGGTGACAATACTTGGATTGCAAAGTGAATGAAATATGTAGAAGACTTTTTTTTCTTTCAGGCACTAATAAATCATTATTAAGAAATGACATTATATCATTTTGTGACATAAATATTTCATAAACTAGCCTATTAAATTGCCAGTAAATTAGCAGTAGTGTATGCTCAGCCATGATAATAATGGGTAACAATTTTTCATTTCTGTTACACTTATGGCACAAAACAAAAACAAATAAAACTGGCAAAGGCCAAAACGCAAACTTGAGCCATCATAGTAGTATTCCAAAAACCAGTGGATAACATCATGGGGACTATATTCTCTTCTCTTGTACAATCTGTGAGTACAACACATTCGCCAAGCACCTATCAACATGGCCTGAAGGATCACCAACCATTTAGGACACTGAATATGAAATATGCTGATAGGAACAGAACAGACATCTGCCAAATCCAGACGCATGAATGAAAATGACAAAGAAAAGGTCATACATAAGGTTCACATCCAAGTATTGGCCAGAAAACAAGACATTGTGTTCAAGCACAAGGTGGAGGAAAAACAAAAACAAAAAAAAAGCAGCAGTGGCGATATGTAATATGTCATAACACAGGCTGGAAAGTGGCTTCAAATGATTTAAGGACCACATTCTACACAAAACTACAGTTATAAGAGTGGTTATAATCACATTGAAATGTAAGTTTGCTTTTTATCACACCCACTTTAGCTATATTTTCCTCTTTTCTCAGTTCATTATCACTGGTCTAGGTGTGAGTAACTGGGAATTTTTAAAGCAGTGGTGGGTACATTATTGTAAAAACTTGATTGAAATTTAAAAAGAAAAAGAAAAAAAACCCTCAGAGGTAAAAAGAGGTGGCTGTTGTTGTTTTTTTTAATCAAAAGATTTCCCACAAATTGCTCACATCTTTTATCAAATTGAAATGCCAGATGAATTGAATGTGGTTTCCTGCATTTTCACTTCCCAGCCATGTACACTCTGGTTTTACTATGGCATTTTATCAATTTGTTAGTGATCCTACCTCCTCTGTTGTCCTGCATTTTGGTTTCATCTAGAATTTCAGCGCATATGAAAACAGGTAAAAAAAAATATACAATTGCAATCAGTGAAGTCATTACTCATTCATAAACAGATACGGCTCTAACAGATGAGACTCAAAGTGGGTAATTTAAGTTAGAGATGGTACTCAGGAGGTGGAGAAAATTGTTAATGAATAAAAAAAACCAAAAAACATCCTGGATATTCATAGAGGCTGAGCAATTCTTTTTTCCATATGTGTCTGTGCACCTGTGTCTGTACTGTATGTTAAAAAAGATAAAGGTTTCATATCCACGACAGGAACAGTGAAGTATGTCAGATAGTGGTCGACAAAAAAAAAACATGATCAACAAAGGGAATTCAACTGAGACACTGCAACTTACTGCTGAAATCATTACAACCTGACCACAAAAACCACAATATGGGACCATCTGTTCAAAGGCATCTCTTAAAACTACCCAGGTTATGTAGCTCTTATCATCTGTCAATCTCTCACACTTGAATAAATAGGTGCACTGCAGGAAGAGAGGAAAAGTGATGTAGCGCAGCTGATGTTGTAGCAGAAGAACAATCCTCAGTAGGAGGTTGTGGAAGATGGATATGGAAGAACAACAAACTTTGTGCACTGGTGTCTGTGTCCCACCATAAAACAAAGGTGAGTGTTTATTTTTGTTTTGTTTTACATTTTGGATTTTTTTTGTCTTGTTTTTGTACTTAAACCACTGACAAACTAATGCCACTGACAAATACAACTGGTGTGTAGTATTACCGGAAACCATGAATGGCATTTGATGTCTAGAAATGATGTGTGTGTGTGTGTGTTTTCCTATCTTTATGGGGACATTGATATGTTTACACACCATAGGGACCAAAATTCAGGTCTCTACAAGGTTTAATTATAAATAAAGGTCCCCACTAGTAAAATAGAGGTGATGTGGACCTATGAATACATTAATTTGTTTTTTCCAGAAGTCCCCATAAAGCATGAGGGAAACAGGTGTAAAGTGAAACAAA